>QJPP01007543.1:0-212586 GCA_003996215.1 Jaltomata sinuosa
TAAATTGCTGCAATTTGAATTGCCCACCTGCATATTTGATAATGCATATATTCAACCAAAACCAGCTCAAATTGCTGTCAAGACGATATTTTTGTATATTTACGTTTCACTACTTCAAATTAAACTTAAAATACGATCAGACAATCTAAAAAGTGTACAAACTATATATACTAAGTCCCCAAAATGTCTAGTAGTTAGGTACAACTACTCATCATTAGCATCCTCATCCTCATCCTCTTCACCCTCCTCACCCTTGATATCAGACTCATCCACTAGGCATCGACGTTTATCACTAGCACAATGAGGAATAATCTTTCCCGACTCAAAAAGAGATTTTAACTGGGACTGAAGCTCCGCATACCTCTTGTTCTCTATCTGCTTTGATGCTGCAATCTGTACAATCTGCTCGTCTCTTTTCTTCTCCCTTTCGGTTGATGCAGCAAGCTCGGCAGTGAGCATAGATATCTCCTCCTTCATTACAGACACGACCGCTTTATCCACATTATCGAAGCCTGAAGATGATGGACAATAAAACCAGGGTTTCTTCTCCGCATAAGTCTTTTGTGTGACCATAGACTGAACCTCTAACTGGTTCACCCGCACTCTCTCGCCAAAATTGTTCTACTTGTTCATCTGTAAGCGGTGTGTCCTGACTTCAGGAGGTTGAGTACTACGGTACTCCTGAATTCTTTGCACAAACGACTCCTATATTTAAATGAATAACTCTTAGCATATGAATATAATAGATAAAAGAAAAAAAAGAATAAAAAAAATAGTTTTAATGCAGTTCTTACATGTGTCTGTTGAGCACGTGGCTCACACCAATTTTCATCTGTGGAATTTTTTGGCGTCTTTGTGTGACAAACTTTGATTAACTCTTCCTGTGTTACAGGCCTACCCAAGTCTTTTTCCTGCAAACAACATGCATATAATGTGATTATTAATCTCCAAAAGCTACTTATCAAAAAGGATAATTTTATTTAACTAAATTAAGAAAATATACCATTCTCTTCTTTCTAGTAAGCTGGCTAATGGCTCCACCAGTGTGTAAAGATTCGCCCTTATCCGATGCTCGAGCCTTCTTCCCGATCTCCCTTCTCTTAAGAAATTTTTTATCAGTTTTCCAGAAATTCAATAACTTGGCCCACATATCTGGCACCACAAAAGATGGAACTCTATTTTCTGCCCGACAATCAGAAAATAGGCCACTAAGCGCCTTCCCAGCTCTATATTTGAAGTTACTTTGAACTTTATTTTCATGCTCGGGAGCCCATACGTAATATTTCTGCAATAAAAAATAGTTAAATATTTATTCTAGAAATGTGTAGCAAATTTAAATGTATATAATGTGAATTTAATTGAAAAATATTTTTACCCTAAATTCTATGAAGATCTGTCCTTGGATATTAAGTGGTATCGAACCCCAAGTCGGGTACATATTATTATAAAATGATCCGATGCAATTAAGGATTATTTTTGTCATTCCTTCATCCGGAAATAACCTGCAATACAAGATTAAACACTTGGAATATAAATTTGCAAATTAAAAAATTAAAAAATAAACATATAAAAAAAAGATGTAATATAGTTGAATAATACCTATATCCTATAGGCTCGATGATGAGTCTCTGGGTATGGTCTCTACCGCCTGACTGTAAACCACCTAGCCGTGGACCATGTGCATCTGAGTGCTGGGTCGTGGGAGTATTAGAACTCGAGCCAACCTAACATTCCTTGGTTCAGCTGCAAAATCTGGATAAGTACTATCAAAATGCTTCCAGGCCTCTCCGTCTGATGGATGACACATGACACCAGGTGGTCTTCTATTTTCACGGTGCCATCTCATATGAGGAGCGGAGCTATTTGATGCATACAACCTCTTCAACCTTGGTATAAGAGGTAAATAATGCATCGTCTTAAAAGCAATTTTCTTTGAAATAGAACCACGCTTATAGCGAGGGTGTCCACAGAACTTACATGACTCTATATTGACATCCTCCTTAAAGTATAACATGCAACCATTTTCACAACAATCAATTCTGATCGAGAGAGCCCTAACTTTGAAACCAATCTCTTTGCCTTATAGTAAGAATCAGGAACCTTTATATTGGAGTCAACTAATTCATTCATAAGGTCTATCATAGAGTCCATTGCTCCTTGAGCAACATTCTAATCAGATTTGATACTTAACAATCTAACTGCAACAGACAATTGAGAGTGCGGACTCCCCTCAAAGAAAGGACGACTAGCATCACGCAATTGTTCATAAAAATTGTGTGCTTCTTCATTGGGAGGTTCTTCTACATTTTCCCCAAATTCAAAATCAGAATGCATCCCAAAAGCATCATGAATCATATCCGTCATTCTAGAATCTTGGACATAATTATGTTCCTCAGATCTACTACTTTCACCAACAACAAAGTTACTAAACCTATTAATGTTACTATCAACTTCACCATGACTAGTCCAAACTGTCTATCCTGGTTTAAAACCCTTGAATAAAAGATGCATAGAAACATTCTCTGTTGTTTGATATCTCACGTTGCTACAGTTAATACAAGGACACCTAATCAACTTTGAAGTTAAAAAAGGCTCAAGTGTCTTTGCATGATTTATAAAACGAGTGACACCTTCTGCAAATTCTGGAATCATACCCGCTCGACCAGGATTGTTTCTATTATACATCCAACTACGATCAGGTTCCATCTACACAAACAATAAATCAAACTAGAGCTTAATTAAATCACATTTGAACTAATTCCAATAACTAAATCACACTTCACTATTTTAAGTCACTAGTTCAAAATTTCAACTAACAACTAACTACACTTTACTTATTTTAAGTCACTACTTCAAAATAAACATCACAATTTTAAGTCACTAGTTCAAAATTTCAACTTACTAAACTTCACAATTTTAAGTCACTAGTTCACAATCCAACTAACAACTAACTACACTTTACTTATTTTAAGTCACTAGTTCAAAATTTTAACTTAATACAAACTACACTTTACTTATTTTAAGTCACTAATTCAAATATTAACTTAATGCAAACTATCATTTACTTATTTTAAGTCACTAGTTCAAAATTTTAACTTACTAAACTTCACAATTTTAAGTCACTAGTTCACAATTTCAACTAACAACTAACTACACTTCACTTATTTTAAGTCACTAGTTCACAATTTTAACTTACTAAACTTCACAATTTAAGTCACTAGTTCAAAATTTCAACTTACTAAACTTCACAATTTTAAGTCACTAGTTCACAATTCCAACTAACAACTAACTACACTTTACTTATTTTAAGTCACTAGTTCAAAATTTTAACTTAATACAAACTACACTTTACTTATTTTAAGTCACTAATTCAAATTTTAACTTAATAAACTTCATTATTTTACGTCACTAGTTCAAAATTTCAACTAACAACTAACTACACTTTACTTATGTTAAGTCACTAGTTCACAATTTCAACTTAATGCAAACTATCATTTACTTATTTTAAGTCACTAGTTCAAAATTTTAACTTACTAAACTTCACAATTTTAAGTCACTAGTACAAAATTTCAACTTATTAAACTTCACAATTTTAAGTCACTAGTTCACAATTCCAACTAACAACTAACTACACTTTACTTATTTTAAGTCACTAGTTCAATATTTTAACTTAATACAAACTACACTTTACTTATTTTAAGTCACTAATTCAAATTTTAACTTAATAAACTTCATTATTTAAGTCACTAGTTTAAAATTTCAACTAACAACTAACTACACTTTACTTATTTTAAGTCACTAGTTCAAAATTTTAACTTACTAAACTTCACAATTTTAAGTCACTAGTTCACAATTTCAACTAACAACTAACTACACTTTACTTATTTTAAGTCACTAGTTCACAATTTAACTTAAAAACTTTCACATTTTAAGTCACTAGTTTCAAAAATTATCAACTTACTAAATTCACAATTTTAAGGTCACTAGTTCACAATTCCAACTAACAACAACTACACTTTACTTATTTTAAGTCCAGTTCAAAATTTTTAACTAATACAACTCACTTTTACTTATTTATTAAGTCACTATTCAATTTTACTTATAACTTCATTATTTTAAGTCAGCTATTCAAACATTCAATAACAACTAACTACACTTACTTTTTTAGTCCTATTCACAATTTCAATTAATGCAAACTGATCATTTACTTATTTTTAGTCACTGAGTTCAAAATCTTAACTTACTTAAACTTCACAATTTTAAGTCCACTAGTTCACAATTTCAACTAAAACGTATCACTTTATTATTAAGTTCACTAGTTCACAATTTCAACTTACTATACTTCACAATTTTAAGTCCCTAGTTCAAAATTTCAACTTACTAAACTTCACAATTTTAAGTCACTTGTTCAAAATTTTTACTAATAACTAACTACACTTTACTTATATTAAGTCACTAGTTCACCATTTCAACTTACTACACTTTACTTATTTTAAGTCACTAGTGTACTATTTCAACTTACTACACTTGAAAATTTTAAGTCCCTAGTTCAAAATTTCAACTTATGCAAACTATCATTTACTTATTTTAAGTGCACTAGTTCAAAATTTTTAACTTAACTAAACTTCACAATTTTAAGTCACTAGTTCCATTTCAACTAACAACTACTACACTTTACTTATTTTAAGTCATAGTTCACAGAATTTTACCTACTAAACTTCACAATTTTAAGTCACTAGTTCACAATCAACTAACAACTAACTACATTTTACTTATTTTAATTCACTAGTTCAAAATTTCAACTTACTACACTTCACAATCTTAAGTCATTAGTTCAAAATTTCAACTAACAACTAACTACACTTTACTTATTTTAAGTCACTAGTTCACAATTTCAACTTAATGCAATCTATCATTTACTTATTTTAAGTCACTAGTTCAAAATTTTAACTTAATACAAACTACACATTACTTATTTTAAGTCACTAGTTCAAAATTTTAACTTAATACAAACTACATTTTACTTATTTTAGGTCACTAGTTCAAAATTTCAACTTACTACACTTCACAATCTTAAGTCATTAGTTCAAAATTTCAACTAACAACTAACTTTTACTTATTTTAAGTCACTAGTTCAAAATTTTAACTTAATACACTTCATTATTTTAAGTCACTAGTTCAAAATTTCAATTAACAACTAACTACGCTTTACTTATTTTAAGTCACTAGTTCACAATTTCAACTTATTAAATTTCACAATTTTAAGTCACTAGTTCATATTTTCAGTTTATATGCATGATAATGATGTGCCAAACACAGTCAGTAGCCCAATGGCTCACAAATAAACCTATCGGCCCTGCACAGGCTCCAATCGCTCTACAGCATACATAACTAGCTCTATAATCGAGATATCGATGTTCGAGACTCATGGACATTCCCAAATAACCCACCATCTATGGTCCAGAGGCATAATCAAGGCCACACAGAGCCACAAGGGTAATACTACCAACTAAAACGATTACTACAACCATAAAGCGGACAAGGTCTGGGATGCAAAGCTAATAAAATCCAACCCAAGGATGTTAATTAGTATTAAGTGTCAACACTAGATGGACACAAATTGATCTTGCAAGAAAATCAATTTTGTCATTAATAGGATCAACTAGTCTTGACACTTACTAATCAACCACATTATAATCAAATTAAATACTAAGTGTCAACACTAGATGGACACAAATTGATCTTGCAAGAAAATCAATTTTGTCATCAATAGGATCAACTAGTGTTGACACTTATGCTAAACAAATACATTAACAATGACATGCCCTAGTTAAATGATAAATCCTAATTTAGTAACTAAAATTAACAAAGATAAACCCTAATTTAATAACTATAATTAATTAACAAGAAAATTAAAATTACTTACCTTGATGGACCCCCACCGGAGAAGCAACAGAGACGGCGACAGGCGGCAGCGGCAGGCGACAACAACCTTTAGCAGCAGCAGCGGCAGCAACCTTCAGCAGCAGCAGCGGCAGCGGCAGGCGACAACAACCTTCAGCAGCAGCAGCGGCAACAACCTTCAGCGGCAGCAACCTTCAGCAGCAGCAGCAATGTGCAGCAGCAGCGGCAGCAATGTGCAGCAGCAGCGGCAGCGGCAGGCGACAACAACCTTCAGCAGCAGCAGCGGCAGCAACCTTCAGCAGCAGCAGCGGCAGCAATGTGCAGCAGCAGCGGCAGCGGTGGAAGGCGGAGGAGGGGGGACGCCGGAGGGAAGGTTTTCGGAGGGAGGGGGCGCCGGAGGGAGGGGGCGCCGGAGGTGAGGGTGGTGGTCGATCGGGGAGAGAGAGAGAGTGTGTGAGTGTGAGTGTTAGGGTGTTAGGGTTTTTCGGTAATAAAAAAATGACCAATTGAGGTCGGTTTTACTAAAATATAAATTTTTAATAAAGTATTTTTTGATAAAACCGACCACTTGAGGTCGGTTTTTTAAAAAAATTAAAAGTAATGAATAAAAATTATTTAATCATCAACATATTTCATAAACTCGGATACATTAGTGATTCGTTACATTACTCAATGATTATGCTACTATACAATGTATTTCATACTATTTGAATGGATTATCAATCGATTAATTAATTAGCTTTTGAATACGTACTATATATGTACATCATGACTAGACGAGACATATATTTAAGACTACGGACCAGTAATATATAGGACTTGGTTAATTATATTACTCAACGATCGTCATCGTATAGTACCTCATATGTACGTAATACAACGTATTCCACTAGCTACTTGGATGAATTGTCGATTAGTTAATTAGCTTTTGAATATGTACTATATATATAAACATACATCACTAAAGACGAGACATATATATTCAAGATGATGGACCATTTAATATACAGGACTTGATTAATTATATTACTCTACGATCGTATATTACCTCATATATGTACGTAATACAATGTATTCCATATATACTACTTGGATGGATTATCGATTGGTTAATTAGCTTTTGAATATGTACTATATATATACGTACAATATCGCCACAAAAAAACATATATTCATGACGACAGATCATTACTATATATATAGGACTTGCTTATTTACATTACTCAACAATCGTATATTACCTCGTGTGTACGTAATACAATGGTATTCCACTGCTTGGATGGATTATCGATTAGTTAATTAGCTTTTGAATAAGTACTATATATATACGTACAATATCGCAACAAAAAAGCATATATTCAAGACGACAGATCATTACTATATATATAGGACTTGGTTATTTACATTACTCAACAATCGTATATTACCTCGTGTGTACGTAATACAATGGTATTCCACTGCTTGGATGGATTATCGATTAGTTAATTAGCTTTTCAATACATACTATATATACACGTACATCACTAGACGAGACATATATTCAAGACGATGGATCATTATAGTACATAGAATAACTTGGTTAATTATATTCAATGATCGTATATTAACTCATATGTACGTAATATACAACATATTCCATACTACTTAGATATGGATTATATATCGATTGGTTAATTAGTTTTTCAATACGTACTATGTATATACGTACATCACTAGACGAGACATATATTCAAGACGATGGATCATTATATATAATATATAGGACTTGGTTAATTACATTTCTCAATGATCGTATATTAACTCATATGTACTGCGTAATATATGACGTATCCAATATCCATACTACGATATGTATTATCGATCGGTTAATTAGCTTTTGAATACGTACTATATATATATATATACACGTATATACATCACTAGACGAGACATATGTATATTCAAGACGATGTATAAGTTATGAGGGAATCTATGTATTATCTTATACAGGATATAGAAGGTGGAATAAGTAATACTTGTATAATTAATACATGAATAATTAATCCCTACATAACTAATACATGTATAAATAATATATAGATTCTCTCATAACTAATATCTACATTACTAATACCTATATAACTTTAACTAGCTACCAAACGACCCCTTAGTGTTATACACAATAGAAAAATAGTGATTATTACAAATATTTTAAAGGTAATACCGACATCCAGAGGTCGATTTTATTCAAAATAATTAAATAAAAGTAAACTACCGACCTCCGTAGGTCGGTATTACCTTTAATTTTAATGAAAATAAAATTAATTATGTTAAATAAATAATACCGACCTCTGAATGTCGGTATTAATATTATTTTTATTTTATACTTTATATAAAACCGTCTTCCGAAAGACGGTTTATTTAAAACTAATTCAAAATATTATTCTGTAGTCTTTTATATTTTTAATTGAGATAAAATTAAATTATATTCTTAAATTTCTAATCAAGTACCGACCACTGGAGGTCGATCCTAATAAAATAATTAAATAAAAATAAAAATACTGACTTCTGGAAGTCACTATGAGAATAATTTAAGGTAAATAAAATCAATTATGTAAATTTAATATTACCGACATCAGGAAGTCGGTATTAATTTGTTTTTTTTGTTTTTTATCTTATAATTAATTGTCCTCCGGAGGACGGTTTATTTAAAAGTTATTAAAAATATTCCTTTTTTCATTTTTTTATGTTTAATTGAGATAAATTTAAATTTTTTTTAATTTACTAATTCGATACCGACTACAAGAGGTCGGTTTTTCTTAATTTTATTTTTTTCTGGGAAAGTTTCCGACCATCGGAGGTCGGTATTTGGTTTTCCCGCATTTTTTTTCCAAATAAACCGACATCTTGAAGTCGGTTTCCTTAAGAAAATAAAATAATTTTTTGTTTTTAACAATACCGACTTCCGGAGGTCGAAAATTACCGATTTCCATAGGATGTCGGTAATTTTGAGGTCGGTATTCACAGTTTTTTTAGTAGTGTATTTTAAATTCAAAATTCCTAAATTCAAGTTATAATCTAATTCAAGAACCTAATTCCAAATCCTAATTCCAAATCCTAATTCCAAATTCAAGTACCTAATTCAAGAACCTAATTCCAAATTCAAGTTCCAAATCCTAATTCCAAATTCAAGTACCTAATTCAAAGTTTCACATTTTCTTAACAATAACACTTACATACAAATATTCACATAACTCACAAGACTCACAAGACTAACCTAAACTAATTAAGGTTCACAAGACTATCCTAAACTAACGAGCATTATTCAAGGTTCACGAAAAAGAACATAAAGTTAAAAACTAATTCAAGAGTATAAAAACTAAACCCAAAACTAATTCAAAAATCTATTTCAAATTCAAAGTTCCCAAATTCAAGTTATAATCTAATTCAAAAACCTAATTCCAAATCATAATTTCAAATTCAAGAACCTAATTCCAAATTCAAGTTCCAAATCCTAATTCCAAATTCAAGTACCTAATTCAAAGTTTCACATTTTCTTAACAATAACACTTATATACAAATATTCACATAACTCACAAGACTAACATAAACTAATTAAGGTTCACAAGACTATCCTAAACTAACAAGCATTATTCAAGGTTCACAAAAAAGAACCTAAAGTTGAAAACTAATTCAAGAGTATAAAAACTAAACCCAAAACTAATTCAAGAGTATAAAAACTAAACCCAAAACTAATTCAAAAACCTATTTTCAACTTCACTATCAAATTCAAGAACCTAATTCAACAACCTAAGTTGAAAACTAATTCAAGATTATAACCTAACAATATAAACTAATTCAAAATTTCCAACTTCCACTAACAAATTCAAGAACCTAATTCAACAAATTAAAGTTGAAAACTAATTCAAGATTATATTTACAACTCAACAATATAATTTCCAACTTCACTATCAAATTCAAGAACCTAATTCAAAAACCTAATCCAGCGTCGCTTTTGTCCGTCGCTTTTGTCCGTCGCTTTTTTAAATGAGTTGATCGCGTATTGACCAAAAAGTGACGGACAAAAGCGACGATGTCCGTCGCTTTTCTATTTTTTTAATATAAATTAAATTTTAAAGGTCCGTCGCTTTCTTTAATATTATTTTTTAATTTTTTTTAATAATTGCGATGCTAACCGTCGCTTATAATAAAAAATAAAAATTAATTAACTATAAATAATTTTGGGGCAAATATCCACCAAAAAAAGCGACGGACAAAGAGACGCTGTCCGTCGATTTTGTAAAAAATAATTATAAATTAAAAAAAATTAAAAAAGCGACGGACAGCGTCGCTTTTCAGGAGCGACGTTGTCCATCGCTTTCCTATCCGTCCCTTTTTGAGCTCTTTTTAGTAGTGAACACTCTCCCTTAGATGTCTATTGATAGATAATGTGCCTCATTAAAATCTTTCTAGAAAAACTTCCAGTGGAAAAAAATCCTATTGAAGGAAAAAGAGTACACATATCTTGTAATACACGTTGTTTGCTGCCTCATTAAAAATTTTGCCAGTAAAACTCATTGGGACAAAACCTAGGCCAAGGAAAAAAGAGTGTAACGCATATTTTACTCCCCCTGATGCAAACATCATTTAATATCTTGGAGATGACGCATTCTAATATTGAGTATCAGCTTCTTAAGTGTTGATGTTGGTAATGATTTAGTGAACACATCCGCCAAATTATCAACTGAACAAATTTATTGAACATCTATTTCATTTTTCTTCTCAAGATCATGATTGAAAAAGAATTTTGGTGAAATGTATTTTGTTCTGTCTCTGTAAATATATCATCCCTTTAGCTGAGTTATACATGCAGTATTGTTTTCATACAATGTAGTTGAAATATCCTTTTTTAAAGAAAATCACACAATCCTGAATATGTTGAGCCATTGACCTCAACCAAATACACTCCCGGCTTGCTTCATGGATGGCTATAATTTCTGCATGATTTGAAGAAGTAGCAGGTAATGTTTGCTTCATTGAACATCAAGTTATGATTGTGCCTCCATATGTAAATAAATAACTCGTCAGAGATCGAACTTTGTGCGGATCAGACAGATATCCTGCATCTGCATATCAATCGTTTCTGACTTGGATTCATTTGAATATAATAATCTCATGCCAATGGTTCCCCGAATATATCTTAATATATGTTTGACACTATTTCAGTGTCTTCTTGTTGGGGAGGAGCTGAATCTTGTCAATAAACATACTGTAAAACAAAAATCTGGTTGGTATTATTGTCAAGATACATTAGTGCCCCAATGGCACTAAGATATGATACTTTCTAACTATTTTCATGAGATTAAAATTGAGCTTTTTTTATATTGAGCGATCTCACAATTATTGGGGTACTCAATAGAGTCATTTTAGAACCTTTTAAATCCTTCAAGGATTTTGGGATAATGGTCCAAAACACACCTGTATTATGACCGAATTTGCTATAACACATTTCAACTTTGCGGGGGTCCTATGACCCCCCTGGACATTTTTTTAGTGTATTTTTACGGCCTTTATCTGCTTAGCTGGACAAAAAAAATTGTCAAATGTTAGAGAGTGCTTACACGCGCTAATTAAAAAGAGAAAATCGTTCATTAAGTCTTCAAATTTTCCATCTACATAAACATTTTGATCCAAAAAGCAACAGAAATCAGGAGGCAGACCATAAAAATTCCATTAAAGTAGTTGATCCCTTTCTTCTTCAATTCTATCTGCTTCTCTGTTGCATTTGAAAATAGCTCAATGTTTTCACAATCATGGAATAAAAATTCTCTTTCCATCTCCTCCTTTTTCTTCACAATTGATGCAGATTGTTCTTCCATCTCTACAATTTCACTATCAATGAAAGCATCCATTTCTTCCATCTCCTTCATTTTCTTCACATTTGAAACCAATTGTTCATTCATGTCCTTCAGTTTCTTCACTAACTTTGGAATAATGAACTTCGATCGTTCGTCAACTAAACCATCTCTCCAACGAAAAAATTTACACTTCTTTGAACCATAATATGGGCAAGACCAAAATCTTCTACCCGGATTGTTATCGGACCAAGAAGTCTTCAAAGGGAGCAACATACCATGACTGCATCGCACCTCTGCATTCAACATTGGATCTTCGATGTCTATACAAATGTTATTCAAATCCAATTTTACCTCTTCCATAGCTAACCCTAATTTTTTAACAGAAAATTTAAAGAAGAAATTAGAAGCCCTAAATTTATAATAGTAAACTAAAAATGAATAAAGAGAACACATTTGAAGAAAAAAAAGAATTTACCTCTTCAAATCAATGGCAATGGCAATTTCCCAATGAAGAACTCCAAGTTCTTCAATGGAAGAAGTATAACAGAGGTAATTATAACGGTACAATGTTTAGTGTAAAAAGTTAATTTAAAAAGAAGAGTTGGACTGCTACGTGGCAAATAGTGATAGGTTTGTGTAATTTTTTTTGACCTCTACGCGCTCAGTGTGCGTGTATTCACTTTCTTGTCCAGCTAAGCAGATAAAGGCCTTAAAAATACACTAAAAAAATGTCCAGGGGGGTCATAAGACCCCCGCAAAGTTGGAGTGTGTTATAGCAAATTCGGTCATAGTACAGGTGTGTTTTGGACCATTATCCCCAAGGATTTTCATAAAAACATTATTGTCTAATCTAGACATGAAAACAATTTCATTATAGGTATTCAAGTTTTTTCCTCCATTGCCAGACTGAAAGAAAACTTATTGCATCCACCATAGAAAAAAGCACCCCATCCAATAGTGTCAGGACTTTTGCGAAAACTCTTTATGCCCCAAGGCATAAGCTATCGTTATATCTTACGGTTATACTTTTCGTACAATAAATATTTGTACCCCACTGACATTATACTTTGACGTCTTTGAACTAAAGTCCAAATATTCACTTTTTCAAGTGAAATAAAATACTTGAATTACGTATTTTATTCGGTCAATCACTTATCTGTCCACACTTTCTGACAGACTCAAAATTAAGATCCTCATTACTATTTATAATGTTGAGTGCTACATTATATCAAAGATATCATCGACAGTCATTTTAATATCGATTCTAATACACTGACATAACTTATCGAGATCTCTTCATTTTTAATCATTTTTAGGTACCTGAACCTTTTTTAAGATTTATGAAGTGTTATGTCATGGTGCTTGTAACACCCTAGAATTCGAATCAGCCTTTAAACTCAGACACTCTGCAAAAAATATTTGACCTTTCAGGAATCACGAGTCAAACTCACGAGTCATGGATGAAACTATGAGTCATGGAAAGGACTCATGAAACCAGTCCTGCAGATCATCCTAAGGCCTAAGAACCACGAGTAAGTTTCACGATTCGTGGATGGTTCCACGGGTCGTGGAACCAACTTGTAAAACTCAGACTGAGGGTATTAAGTTCCCCAATAAATCACGAATGGTTTCACGAGCCATATTGTTGATCCATGAAAAATGACCTGCGATTTGTATTTTGGTCTCAGAAACCACGACTCAAATCCACGAGTCGTGGTTGCATCTACGGCCTGTGAAAAGGGTCCATGAAATTTGAAGCCGAGATTTTAATTTATTTTTTTCAGCTTTTATCTAGGGATATTTTTATAATTTTCCACCCTCTTAACTGCTAAATGAGGTCGTTTTGAACAATTCTTGATTTTAGCATGGGTTTTGTAAGTGAATTCCTCTTTCATGAATTTAAGGCTAAGTCTATCCAAGTTTGCATATATGGTTGATTTAAGTAAAGAGCTTCATGTGTTGATGTTATGATTAATGAATTTCAAGCAAATTGCAAGCCTAGTTCCTTTTTTCTCTATGAAATTGCAAGTGCTTATGAAATTGAACTAATGCTATGCAAACTTTTAAGAAATGGTCCTTTATGAAAGATATGATATCCTGATATTCCATCAATACTCATGAACTATTTTAAAAGCAAGGTTGTGAGTAGTGTGAAGATCCGGGATTATGAACAAGATTTGACATCTAGATATGTCGCATGTATGTGAGCACTATGATATATTTTGAGAGTAGTATTTAGCACCAAGCGATGAGTGTTTTAAATAACTCGAATTCGAAACTATGTTATCAGTGTAGGTTATGTATTGCTCAATGGGCTTATGAAAGTGGTTCCACGCTATGACATGTATGGTGCCCTATGCCTTGGCAAGTATAGGGCATCTTTGCCAACTAGGGTTATATAGTTGGATTCCATGTCGCTCACATGGTCTATTGTCAGTTATAAGAAACTCCCGTATGAATGTTTTCAAGGTGTTTAAGTCTTATGATATCTTATTTTGAAGTTTGACCTCTATTTCATGCTTTATACTTGAACTACGATATTTACTTGGGATCCTCTTACTTATGCATGAACTCAGTTTTAAGTATGTTTTAAGTATGTTTTACCATGTTATTGCATAAACTCACATATTCAGTACATCCTATAGTACTGATGCATATTCTTTTGCTGCATCATTTGATGATGCAGATTCAGGTTCCCACTCTCAGGCTCATGGCTAGAGATCGCAGGACACCCAGTTAGAGTTGGTGAGTTCTCATTTATTCGAGGACTAGTATGATTCCTAGTTTAGTAGGTTCTTTTATTTCAGCACTTAGAGTTAGCTGGGGGTCTTGTCCCAGCAACTCCTTATGTCGTATGTAGAGGCTTTTCAAACATAGACAGTTATTCTGGTTTCTCGTTTCAGATTGTGTTTCTTCCAGATATTTACCTATTATGAAGTTGGTTGTCTATCTTTCTAATTATGCTTCTGCTATGTTTCTTATGTTTGTCTAAGTTATGCCATGACCAAGGTTAACTTGGGGCACTTGTGGTCCTGGGTCTCGTGATACGCCTAAGGGATAGTCTCGGGGCGTGACAATACTCTTTTAAAGTACTTGTCTCATTATCATGACCATCTTGATCATTTGCTCCTCTCTTTCTTCAAGGAGTTTTATGTTTGAAACCTATTGGTCTATCATGCTTCAGGTGTGCCATAGACTCTGCTCACCAAGGACTTCTTATTGGAACATTTGCAGTTGAATTATAACATAGGGTCAACAAATGGATTTGGCAATGAACTTGCAATATTTTGCAAATCACGAAATATCTTTTGAACTTCAAGTTCATATTTTATTTTTACGAGGACCTAGATAATTCATTCCACGCACTTTCAGCTGCTAATCATTATCCTCCTAATATTAGAAAATCTAATATTTACCATCAATCTTATTTGAAAATACATCTTTGTGCGTGTTAGAGCAATTAAATCATATACCGCATTAATTCTTAGATGGGAATTATTTGGTTCTTGATCCTGAACCAACAACATAGGAAAATTTATTGCTACACATATCTCATACCAAATTTTATTTTGAATTATTTATTCTCATAACCAATAATTTAGCTATAATTGGAAGTATATAATTTCTGCTAAATCAACCAGCATTATCAATATAATTTTATAGTTTTAAATCATGCTCTTAGTTTAAGAATTTGAGTAAACAAGCTTGCAAAAATCAAATTGCAAGTTGATACAAAGCATATGTGACCAACCATAGATGCATCTATTAAATCATATAATAATAAATGATCCACATGTCAGGTGAACGGGGTCATATTGACCTTTATATATGTTTCAAATTCAGGGGATACAATCCTAAACCTTAGTTGGTACAATGATATATTTATCATGAGAATAAGCAACACAAGAAATTTTTTATTTCTTCAATACATAATTACGTGAATTCTCATTTATTTTCGCATCATATTTGAATACTGGTCAATCGGTCATGCCAATCTGATACTTATTTAGTAAACTTCTAGTTTACTATCGCATGTGATCCATCACCATGCCTATATTTGTGCACAACAAACAACAAAAAAAGTTGGGTAACTTTTTACATGAATAGTTATAACCCGCTTTAATTGTAGTAATATGAAGATATAAAAAATATTCTCATAATTTATAGTCTCAATATATTATCATTTTTGGCTAATGCCTTTGAAACTCAATAAGTTTCTTTTGAGACTTACTATAATATTTGTGATGTACTAAAAGTATTTGACCGACCGTTAATATCAACATATTTTTTCTCTCAAACCTCCCGTTGAGGTGAGTTTTGGTATTTGCCCAACCATATATAAGCACATCTTTAACATAATATTTTTTATCATATTCAAAAATATTCATTTTCAAGAATGGGCAGTCTTTCACAATTCTTATCATGAGTCACATTTTCTTCAAGAAATAGACTAATTCATTGTGTGTGCTTCACAAATTTTATAATAAGCCCATTTTCATGCCTTAACATTTATCATATAAATATGATCTACCTCAACATCACTTTAAAAGGCTAAGTGCACCACCACTTTATATTATTTTATTTTGATGGAGGATTTATAAAAGTTACCAAGTTAGGTCCAGAAAAATTGTGTGTCAAATGACCTTTCGTATCAAATTGATGGTAAAAATTACCTTCACTTTTGAAGGACCATTTGAAGAACCCATAGCATTCTTTCTTTCAGTATTATCAAAATGATGACTATTATTCTTTTCTTTGTCACATCCACAATTATTTGTACAACCACAATAATTATTTTTTCATCTTTCAGACTTATCATATACTGCTACCACATTCACTTCAAGGAATGGAGCAAATTTGGTGAGACGTTTTCATGACTTTTCATCAAAAGTACATTATTTTGTCTTAGTCATTATTATATAATCAGTATGGTGCATTAGGAATGAAACCCAATATTTTATCCATATAAGCCCATAATATGATGGGACTTTAACCTAACATCTAATCATCATAGTGCATCAGAACTCAAACCCGATATTTTACCCTTTTAATGCGATGAGACTTGAATCCATTGTTTTATCCTCAACCAATGGCATAATAGGTCAAAATATTAGAACTAGCCCTCAAGCCTTTGAAATATTATCACTTAGTGATTATATTAAAAATAAAATCTGCCAAACGTTATATGATATACTGTTATGTAATAAAAATAATATATATAGACAAGCCATTCAAATATGTGAAAAATCAAAAAATAATTTAGAGAAATTTATAAAAGATTAGATTCTCATGGCATGGTCCAAATTAAGTAAATACTACTGAATTAGCTTGCATATGGTTCACTTTCTTGATTTGATGGTCATTTTCCTGTGAAAAAATACGATGGTATTATCGTGTAATATAAAATCTAAAATCAAAAATAATTTAAAATGATTAATTTATAGTAAATTAAAAAAAGACACTTCCTGAAATAGAAGCAAACTAATTGAGATAGCATTTGCTCAAGTTTCCAGTGCTTAACTCTTAGTATCTGCTTTTCTTCTTCTTCTTCCAACCAAGAGAAGACACACAATTCAGATATATATGATCTATTTGGTTGAACTTCATGGTGATAATGTATTGTAAAACTAAAAATAAAAAGAGCAATATAAAGAAAAAAACAAGAACAATAACATAATTTTCTTTCTTTTTTGCAAGTGTATCAAATATTATTCTTAGAACCTCTATTTATAAACTATAGTATTATATTGAGGAACATCAAGGGTGCAATAAACATGATATTAATCTTTGAAGAGGTGGGGGAAGACAATGATTTTATGGATGATCAATGAGGAAATGGGGATTACTACTCATCAAGGAGAATTATGGTGTGGAGGTTACTAGAAGTTATAGACATCCACAAACAAAATGATAACATTATATTACCACACAATTATTTACAACATACACCTATTATTTCTATTTTTTAAGCATTTAATAATAAACTCATTTGCAAAATCCCATTTGAGACCCACAACTCTAACTCTACAGTTAACTACTCATGAGAAAAGAAACACATGACAGTATAAAAAAGGGAGAACAACTCAAATAGCCGCTCATATAAGTTATAAATTCAAAATAGTAGGTGGATAGAATTAAAATAAAAAATTAATAACATGTGACAGTTGGTTATAATGGGTTATCAAAATAAAGTATGGTTATTTTAAGTTTAAAATTTATACGAGCAGCTATATGAGTTAATTATTCTTTTAAAAAGGAAGAATAACTCAAATAGTCGCTCATATAAGTTATAAAATTAAAATAACCATATTTTATTTTGACAACCTCATTATAACCAACTTTTACATGTTTTTTATTTTTATTAGTCAGTCTATATAGTTTAAGTAATTGTAGGAATTTAACTTTATTCACGTATTTGTAGGGATATGAATAAGTACAAATTATATTTATATTAATATTCTATTTAAAAAGATAAATTAAATGGTTATAGATCTATATTTATTGTATAAGAAGTGCATAATTAATGTATAACACATACATATAAATTATACATAAACTATGCAGTAATTATTCATCAATTATACACTATATATCTATGTATAATGTTTACAAGTAACATACATTAATTATACACTAAATATATTTTTATAACTATTTAATAAATAAAAACTATTTAATTTACCTTGTTTAAAGGGATATAAATATAACTAAGATTTATACATATCTTTATCTCTACAAATACGTGGATAGAATCAAAATAAAAAATAAATAACATGTGAAAGTTGATTATAATGGGTTATCAAAATAAAGTATGATTATTTTAAATTTAAAACTTATATGAACGATTATATGAGTTAATTATTTTATAAAAAATAAAGACACGAATACTTACAATGATTGTATTGAAATGGGGAGAATCTTCAATTTAGTGCTCCCAAGGTACCAAATGTCAAGGAATATATTTGACAAGACAACACTTACCAAAAAGTCAATGATTCTATAATATGATGTTTGATATATAGGACATAAAATCTTAGAAATAGTATTTATAGGACTCAAAAATTGAACAAATAAAATTATAAAAATATCACCACCTACCCACTCTGTAATAGGTTAAGGGACTATAGCACTAGTATGCGAGGCTAGGGTTTGCATAATGGATTTCAATCTTCAGATCGGAATTTTTATCCAGAAATGTGGTCTCGATGTTGCTTCAAAGAACCAGAACACGATTCGCAAATGGACTTCAGTGCTCCACAAATTTAAACTTGTCTTGGAGTGATTCTTGATTGCAAACCTAAACGCGTCCACGAAATAGGATGCAGATTACAAAGGGTTATCATGTTTTGGTCTTCAAAGCCCTTCAGTTACTAACTGAGCCATATACGTTTTATTGTAATATCTGTTGATGTACCTTATTGTTGGGCTGTCTTTTGATGGTCGGTAGTTGCTTTTTGCTCGGGTGATGTCAAACAATGGTGCTTGCATTGCGGGAGTTGCCCGCCCGTAGGGTTCGGCTTGCTACTTCATCAACTTATCAGTCCCTCGTGAGTGGTCTTTTAGCAGGCCCCTTGAACTTGATTATGGAATTGGTACCTAGGAGCGTTGAGGCCAAATAGCGGGGAAAGAGGCATTCAATCACTTGACTGAATTTAAAACTTGATAAATGATTCGAATATGATTTTTAAATTGATTTATGACTTTGAATTACTTTTATTATGGGAAGGAAAATTTGAGTGGTTTTATCTATTATATGATGACTTATGATTTTTGTTATTATGCTATGATTATAAATAAGTTATATTTGGAGCTTGTATGGGCAACCTAACTATTTGGAAGGAGGATAGTCATTAATCATTATGGATCCTAGCACATCACTTTGTAGGAGCCTAGACAATTGGGAAGAGGGTTGAACATCATGGGTTGGCACCCCAGTGCACCATTTTCGAGCAATGGGACCTATTAGGGCTCTCCCAGTTTAGATTACACCCATAAGTTGGCATGAAATTATTGTTTTTGATTTTTTTCTCTTGAGTTGGCATGATGATAATTTGATTTACTAAATTTTAAATTTGATTAAACCGACATGAGTCTTCAAACATACTGAACTGAAATTGACTATTTTTCCATTGATGCTTTCTTTGAGTTTTCGTGATTTACTTACTGAGTACTCAATACTTAGGCAAATTATTATTGTTTTTAATAGTGTGTTAAGTAACATAGAGGAGAACATTTCAGAGGATCACAACGCTTAGGCGGAACTTGCTTATGATCCATACTTTGGTGAACCCACATGTTTATTCGTAGGACTTTACTATTTTCTTATTTATTATATAAATGCTTCAGATTGTGTCCTGAGTTAGTTAATTCTTTATTCATTCATAAAGGCTCCATAGACAAATGATCGTACTATAGATAGTTATTAATGTTATTGCTTGACCTGTTGGTATACTTTGCCACACTTAGCTGACAAACAGATTTACATATCAGTTATATACCATTCATTTGTTTCATTAGTTATTGTTTGGCCTAAACTGTGCATAACCAGTTTAAAGATTTATATGTCATTCATTTATTTCAGTTAGTTATGGTTTGGCCTAAATTGTGAAAAATTAATTTAATTAATAAAATAATTGGCAAATGCATAAATTAGTATTTCTATTTCTATAAGGTGCTTTCAGTGTGATATTATAGCATTAGATGTTTGTTGCGCTAGGTTCAGGTTTAGGGCATAATAAGCTTGGTATCAACCTTAAATTTAGAAGTGTCCTAGAATTTATCTATGGAGTTATGTTTTGGGGAGTCTTCCTCATACAACATGATCACATGCATGACTGAATGACTAGGAAATTAAGAGATGTTTCTCATCTTCATTCTAGATTGTGTTGTAAATCTTGAATTTTTAGGACAATTCTAATGTGTTCGTTATTCATGTCTCAAAGAAGTGACATTGTCATATGTGGGAGCTGACAATAGAACTAATACCATTGCTTTTGACGCAACATCGGATGAACATTCAATTGTACCTGTCGACCCTGTTATTATTGCAGCTAATATTGAGGTCGAGACTGGTGCTAGAAACTAGGTACCTCCACAAACTCCATCCATTCTTGTTATTCCTATTGAGGGTGTTACTGATATTGGATCGATGCAAATTGTCATTCAAATGCTCATTAATCTGGTAGCATCCCAGCATCAGCATACAGGCCTTGGAACGACATCAGTAGGTTAAGATCGAAGGGCCTTAGAAATTTTTGAGTTTGAACCCATCTAAGTTCTATGATTTGCGTGTAGAGGATGATTTATAGTTTTTTATGGAAGAGACCTTCAAGTCTCTCGGGGCTATGGGTGCTCATGACTTAGAAGCAGTCAAATTTATTGTGTATCAGTTGACAGATGCATTTCATGCTTGGTCTGAAATGTGGAAAAATAAGCAAGGTGATGCTACTCCAAATCCTACTTGGTTCGAGTTTGAAGAGGCCTTTATGCAGAGGTTTTTGTCTGAGGAATAAAGGTTCACTTTAGCTACTAAATTCGAGAAGCCAGAACAAGGCTTTATGACGATTCCTGAATACAACTTGCAGTTCACTTGATTGATCAGATATGTAATGTGCATGATTCCTAGGGAGAAACAGAAGTTGAGAAGGTTTGTGTGTGTCTTAGGACCACATGTTAAGGCAATGCTATCTCCGTTGTATTCATCATCAGCTTCACCACTTGAGGATTTTTCATAGCAGTCAGTGGTTTTTTCATAATTTGATTTACTTGCTTAATAGATATTCTATTGTAAGAAACCTGGTCCTTTCTTTTAGCCGTTTTGTCAGCATTATTCCTTTTCCAATCAATCTCATATACTGAATATTTCTTGATAAAGTGATCAGACCTTTTACGCCTGTGAAGAACTTCATAATCGTCTTTTTAGGTGCTCTAAATTAAAAGGTATTACCTTTATTAGGAAAACTACTTTTCTTGATCACGCATTAAAACATTCAAGTCAATATCGTCTTCACCAAATTCCTGATTTTGAGTAGACTTAAGAACCAATTTTGTATCCTTGCATGGTGCAGTGTTCTTGAGATTTTAAACCTTCTTTTTATAGGTCTTTAAGTTTACTATGAATTCATACATGATCAAAGTTTCTAGGTTCCTTGCTTCTATTATTGCATTGACCTTGCTTTTCAAAGACTCGGGCAAGATATTCAAGAGTTTTTTAATACGCTTTCTACGAGGGATGATTTTTTCAAGGGAATTTAGTTGATTCATAATCAATGAATCTGTTGAACATCTCCTGGATGGTTTTTCCCTCGTTCATCTTGAACAACTCATATTGCTTTGTTAGCAAGTGGATTTTAAACTTTCTGACTTGACTTGTACATTCATGAGTAGTTTGTAGTCTATCTCATACTTTTTTGACAGTGTACATTCGACTATATACTCATTAGATCTAATACCACAAATAAAAATCTTTTTTTGTTTTGGCGTTCTTTTAAACAACCCTAATATCTTTATTAGTATATTGTGTGTTAGTTCTAGGAATAGTTCCATTACCTTTGTCATCCTTGGCCATGGAAATATTTGGACCATCTATGGTGATGTCCCAAAACTCCAAATCTTCTCCTACAATAAAATCTTGCATCTTTGATTTCCACATCCATAGTATTTTTCACAGAAGGATAGTGGCCTCATGGTTGATCATCCCTCTTGTACTCCAGGTGGTGCGGCCATCTTGAAAACCTTACTAGAAAGAAGCCGCTCTAATATCAATTGTTAATTTAGTTATCACCTACTTTGCTGAAACTGTGTTCTTCAATCATTAAACAAGAAGTAAAATTGCAAAATATAACAGCACAAGAAATTTATCAAAATTCTTGCTCAAGAGAGTAAAAAATCATGACTTACCCTCGTAGAATTTGCCTTAATTCTCCAGTAAAATTAGAGAAATTTTAGGTGACAAGGAGGGAGATGCCGAAGGCAGGGCTAGTGACTGGAGTGAAGTCGTAATAAGGTAGCCGTACTGGAAGGTGCGACTGGATCACCTTTATAACCAAAGGGACTAACTCTTATATCGTCCGCCCTAACAATCAAGCCGATTGTAACAATGCCTTTCAAGAATACAATCATCCTAGTATAAAGTAAATGTAAGCAAAACTTCAACACTCAACACCTATTATAATGCTTCTATGAAAGTAAATAGGTTACAACTCAAACTTAATAAACTCAAGAAGTAAGAAACAACTTTCGCAGGGATAGATTCTTTTGTTGATCGCTTGAATCTCACAAAACACTCTCTCACGATGACTGTTATTCGGGAAGAGTACTAATTCTCAATATGTGTGAATAGCTTATGCTCAATAGCATCAGTGTGGTGATTTATATGAGAGTGGTGATGGCCAAAATTTCCTTGGCTTCTTGCTCCAAATTCCATCAAAACATGATTAAGGAATCCAATCCTACTTGAATTTGATTTTCTTATTTGTTTTGACCTCCACACGCTTATCTTCTAGTTTCATAGATCTTTTCTTTTGTGTCATTATAGCAATATTTTCATGTTGAATTCTTATTCATTGATCCATGTATTTATCCTATAACCCCAATTTCTCAAGAAATCATTCTTGCACTTGAAATTTGCTTTGTCGCGTCAGATCAGCACTCATCTCCATTCATCTGCGAAGGACCTGGTTCTTATCACTGTGTACGTAGAACTTTTGCAATCCAATTTTTTGAAAGACATGCTAAGGACCTGGTTCTTTTATGGTTGTTTGTCAATCATAAACACTATAAGTTCCTTATTGAGACTTATTAAGGACCTGATTCTTTTATAGTTTCTTGTCAATCATCAAAACTAATTTCAATTCAGCTCAACAAATTGAAACATTGTCGAGGCCCTTTGGACCAAACCCAATGTAACAACCCAAACCCCAGTTTGAGATTTTTTACTTTATTCCTTGTATTGACGATTCAGATATCTTGGTATCCTCTTTTTGGACTTAACGGGAACATCCGGGTTGAAACCCTAAGGGTTTTTGAAGGTTCTTTAATGCAATTTCAATTTTAGAAGGCTTAAAAGTCAAATTGAGGAAATTTGACCCTTCTTTTTGAGTGTTAGCATGTTGTGGGTGATTTGAGACTTCACATAAGTCTATAATGTATATCTAATATCTGAACTTGTTAGCATGCTCGGATTTGAACCTGAGAAGCTCGGGAATGATTTGGCACCTTTGGAGATGTATGGCGATTGGCGCCTGCGAAGGCACTAGTCGTGATTTAGTGCATGCATGACCAAAGAAATCTCCCTCTCCCCCCTCCCACCCCCCCCCCCACCCCCACACACACTAATATAAAGCTTATTTACTACCAAACTAGTCACCTTTTTTGTCTACCGGCACTCCATCATTTACTTTCCCTTTTTTATTTCTTTAATTTCTTTTGCAGACAACCTCATTGATGAGATATAGTCTATAGATGCATTCATTTGATTTTGCAGAAAAAAACAGTATGCTATTTTTAGAGGGTGGTTATCAATTGTACGTATTAGAAGAGAAAGTTAATTTGACTTGATTCTTATTACTTAATTACATTTATAGTTTAACTTATATATATTGTAAATATGAAAAATTTATTTGCACTATCAGGTCACTTAAAAAATATCTACAGGTAAACTTTTTATAAATGGTGGGATTTATAATCTTGAAAATGAACCAAATTATCTGCTACAAATGTGAAATTTGTAATCTTGAAAATAAAATAAATTATCTATTACACCGGGTAAAAATGACTTGATTGAAACAATGTATATAACTTAAACTCTTATATTTATATGTAAATTCATAAAACAAGAAACGACATCATGCAACTAGGAGTATTCAGAGACAGGCATACGCAAAACTTTAAGCAAACGGCCATTTAAAGAAATACACCAATGAACAAATCACTATATATAACAAGATCCAGTAGCAGAACTAAGCAAAAAGAAGGGGGTTCAACTGAATTCACCTCGTCGAAAATTATGATATAAACAAGGTAAAAATACTTTTTTTTTATAGTTTAGGCCGTTGAATCCCCTTGATGTTAAGAAAAATTCTAGTATCGTAAGAAAAGGGGTTCAAAAATTACAATAGGTCGTAGGTTTCGGGGAACCTTAGTAGCTTAATTGATTGACTATCTGAACTCTCATCTTATTAATGAGGATTCGACTCTCCACCTTATAATCCCCCTCCCATTTCCCCTGCCCCTAATTTTTTAATATCCCCTCATATAATTTTTTGGTTCTATAGTTGAACTATCTCTTAAAAGAAGTATGAAAATCTAGGAAGATATTGCTCAGTTAAATTCTTAATTAAATTATGAAAATAAAACTTATTAGCACAAAAATTTACGTAGCTACAGAAAGTGCTATTCATATTTATTAATGTTTCTTATATTTATGAAATAAAATTACGTCCATATTTAGACGGGAAGGATAAGGGATGACCGTGGAATCGAAAGACCTTGGCTTGTTAGGCAGAGTCGTCAGTCATACAAATTTTTTTCAGGAAATTTTCAAATATATACGACTCAACATAAAATATTATGTCACATAACTCAATATATATTACTATATAATAATTATATTTAGGAGAAAATATTATATACATCTAATATATCAATCTTGTATAAAAGTGTGCAATAATGCATAAAAAGTGTTTATACAAATATATGTTAAATTAGATAAAAACTCAAAATATGAGTTATGTGGCGTAAATATTTTATCCTAATAGACATAGAGTGTAATTTCCTCCCTTTTTTTCTTTACCAAGAAGGCCTTACACATTTTTTCTGTTTTGTGTTTGTCGATCATTATTTACATATAATTCAGTAAATGATCCGCCCCTATTCACGGAAAATCGAAAAATTGAATCAAGTTGGAAAAAGAAAAGATACTTTTTTGTTTGGTCTGATTTTAATTTTTAATTTTAAAAATCGATAATATTTTATTTGATTTTGATTTTAAGCACATAATTGAAAAAATTGAAGCAAACTGACTATATAAATGTCTATTTAAAATTATAATCACACACACACACTTATCCTTTTTTTTTAAGAATAATTAATTTGATAGTATCATTTTGAAATACAGTCAAAATTTAGCACATGTTTGAAAGTTTATTATCATATATTTAGAAAAACGACAAAAATCAAACTGACCAAAAAAATCGACAAAAATTAAACTGACCAAAAAAAATTGACAAAAAATCGAAGCGATGAAAACTGTGATGTCCATGCCAACTTAAACACATCTCGACTAGTTTCACAAAATACATGTCACCTCCCACCAGTTACAGATGCCAAGTAATTCTATCTACGAAGGCCAAAACATATTGGAAGAAGTCAGTAGCACTCTCTCTTCTTCTGTTGAAATCTGTGAAGGCTCCTCATTCAAACTTATTTTGGTTAATTGGTGTTCAATTTTGGGAAAACTTCACCAGATATTTCAGCAAAAATAAAGCATGGAAATTGGAGTTGTCATGGACATCAAATTACATGAATTACTAATGATATATGCAAGACCAACAAATAGACTCACCAAAATATCAAATCAGCACTTTTTTTTTAATCGTTCACAAGATATCAGATCTCTGTGTACTTAGACAGGAGAGTCTTAAATTATTGATCTTGTATTGTTGGTCATTGATTTTACAAGGAGATACCCTGTACATGCATGCTTCATTCAAACTTACTTACAATGTATAATAGTGTATGCTACTGACAAAGAAATTCCGCCACGTCCAATCCACTTGAGCACGACAAAAATGAACATGAGATGCGAACGGAAAAGATTATTGGAAAAATATCATTGCCTATAATAGCCACCCTGCTGGGGAGGAGGATGAGGATATGGAGAAGGGGCAGTGTAAGGAGGGCGAGGCATAGCTCCAGGTTGCTGAGGAGGTGCATTATAGTATGGACCCCGCCAACCAGGATATGCAGGTTGACCGTACTCGTAGCTAGGTGGAGGCTGTTGTTGATGTTGAGGATGAGGCTGCGGCTGTGTATATGATTGACCTTGACCTGGAAAATGGTAAGGCGGTGCAGGCTGTTGTGGAGAACTATAAGGAGGAGGGGTTTGACTATATCCAGATATTGTTGGTTGCTGAGGAGGAGGCTGGTATGTAGGAGGAGCCTGGTGGGGTCGAGAAGAATTGGGTATATTTCCAGTCTCGGTTGGCATCTGGGGATTGGATCGTGGAGGCTGATGAGCCTGCGCAACTGAAGGATAAGTATACCCACTTGAAGTTTTATTATCCTGGAAACTGAGACCTGAGATTTGCCTCTGTACCTCTTCCATCATTTCCCGGCACTGCATGTTTCTTGTCATCACGAAATCACTACACTGCTGTTTCACATTAGTGATCGCCTCCTGTAGAACAAAAGACAAATTTATATGAATTTATTTCCTGGAAATTTTTTCGCAGATAGATCCAAGAAGCTTGACATATTCAGGAAGAACTGGAAAAGGACATCTAGTGATTTGTCCCACTATGCACAACTAAAATGAATCTTGAAGGGCAGAAAACCACTACATGTTCTCATCCCCGATAAGGCTCTATCCAAGTCTCATACCAAAGAACATAAACAAATACGACCATTAGCATGTCAGATTATACAATTGAATGCTCTGTCAGATTATACAATTGAATGCTCTTCGTCAGATTTGCAGGAGTACTGAGGGCTTCGACACCATTGACTAGGCTTATATGAGAAGATCCAAAGGGGTTCTTTGACTTGCACATATAAGGGTAGATTATCATACAGTTGAATTAGAGTGGAAATTTAGAATGTGATTGGATTCTTGGTGAGATTAAAGGGATGGGATTGTATAAATAATCGTGTTTACTTCACGGATTAGATGAGAGATTATAACTCGAATTATTCTTCTAACAATTCGCCTTGATAATTTCTTTTATAAAATCAAGGAAAAGGGAAGATGACGTGAAGTGGTGGAGCTGGTAAAGGACCGCACAATACAGCCAAAGGCAGGGGACATGCGGGTGGGGTGAGGGGGTGGATAATGTATCCGATGGAATTGTCACAATCCCAACCTCCCCCGTGGGGGAGGGGGTTTAAAATGTAACCAATGGAATGGTCACATCTCAACCCTGTCAATGAGATAAAATAGGTCCCTTGGAGGATGATTGCAGTTCCGTGTATACAAGCCAACTGCATTATAATCCCATGGAACCAAATGGAAAGCAATCTCCGACTCTGATCTAGCTCACCTTATCCCCACCCCAGCTTCCTCTTCTCCCAACAGAAATTCTTATCTAGGACACAAATGATCCTATATCACAAGTGGAATGTGCTCAGAGGATTCACTCAAAGCGAATGGTTGGAATCCTCCTTGTGTTGTAAACTGGGTGTGCAGATCTTCTAATCGCCAGTTCGCCACCCCTTCCTCAAACCACTCCAATAGAAAGAGCAGTCTTAAAAGAGACGAAAATTCTCATACCTGAAGTGTTACATAGAACTTCAATCCCTCATTGATATTTTCCTTGACTTCTTGATATTTGAAGATGGCAGCTTCAATCTGCTTATAGATTCTCTCGCGGGAAGCTGCGACATCGAGAAGAATGAGCTAAGCAAATTAACAGTAACTAGAACATCTGAAGTAAACAGCCGTACTTGAAGAAATACGAATAAGCCATGCCGAGAAGAAATGCTAAAGTAGACAGATTGGATATAAACTAATCGAGAATGCAGATGATATGGCCAACATATCACAGTAAAGGCTGGACAGCACTTCACCTGTCAATTTTAAAACTGATAATTGCAACATCACTTTAAAATGACATCAAGGGACCTAACTTGCTTTGAGTATATCACAGGACACATAATGAGCAGTGAGAAATAAGGATCATCCCTTCTGAACTCAACCCACCTAAGTTATTTAGATAGGGCAGAAGATGTTTGCATATCAAGAATATCTAAGCTTCAATGTTCTTCAACAGACATTGCAAAATGATAATGGGGATTAAAAACACACCTTTGTAATCCTCAAGATTGAAAATAGAAGCAAACTCATCATTTTGAGCCTGCAAAAGGAATACCACCTTGTTAGAGAACATTCAAGGAGATGCAGCTTGAATAAGGAAGTCCAGCGCAAGTAGATTGTTCTTCCCCAAAAGAGGGACCTTTTCTCTATATTTGCAAAAAGAAAACTCAAATATGAAGTATTTCTGGTCCAGAGGAATACAATACTTTGGTTAAGCATGCCTGTTATACATTAATCTTTGCACTACAACTCTTAAATTCCAAAATATGACTTCGCCTCAGTCCCAAACAAGTCGGGGTCGGCTATATAAATCTTCATTGACCATATTTCTCCATATAAACTCATCTCAGGCACTAATTATGACATGCAAATCACAGGATTCGAACACATGAAATAACAAGTATCAATAAGAAAAGAAACACCACAAATACAAACTGCAATTAAGGAAATAACACTAATTTTATGATCTTCTTTACCTACCACCACACCCCCACTTCCAAACATTCTCTTTAACACTTGCTACATACAAACAAGTTCAAAGGTCAGATTAACCTGTGCAACTCAACAAAGTTCGGAACGAAAAGACATGCCATAGGTGATATCTCAATTAAGGATGTTGTAAAAAATGATCTTCGGCCTAACTCAAGCCCCAAAAGCTCAAGAGGCAAGGATTACCCAAAACCATATAAGGAGACCACCCACGCCCAAGGCTGGACATCTGGAGTGTGGACAATTTTTATTATGGGACCCAACCTCGGGTAACAAGAATTGGGATGGCTCCTGACTCAACCCTAAAAGCTAGCTCAGGAGGTGAGTATTGCCCAAGACCATATAAGGAGACCACCCATCCCATAAGAGCTCGATGTAGGACTCTTCCACAGATGTCATTATATTACATCTGTAATGCTTTCCAGATTAAAAAAGAAAATGCAACTTCCTGTGTTGATCAGCGTAAAAAGTAACAGACATAGTTGAAAACAAACATCAGGCGATGACACAAGGGACTAAAAGAAACAAAAAGGAAAGTGCCCTGCATCCCTCGCTTCATTACCGATGAATTGTATTCTGAAGAGCATCCTGAAGCTGACAATATGGAAATATAAAAAGGGAACTCCTACTAAGGACTGTGCAACACATACAACCTCAAATTTACCAGACAAGTATTACTACGTTAAAGCTTAAGAGAAGCTCCCAAGTTGAAATGAAAAAATGCAGCAAAACTGAAAAGGTATATCCCTGAAAAAGACATGAATTCTGAACCTGAATTTGCAGCAGCAATTGTTCTTGTGCCTCAATGTTCTGAGAAATTTCTTCACAAATATGGTCATACTTTGCTATCTCCTTCCTGAAAAGATCCTCATGGGAGCCCGTGGATGTCATCAATTTCGGAAGTATATCATCCTGAGTCATCACACAACAGATACAAAATCAAACTGCATATTTGGATCCCTTGATGGTGAAGCAAAGACAAAGAAAATGCCAAAAAAACAAGCATGTTGCATATGGATTCACAGATGTCAACTTAGCACAAAGGCAAATTCATATTGCATTATCGGCTCCTGAGATGATGAAGAGCAACGACTAATGCCAGAGGAATAGCCTTAACTATGTCACCACTTCTTTATAAAAAGCCCAAATTATCCCTCTATTTCATATACTCGAAAGGAATTTCTTGTGACTTCCCTAGGAAATGGAAGTTGCAAGATCGCATTCTGAAACATAACTAAAAGATCTTATCAAGCTGCATAACCATATAACCCTCCCTCCCCCCACCCAACAATGAGTTTCTCAATCTAATGAAGAGCTTCCCTCGATGTGACGTAACCGAACTATCCACTTGAATTTGTAAAGAAAATGGATCTTACACCTAACTCAATTCTAACAACTAGTTCATGAAATGAGGATTGCCCAAAACTATACAAGGAGACATCTCGGTCCCTCAACTAAGGCGGGACTTTCTAACACCCCGTTGCATGCTCAGGGCTGGACCTGGAGTGTAGACAATAAACAATGCGGCCCAACATTAGGTAAACCAAGAATAGGGACAATTCCGACTATGAAACCACGTATAAAAAATGAAATATGGGATTCATTCAACCCCAAAAGCTAGCTCATGAAGTGAGAATTGCTCAAAACCGTATAAGGAGACAACGGTCCATTCCCCCAGTAAAATGGGACATTCTAACAGAATTATTAAGAAAGAGGCCCTCATTCCTATTTTTACATTGAAGGGCTTATTGCTTCTACTACTGCAGCTCCCACCCCATCACTTATCAATAAGATAAGCAAATATGAAACCGTTGGACAAAAAGCCAATCCACCTATGGAATAACCTGCACAGAGTGAACCATCTAATCCAAGGATTCATTCAGGATGGTAACAGTGAGTTTTCATACCAAAATATACTTATCTATGGTTTATATCATTGAAGTATGAACTTATATAAAAAGTAAAAAAAATAGTATGAACTTATATTATTAATATCATGTTAATAAACTCAACAACTGTAGAGCAGCAGAATAAGAGGATGTGCACTACAGCAAAGGATTATATCTTCATCACATGCTAGGGAGAAAGATAACATACTTGTCCAACCCTCCTATGAGAAATTTTAAATGGACCAAAGATGATTAAGGTTTCATTCCCAAAAAGATGTCCAACTCTACCTAATTGAATTCAACATTGAGAGGATATAGTTTCAGAGGAATCTTATTATACCTTCCTCTTCATCTCTTTCAGCATATCTTCCAGACCAGCACGCTGAGCACCAAGAGTTTCTAGTTGCCTCTGCAAACATAAGCAACAATGACTTGAGGGGGGCCACTATAATAATTTAAGTTGCAACAACATAAAGCTTCTACAGCGAAATAAAACAAAAAACTCTTTCTTAAGCAGATTGGAGTGAAGTTCTGAAGTGCCTTTCTACAGTTCATATATCCAAATATTTACGGGCAATTTCCTTCCGTAATTCTTAGTAACATGCACAATATCCTAAACATTTCACGTTACTTAATATCAAAAGATGCCTGCATAGTATAATTGTCTTTTAATTTATTATTCAAAGACCACCACTTCTCAATCGCAAAATGGGCATTAAGGGAATTTCAAAGTAGAAATAATGTGCAGCAAGTGCTCAAAATTCATCCATGAAGGTTGCTTAAGAAATATGATATTTTTTTCAATGTTTTTTTATTAGTATTCACTAATAAAATATTATTAATACTCACTAATAAAGTATTATGTTAATGCACTGACATCAATTTTCAAGTTATGTCCTTGTGACAAGAAAACAAAAGCAGAAAGATATCCTGATAAAACAATGTCATCAAAAAAAATTACACCCCCCGCCAAAAATATAAAGGAGATGATATATATGTTGACCAGTAAGGCCTTCAAAAAGAATAGGCTTAGTCACTCAAGAAACATGGTTGCAACATGAAGTGTTGGCTATGGAACACAGAAGATCAAATAATACAAAATGTAACCCCACTAATTCATATTACCAGGCTCTGCTTCAGGGATCCTACAATGGCATCTTCAGTGGCGTCCAAAGACAAGATTGGTCTTGCCAAGGTTGGAAGAGCAGATTCGATCTATCAAACAGAAAAATGCACATCTCAGGACTTAACTTGACAGCTATCATGGAGAGAAATAGAAGCGTTATCACAATGTAAGCACTAGATCCAGTGGTGAAATTTTTTTGCAACAATAACATGACATACATGTACAATAAACTACAGACTAAGCCAAGTTCCAAAATGAGATCAAAATTTAAGGATCAAACTCCAAATCCAGTATGCGCTTTAACCTGTTGAAAATCTTTGGAAGTGAACCGTGAGAGAAGATTCGAAATATATGGTATAGAAGCATTGACCATCTTACTAAGCCCTCGTAGTGGTACAAGCTTGTCAAGAGATTTATCTAATTCACTATTTCATTACCAGATAATTTTTGATAATTATAATTAGAAGTACCACCTAATACTATATTTACTAAGCCCTCGGAGTGGTACAAGCTTGTCAAGAGATTTATCTAATTCACTATCTTCATTACCAGATAGTTTTGATAATTATCCTTAGAAGTAACACCTAATACTATATTTCTATAAATGAATCCAAGAGTCAGAGCATTTGATTATTTTATATGCATTGATGAGTAAAGCCCTTGATAAACCCAGGTGCCAACTTGAAGTGGCACAATGAGATATGACATGACTAGTTATGCAAAATAAGGTCCAAAAACAGGTCCAAATAGTAAATACGTACTGGACGGCAGTCAAGGATTGACATGAGTGCTGCATGATCCTTTACTGATCGCTCAATCCTGGTATCACTTTCTGCAGCTTGCTTCAGGTTTGCTGCAAACCTGTTTAACCTGTCCTGCAGGTTTTTCGTTAAGGTAGTAGATTGAGGCCTTGTCCATCGGGTTCCGAATTGAGTTCTAAACTGTGTATCTTCCGTTGCTTCTTTTTGCAAAAGCTCCTCCGTTTGGACCAGCAACTCCTGGTTCACCCTCTTCAGATCTCTGAGTTGCTGCAGTTCAGCATCCAAACCAGCTGGACCACCACAAATTTGCACTGCCTCTACATCTTCTTTTAAAGCCATAGGTAGAGATAAATTTCCCTCCAAAGCAAGAATAGAATCAGGCAAGTCCATTTCTCTGAGCCTCACTCGAGCTAGCTCGCTTCCCTGTTGTAACTTCTCTGCTTGAGTCCTGATGACATCATCAACCATCTCAGTGTACCTAGAAAGAGCTTTTGCACTGTTGTCTGGGACAAGACTGCCAAACATCTTCTCCTTGCTTGCATCCAGAATATCATTCATCTGCATAGGCTTGACCAAGGAAAATGCAGCAAGTGGTGGCAGAGAACTGGCTGGTGGAACCCTCATGAGGTAGACTCTGTCGTTTTCCTTTATAGCCCTCTCCAAGTTTAGATTTAAATTAGCTTCTAGTTTAGTAATTGCATCCAAGAGCTGCTGTGGTGCTCCCCTTGGAGATGTTTTTCTTGCTTCAGACAAGGCATTAACACCACTCTTCAACCTTGCAATTTCCTCTGCAATTTCTTCTTTGTCATGAAGTTCTAGGCTGTACCTGTAGCAGGCCTCAGCATAAAACAGTGCTGCCTTAAGCTGCACATGAGCTAGCCAAGCCTTGTCAAAGTGCTGGTTCAGAGGTGCAACATTTAATGCTGCCAAAGCTTCCTCATAAAACAATCCAACCTGTGATAGAGCATTCAGTTCATTTTAACATCAATTTTGCGCCTATTGCTACATCCAAGCACTTAACTAAGACCCAAAACGAACTCCACTGGTTTGGCCAAATTTTGATAATTTACAACTTATAAGCTAAATGATATGTGTTGAGATGCTATCTACGGGAAATAACATGTGCAATAAACTAAGAACCAATATCTGAAGGAACTAGCCAACCCAACTCAGACATGTCTTCTCCAGTGAACTATACAGAGTATAAATTAAAATTCGAAAAGAACAAATCCAACATGAAATTGTTCTCACCAAACCCCAATTTTCAAGCTGAATATGCCACACCTGTAGAATAGTCTTTTATAATTTATACATGAGTTTATTCTAACCAAACTCCAATCCATGCCTCATTGCATCTACGAACTTGGAGGATTGTCATTATTTATTACTTAACAATTACAGAAGTTGCACAGATCATAGGAGTTATCCTCGCTGACTAGATTTCCAGTAGAAATGTAAAAAATTAGAGGTCTTTATTTATCAGTCATGGGACTAAACTAGTACCTTCTAAAAATCTCAGGAAGATCCTAATTTAGAGAAGTAAAAGTATTAACTCATTAGAGCTAACTAAGAAGAGAATGTTGTATAGCAATGTGACTAATATCAAGAACTCAACTAACTTCACGTATAACTTTTTTTTCTTTATAAGTAAATCTCAGACAGCAATTACTGAGTGGCATAGATTAAAAGAAGGAATAGAGAAATGACCTGTCTTGAAATCTTTGCACAGACACCAGGAGTATTTCCCTTGGCAATGCTATTCTCAAACACACACTCCTGAGCCTGAGCCAACATGAGTCTTTCAAGCATCCCAACACATTCGACAGAGACATCAACGGTGGTGGAGCTACCCATTGATGCCTTCATTGCCACATTGTCTCTCAAGAAGGCAAATGCCCCAGCAGCAGCAATAAAGGAATGTGATGCCTGCTTTCTCCCCTCAACTGATGAACGATCAAAACCCAATCCCATCTGACTGTGCACTGCCCCCAAATTGAACAAAACTGCAGCTTTTTCTATGTGGACACCAAAAAAAAGAGGATCAGTAGAACTGCATGATAAGATAACAATAGTTCGAGCTTAACATTGATTTCTCCAAACTCGTAAGAATTAAGATCAATGTACCCCTTTTTCTCTAACCAAGTGATAAATATAGCCATGCTTTTTAATTACTAGTGTAAATGTAGCCAATTTGTGTGAAGAAAATTGTTGTGTTTAATGTTCATCTAGGTATTGGCAGCAAATAAGTATTCAATACACTTCCTAATCTAGACATAACTACTCTCAGGCGCAGATAAAAAATGAAGACTGTGGTAGAATAACGGTTAGCATAAAAGAAGTCCAACTATGATGAATACTTTGAACACAAAATTCGTTGGTACATGCCTAACCTACGTAGGATTCATATAGCCAACCTTATCTAATCTAGGAGCGAGGCGTAGTTGATTGATAATACACTTAAAGCTAGTAGTTACGGGCCAATTGGAACAATCATTAATTTCCAGATAGTACTGAACTAAAGTTTATCAATAGCTAGAGAAACTTCCATGAGTATCTTCACCGCCTCCAATTTCAATGATGGTTAGATAATTCGGTTCAGAAAAAGGAACAGGAGACCAATGTAGATGCTCAGAAAAAGTGCATAGCAATAGAAAGCTATACCCTAAACAACAGCAACTGCACCATGAAAATAAAAAAAGCAAAGACTGACAACAAAAGATGCAAAATTTAAGACCCAATTGAATGAAGATGCTAAATACTTGGAAAAATAAAAGGGAAAACGAGGCCAATGTAGAAGCTAAGAGCAAGTGAGTAGCATAAGAAGATGAACTTCATGCATTAGCATCTGTATGATCAAACAAAAAACACAGAATGAGAACAAAAGTTGCAAAATTTCAAGAGCCAATTGGATTAAATTCCTGAGTACTTTGGATAATAAAGGGAAAAGGAGACTACTGCAGAAGTTAAGAGTACGTGCGCGCAATAGAAAGTTGTACCCCATGCCTTACAATTGTACGATGAAGAAAGAATCAAAAAATGAAAAATCTCGAGACCCAGTTGAATTAGCAAATGTAATATGCTCGTAATTCAAAAAAGAAAAGGGGAAACGAGACCAATGTAGGAGCTAAGAACAAGTGCAGCAAATAAAGAGCTGTATTCTATGCATTAGCAATTGTACTGTGCTCAAGAATCAAATGATAAGAACAAAACACACAAAATTTCCAAACCCAATTGCATTAAAATTGCTGGATAGTGAATAGCTAGAAGCTCAGAGTAAGTGCACGCAATAGAAAGTTGTACCCCATGCCTTACAAGTGTGCAATGAAAAAAGAATCTAAAAATGAGAACAAAAGATGAAAACCTCGAGACCCAATTGAATCAAAAACCCAATGTAGGAGCTAAGAACAAGTGTGTAGCAGTATAGAGTTGTACACTACGCATTAGCAATTGTACAATGCTCAAGAATCAAATGATAAGGACAAAACACACAAAATTTCAAAACCCAAATTGCATAAAATTGCTGAATAGCGAACAAATGTGTAGCAATAGAGAGTTGTACCCTACGCATTAGCAATTGTATATGCTCAAGAAACAAATGATATGAACAAAATTTCAAAACCCAATTGCATAAAATTGCTGAATAGTGAACAAGTGTGTAGCAATAGAGAGTTGTACCCTAAGCATTATCAATTGTACAATGAACAAGCAAGAATCAAACAAATAAGAAACAAAAGGGCACAAAATTCGAAAAAATACCCAAATGGATGTTCTGCTGAGCAGCCTTATTTTTGTTCTTGAAAGCATCATACCAAGTAAAAGTAACAGAATTAACATGTTCTTGATCAGGTGAAATTGGAAAACGAGACTCAACAGCACAAAGGGCTTTATAGTAATTCTGCAACAGGTCACGGCGAGCCGTAAGAGACGACTCATTGGGTCCTCCACGTTCAATATCGGAACGGAATTGCTTAAGCGTTTGTAGATCATCTTCAAGATTTTGAGCTTCACGTTCAGAGTAATTGTAGACTATGTAATTACGGAGTGGACGGTAGAGATCGAGTGAGACAGTTTTCTTCTCGGAGATTGAAAGCATGACGTTGGCTGTTGACGACGGTGCCGCCATGGCTGTGGTGGTGGAGTTTGTGTTGTGTGTTGTGTATATATATATGTTTGGAAGAAGAAGAAGAAGAAGAAATTGAAGAAGTCAATTGAAGGTTTAGATGAAGAAATTATAAGTGTGTTATTTTGCTATTTGCTTAATTACAAAGGAAGACATCAATGTGAATTCGCTGCCATTTCTTTTTTTATTTGGATGTATTTTCTTTTTCTAGTGTTTTCTTCTTCATTCATTTTTTCTTTTTTCTTTTTTGGAAGAAGTGTTCTCATTTTCTTTTTTTCTTTTTTTTTTCTTCTTTTAAATAGCAAGAAAACAATATATGTTAGCATGTTTGGCCAAGTTTCTAAATCAGTTTTATTTTAAAAAGTTTTTTTAAAAAAAGTACTTTTGGTGAGAAGTAATTTGTGTTTGGCCAATATATTTAAAAAGCATTTTGAGCAGCAATTGATGTTTGGTCAAGTTTTTAAAAAGTGTTTTAAGTGTATTTTTCTCAAAAGTTCTTTTCAAAAAATATTTTTAGGGAAAAGCTACTTTTTTTAACTTCTAAAAGATAGTTTCTACTACTCAAGCACTTTTTTTTTTTCACAAAAATGGTCAAACACCTCACTTTTTAAAAATAAGCATTTTTGGAAAAAAATGAACTTGGTCAAATAGGCTATAAGACTTCATAGCAAATAATGAATGGAATAGTCATACAAAATAATAAATATTACTCCAATCAAATAAGAGATCACTTAGGGTGTGTTTGGTAGGGTGTTCATGGTTCGGTTTGGGTCGTTTTAAGGTAAAACTAAATCCAAATCCATTTAGTCAAATTTTTTTAATTATTAAAATCAAATTAAACCAAATATAATTCACATCCATCGATTTGAGTTGGGGTTTTCGGTTTTTTAAGAAACATATTGATATTTCTCTCTTTCAATTTTTCTTTTTCTACGATTAGAAAAGACTTTTCCATCATTTTTCAACTTATAATTCGTCATTAACCTTTTATTGTGGTGACTATAATTTTCTTGGATTATGAAGAAAATATCTAAAGATCAGTAAGTTTTAATCAATTGAAAAAAGTTGATAAGAAATAGAAAATATATATATAAATAAATCACATAGTTATTTCTTTGAATAAATGAATTTTGATTCATATTTTTCTTTTAATAAATGAGCCTAAGGTGTAAAGTTCATTATCTTATTAGAAATAAATACAACTTTCAAGAAAACAGTATACAAAGTATTTAAAATTATTTATAAAAAATAATATATTATATATGTATAACAATAAATTTTGTGTATATAATTTATCGGTTCGGTTTGATTTTTATTCAGTTTGTTTTTAATAAACCAAATCAAATCAAATATTATCGGTTTTTTAAAACTTAAATCCAAACCAAACAAAAATCGAATAAAAATTAATTTATTTAATCAATTTGGTTTGATTTGGGGCTATTTCTAACCAAACCGTGAACACCCATAGTGTTTGGTATAAAGAAAAATATTTTTGATGAAAAATATTATTATGAAAAATAAATTGGTTTCTTACTTATTTGTCTCATGTTTGATTGGTGAGTGAAAAATATTTTCTGAAAAAAAAATATTTTTCAGAAATTATCTTTTACTATTTAACTAGAGAGTAGAAAAAATATCTTTTAGGGGGTAGATTAGGGTTGTGGGGGTGGGGTGGGGATGGGTGGAGTAGGATAGTAGGTGGAGGTGAAGGGGTGGGTAATGTGGGGGTAGGTTACCAAAATAAATAAATAAAATTAAAAGAATTGGGGTAGGGTAAAGGTAGATTGGGGTTGGGGTGGGATTAAAAAAATAATATTTTTAAAAAAAAATTGAAAAGAAATAAGGTGGGTGGGGATGGAGTGGAGGTAGGGTGGGTTGTGGGGGTTCAAAAAAATTAAATTTTATTTTTCTTATTTTCAAGGAGCTTGTTTTTCCAAAAAAAAAAATAATCTTTTGATCAATCAAACAAGAGAAAATAGGAAAATATTTTTCTTCCATACCAAACACACCCTTAAATGAAGAAATGATTTTGCTTAATTGGAAAGGAATACATCAGATTTACTATCTGGGGAAGTGCTGCATAACGATGACAGATCGCTTTGTTCTGACCATGAAATTCATTAACAAAAGAATTTTTTTCCAGAAAGATAATAGGCAGAAATGCATATCCAAGATAAGCAAATCTTATTGCACCATATATTTTAATGCAAAGAAGCAAGAGGGGAAATCATAGCCAGTAGAATAGTGACACTTACCAAATTAGAGATGGCTGAACATGTGCAAGTACAACAACTACCACAACACAGACTGATCGCTGAAACAAAATGACAAAGAGAAAGCAAAAAGATCATCTATACATGCAACCACATTTTAAAGGTCAAAAGGATGAAATTTCATGAAATTTATGCAAATCAAAATAACCAATTTCTGCGAGCTCTAATTTCTTAAATCAAAAAACTAAAGAATGAAGTGTCAAAAACACATCTAAACTATCCAATTTTTTTTTTAGTTTCATACCTAAACTATTGGAAGTGTGAGTTCAATACCTAAACTCTCACTCATTAGTTTGAGAAACATACCTCAACTAATAATTGATGGTGTGTGTACTACACTCTCTCTTTTATTTAAAAAATCCTGTCCCGTGGCACTCTGCGTGAATTATTTTTTTACCTTGGCAAAAATTAAATAAGTTATTATTATTAGATTAAAAATTAGATATTCACCGTATTGAGAAATGATGAAAAACAAGGGGAGAGTTTAGGGTAAAATCAATTGAAAAATTAAAAAAATGACGTTCAACTAAAAAAAATGCCACATCATCAGAATATTTAGTGGCCAGACGCGCCTAAATGTGTTTGTATACAAACACTTGGTCCGGTCAGCGTTGAGGTGTGTTTCTCAAACTAATGAGTGATAATTTAGGTATGAAAATCACACTTTTAATAGTTTAGGTATGAAATTCAGAAAAAGAGGATAGTTTAGGTATGTTTTTGATACTTCACTCAAAACTAAAACCTGGAAAGTTTTAATTGAATAGATGTGAGCCAATTCACGACTTCTCTGCTCGACCTCCAACTAAAGCCAGCATGTACAGAGCTCTCACTCGCATGAGCATTCAAAAACTCTTGGAGTGTCGTAAAAAATGAGTGTCAATTCAGGCCCTCTTAGTCTCACTGTCTATCTGCTTAGAGCCAATTTTTTAGGGAACAAGGGTATTAGAACACTCAGAACACCACCTAAGAGGTCTGGCTCTCATTGTATGGAAATGCATTAAAAGGGCAGCCCGCTATGCGCGGGGTGTGGGGAAGGGTCGAACCACAAGGGTTTATTGTATGCAGTCTAAACTTGCATTTCTGTAAGGGGCTATTTCCACACGTGAACCCGTGACCTCTTGGTCACATGGCAGCAACTTTACCGGTTACTCCAAAGCTCCCCTTCTATCTGTAAAGATAATATTCAATTAATGGACTATATATATGCAATGGTCTTGATATCAACTTATGGTACGATCCTTGGCTTACCAACTTCAGACCGATTAACGAAGATGATCAGACAGTGGCTGACCATCTCATTGATAATTCTCTGTATTGACAACATTTCTTTCTACTTACCTGAAGATGTTAAATACTAAATTCACAGTACGTACATTCAGGATTCCGGCACTAATGATAACAATTTTTACTGGTGTCATTTATTCTAATGGTAGATTCACTGGTGAGCTATTGAATTTTCTGTGTTAGCTAACGACTCTGTTACTAACAAGTCTGCAGTAGACTACAACAAATGGTTTGCTTGATACATGTAAATTAAACTCCCACAGCAAGTAAACTCATATCCTATACTTTCAATATGCAGGCTGAAAAGATAGCTCTTCATATTGGTATTAAGACAGCAAGAAGGAAAAATCTATTTACCAACAATTCTGGAAATCAACTCTCAAGGGATTTTAACAGTTGTTCCGTTTGATAATGATTGCAGGTTACGGTTGCATAACGCAGGAGCGGAAGTGAAACATATCTACAAAGAGGCCAACATTGTGGATTGAAATTCTTGTATAATAATCCCAAAGGAAATGCTGAGCTAGTTGAAACTACTCGGTAGTTCTTGCACATTCCCATGGAGTTTCCTCATCCATTCAACGCATTCATCAGCAGTACCAGAGGGGTATGCGAGCTGCCACTGCAGCAATTTTTGTTGCCATTCTCCGATATCTGGACTGCCGCTTTTCTTTTTCTTGGCCAAAGGCCTCTCGCTTTTAATCTGCAAATTGCTCATTATTTCATTTCCATTCACCAGTGGTTTCATTTCCCAAACCTTCTCTAGACCCCGCTTTGTTACTACATTCTCAACTGTCCTAAATAATCCACTTCTCTTCTCCAGTTCAACGTTCTCATTTAAGAACCTCACAGAGGACACAATATCAACAGGATGCAAAAGCATAGATAGAAGAAGAGCAACGCGCCAAAATTCTTTAATCTCTCGAAGCACCAGTCCAGTCAATATTCTAAGTTTCAAATCAATTGGAACATCAATTACATCTCTTTTCCAATCGACATCTAGAACTTGGACATCTTCTTCAGAAACAAGAAACGGGATCAAGGTGACAAACTTCTTAGCTGCATTATGCAAGCTTATGACTGTTTCCGCATCACTGACCTTCAACTTGAGAGAATCGCGAAAAATATAATTGACAACTGGAATCTTTTTCGTGTTATTTCCACTATAAATGGTCTCATTGAATGGCAGAAATAAAGCAGCAAACAGGCAAAGTCTCTTTTGATCATCAGTAAATGAGGAACAATCAATCAAGTTCAAAAGCCTCCAAGCTGAATTCAAGCAAGCAACACACAACTTATCACCTCCATCGCGAATTGATGGTTCATAACCAGAAGGAAGACGAAATACAGTAGAAAATAATTTCAAGTTGGCAATAGAAGCCATTGCTTCGACTGGTTGATTACCTGCAGTGACGAAATCAAGAATTTCATTAAAGGTGTACAAGATTTAATATTATTATACTCCCTCTGTTGCAATTTGTTTGTTTTACTTTCCCGCGGCATGTTGACCACAAGATTAAAGGACATTTTAGTAAATTCTATATATTTTTAGTTTAAGAAGAAAAGATTTAAAAGTCCTTTTTAGGGGACGTTTGACCATGAATTTTTTTCAATTCTTTCTAGAGTTAACTCTGGAAAGCTATTTTCACTTTTTTCACACCAAATTACTCACAAAAAATAACTCCAATTTGTATTCATAATAAGAAAACAACTCCAATTTTTCAAATATCATTTTCCAGTTTGAAAACAAAAACTATTTTTTTTCAAATAGTCCCAATTTTCATGGCCAAACACTCTCCTTACTTTCTTAATTTTCGTGGCAAGTCAAAACAGACAAACGAATTAAAACGAGGGAGTATATGAAAAGTAATTTTTTTTTTTTATGACCTTACCTGGTCGATTGTTCCATATAAGATCAATTTCATGTCCAATGCGTTCTCTGCTAATTTTATCAGCAATAGCAGCCCTCACTTCCTCATCAGCAGCTGCCTTCTTTAACTCCTCATCTAACACAAACCCAAACCTTGCACCAAATCGAATCGCTCGAAGAACTCTAAGTGGATCATCCAAAAAAGTTTTATGTGGTTGTAGTGGCGTGACAATTTTCCCAGATTTGAGATCTGTCATTCCTCTCTCCGTAAAATCTTCGATAGATTTGGTCCTAATGTTGTAAAACAAGCTGTTAATCGTCAAGTCCCTGCGCTCTGCATCAACTTTTGGAGTGCCGAAATTCATAGTCGGAATGCGAGTGCTGTCACTGTATTGTTCTGATCTTAAGTTGACGAAATCAATCCATGTGTGATTTTGACGCATTCTTGCAGTTTCCAAATGCTTTGATTGTTCGGGATTGGACGAGATGAAACCGACGTCGAGTGTTTTCAGATAAGTATTCGTTCACTTTGTTGTAAAATTCTCGTCCGTAAATGTTGTCAAGAGCAATATCAATGTCGTCGGAATTTTCACCTAGAAGCTTATCGCGAACCCAACCACCAGCAACACGAAGCTCTGTTCCTAAATTGAAATGCTCGACAACTTTACGAAGAAGCTCGAATAGTTCCTCTTCCTCAAGCGTCAAATCAATATGGTCCTTCACTTGGAAGGGCGGCGGAGGCGGAGATGGTGAATCTGTATCCATCATGGTTGTTAATCCGGCATAAACCCTAACTCCGGCGGCAGGGTTTCACCGGAAAGTGAAGAGACGAGGGTCACAGCGTCGGCTATACTCGAAGAGTTCAGTTCTCTCTTTTTTTCTATTTAGGCTTACACGACAGAGTTAAATAAGAAAAAAAATCAATTATTTTTATTTTTTAATATCCAAATTATAAATAAGGAAAATATTTTTTTATAAACATAGAAGTCAACTTGGCTTACTTGTTTCTTCAACGCCAAGTAATCACTCATTCTAAAAGGAAATTCCTTATGTACGTATTTGTTTTTCAAGATTTTAAAAATGAGTAACAATCTACATATTTGTTAGAGTAATTGGTATCTGAAAAACATTGAGAAGTAGGCAAAGTGGGCTGAATGTTTTGAGCTGATTTCAAATATGTGATGCATAGCTATTGACAACTACTTCTGCAACTTTAAATTTTATGCTCAGATTGGAGCCTTATCACCTGAGAAATTCTTCTTTTTGCTTTGTCATCTCTGTTCCTAAGCAAATTTTAACCATATAAAAATCAGTCAAAATCTGAAATTACTATGTGATTCTACTAGATATTGTCAACGACAAGATATTTAGGAAGTGACTACAAGTTGGCTACACCAACACACATGTCCATAAAATCAGTATAATTATTACTACTACATACGTAGAAGAGTGTGTGCTTCTTGTCATTCTTTTATTTTAGTAAGTGCATTTTTGTCATTTTGTGTACTTTTTTTCATTTTAATTAGTTTATTTACTTTTCTTTTTAATCAATTATATATTTAAAAATTACGTAAAAAAATATTATAAATCACAACAATTAAGAACTTAGAATATTTAGAAAACACTAAAAAATTGGGTGACTCTCGAAATTCTATTAGTGTCACGTAAATTAAGACAGATAAAGTAACATAAAAATGATGTAAAAAGTATTATAAATCACAATAATTAACAACTTTCAATATTTATAAGACATATAAAAAATGACGTTGACTCTCTGAATTCTATCAATGCCACATAAATTGAAGCAAGACGGAGTAACATATATTACTTGAAAAGTATGTAGAAAATAATATAAATCACAATAATTAATGATTTAAATATCTAAAAGTTACGTATAAAAAAGTTGATCGACATAAATCGGGACAGAGAGAGTAACATATATTATTTGAAAATTATTTAAAAAATAGTATAAATTACAATAATTAACAACTTAAAACATTTAAAAAAAATTAAAAAAATTGATTGACTCTCTAAATTTCATCCTTGTCACATAAATTGAGACAAAAAGGTAGCATATATTGGCACGGGTCAAAAATCAGTATAATTCTTGAAGAAAAGCCAATGTAACATAAAAGAATAGCAAATGCTGTTGGAGATGACTTAGTAAAACTCTCAAAGCGTGGATCGGAATTAAGAGGACACATACAATGGGTATATTATTGCTCCTTTTATACTGAAACTTTCACTCTTGTGGAGACGATTATCACGGCACAAGGACGTACATGAAGTAAGAACTCATATTTGGAAAAGAAAGTAATTCAGAAGACATGATAATTGGGGAATCAAAAATGACATGAAGGTAAAATATACAAGTTCGCCATTTACCCCCCTTATTATGTGACATAACAGAGCAGGGGGTTTGGCGACAACGTCCTTGGCTGCAGCATGTCTCTCTATAACAATCCCGCGTTGGAAGATATAAAACAAAAACCAGAATTCTGGACCCCTTGGTCCTCCCAAAAAGAAACCAAAATGTCACAAAACTAAATTATTTTGGTGAAGAGAACAAAAGAAAGTCACTGATGGTTATAATCTATCTAGGCTGCAGATTCCTTTGCAATCTTCTCTGCCTTGGCAATGACCTCGTCGATACCACCAACCATATAAAACGATTGCTCCGAAAGGTCATCGTATTTTCCATCCAACACTCCCTGTCAAAAGATATTAACAGAGCATTGATCAAAATCGGACCAAACAGCAATCAACCAACACAAAGAGGGTACTAAAGTTGGACACAACTTCAGCCAGGAAGAAAGTTCAATCACATACAAGCAGTGCACATTCTTGTAGTAGCAAAAGGGGAAGTAATGGCAGATGCTCAACTTCAATTATAAGCAGAAAAGTACGGATAAGTTGCAACACAGGAACAAATTCAGATTTTAACTTGTTGAAGAGGTTTTGCTGCATGTCTGATAATGTGAGAGCAATTAACAAATGCAGTAGTTGATCTCATGCAGGTGAGAGAGGAAGGTAAAAGGAACTTCTAGTCACATAGCAGATTAGCAGCACGATAAAACCTCTATACAACAATTGGATGCAACGAACATACAATATCTCATGTTTTTAAAGTCCAAACCACAGAGTATATAAACTGACAAATAAGTTGAAGATTGAGGAGATTTATTACCTGGAAACTGTTAATGCTCTCCTTCAAGTCGACATACTTTCCAGGGGCACCCGTGAAAACTTCAGCAACGTGGAAAGGCTGGCTAAGGAACCTTTGGATTTTACGTGCACGGGCAACAGTCATCTTATCATCTTCACTAAGCTCATCCATACCCAAGATGGCAATAATATCTTGAAGATTCTTGTAGTTTTGAAGAACTTTCTGTACTCCACGAGCTGTATTGTAGTGATCCTCTCCCAAAATGTGAGGTGAGAGCATACGGGATGTAGAATCAAGTGGATCGACAGCAGGATAGATACCAAGCTCGGAAATCTGGCATCCAAAAAGAAACGAAAAGACCAAAGTTAAATAAACTCCATCAACCGTGAAAGTTAATAAAGTTACAGCACCAGACCAAACAATGGCATTATACCTGACGGGACAAGACAGTTGTGGCATCCAAGTGAGCAAAGGTTGTAGCAGGAGCTGGATCTGTCAAGTCATCAGCAGGCACATAAATAGCTTGGACGGATGTAATAGAACCTTTCTTGGTGGTGGTAATACGTTCTTGAAGACCTCCAAGATCAGTAGCCAAAGTTGGTTGATAACCAACAGCAGATGGGATACGACCAAGCAGAGCAGACACTTCTGAGTTGGCCTATTTCATTACAAGATGCACATAGTGCCACAGTCAGGTTTTATAAAATAAGCAAAATTTATACATGGACTCTTAGAGGTAAGCCTACCTGAGTAAACCTGAAAATATTGTCAATAAAGAGAAGCACATCCTGCCCCTCGGCATCTCGGAAGTGCTCAGCCACGGTCAAACCTGTAAGCCCAACACGAGCACGAGCACCAGGGGGCTCATTCATTTGACCATATACAAGGGCACACTTGCTTTCACTCTGAAATAGTTGAGGTCATAATATGTCAGCAACATAAAGGAAAAGCACTATGAGATAAAGAGGTAGAGCAAATAATTTTGATTAAACTAACTTGCTTCTCGCCTAGCTTGATGACACCACTTTCAATCATTTCTCTGTACAAATCATTACCCTCTCGGGTGCGTTCACCAACACCAGCAAAGACAGAGAAACCACCTGTATAGTCACAAGCCACCCAACTGATCAGCTTTGCAGTGACTTTTATATGACTTTATAAGGAGGTAAATAGAAACCATTCCTAACCATGAGCTTTTGCGACATTGTTAATCAGTTCCATAATAAGCACAGTTTTCCCGACACCAGCACCACCAAACAGCCCAATTTTTCCTCCTCTTTGGTATGGAGCAAGAAGATCAACAACCTGACCGTGAGCACAATAATGATAGAATAGTAATCATTATTAAGTCTAATAAAAGCAATACCAGAAGAATCAGTAGTGAATGTAGCATTTCGGATGGAGTGCAAATATATACCACCCAAGAAAAAGGAACTGACAGAAGTACCTTAATACCAGTGACAAGAATTTGTTGTTCAGTGGCTTGCTCAACAAAGGCAGGAGCTTCACGATGGATTGGCAAAAAGTGATCGGTTGCTGTAACCATTTTACAGATTAAGATGCAATTATTAGAGCCATTCTCATGGATAAATTAGAATTTTTTGATAAGGTCCCATGGATAAATTAGAATATAGAGTATCCACAGCAATTATGACTTACTAATTGGGCCTCTCTCATCAATTGCCTCTCCAATGACATTCATGATACGGCCAAGTGTGGATCTACCGACAGGAACCTGTCATCACAAGAAGGGGAAATCATCAAGCTCAAAACAAATTAAACAAGTCCAAGCTCAGCTAAACGTACACAATCTGTTATACAGGGAAAACTTGGACAAGACGGATCGCAGCCAAAATGAAGATACTAAAAACACAAACAATCAGAAGACACCATCACAAAGAAGCCAAAGCACAGTCGCCATGCCCCAGCATAAATTTTAAAAGAAAAAACAAAATAATGCAGGGAAACATGAGTGATTCACTCCCAAGGTAGTAAACAACTCCAGCTTAATGGTCCCAAGTTCTTTCAAACTGTACACAAAATCATGAGCAAAGATGAGTAATTCAACACCTTAAGTAGTAATAACCCACTTTCCACTTCAAAGGTACTATTTTTTTTTCAAAACTCTCACAACAAATCACAAGGATAAGAATAAGTTTTGTGCAGAAAGCCCTTTTCTTTCTCATATAGAATTCAAAGGCACACATTATATATACACGTACAAGTACTCAAGCGCGGCGCTACTGAGAAAAAGTTCGGCTTTGGTTGTTACTGAAGTTTTTATTTTGGCAAACGTTTTCATTTGTATTGAACAACAACAACAACATTCCCATTGTATGTACGCAGACCTTACCCCTACTTTTGTGGTATAGTCCTCATTACATTAAAGGTATTCGGATGCAATGTGCCAAATGAAAAGGAATGAATACCTCAACTAATTTGGAATTGAAATGCGATCGATTGATCTTGATTTACTCGTCCTAAACAGATACCTATAACATTAGATGATTCTACCGAATTGCTGTTCTAAGGACTATAATAAAACTACAGATCTGGAAAATGCAACTTTTAAACAAGTAAAGAACAAATCTTTGAAAATGAACACAACGATAAGGAAATTCTGATCACTCACGGTGATAGGAGAACCAGTATTGAGCACGCGTTGACCACGAACAAGTCCTTCAGTACCATCCATAGCAATAGTCCTAACCATATTCTCACCCAAATGCTGAGCAACCTCAAGCACAAGTCGGATCTGGTTATCCAACACCTCAAGAGCAGTTAAAATCGGAGGCAATCCATCATCGAATCTCACATCCACCACAGCACCAATAACCTGACAAACCTTCCCGATCGCACCAGCACCTGTGAACTCATCAGTGATTTTCCCACTCGGTTCACTACCGGTCGACTTCGGCGGTGTTGATGACGGCTTAGACGCTTCTGCAGCGGAGGTAGCGTACTTTACGGCACGGTTTACGAGAAATCCTGTAGGGGAGGCGCGTGAAGTAGGTCTAGCGATGGAGTTTGCTAATGATGATCGGGAAATTGGACCACCGCCGCGTTGAGCCGATGAACGGAGGAGAGAGGCGATAAGCCTCCGAGAAGCCATGGAGTAGAGAGAGAAAGAGAGAGGAGTAGAGAGAGAAAGAGAAAAAAAGGACTGCTAGGGTTTGTTGAAATGTGAAGAGCTGATTTATCAAGAGCCCACTCTGTGTGTGTGAGAGAGAGATCCGTTTACTGCTTTGTTATTACTCTGCTGAAAAAACGAGGAGCATTTTGAATTATTATTTTTTTCCATTTTTTCTTTTATTCCAACTTTTTTGGCGAATAATTTGGAAATCCTTGTTTTTACTAAATCAATCATTTTATTCTAATCTATAAGATTAGTAACTAAACTATAATATATACTCCCTCCGTTTTAATTTGTTTGGCCTACTTTCTTTTTTAGTACGCTTCAAAAAGAATGTCTCTTTCCTCTTTTTAGCAACTTTACAATTTCAACTTTCCACATGGCATGTTTGAGACCACAAGATTAAAGGGCATTTTGGTACCATTTCACATATCTTTAAATTTTAACCATAAGATTCAAAAGTTTTCCTTACTTTATTAAACTTCGTGCCAAATCAAACTAGGCCAAACAAATTGAAACAAAGGGAGTAACTTTTTTCACTAGTTTGGTGCAAATAATGGATGCAGATTTTAAAAAAAGTTGTATTTGGGTATATGTGATCCGTGCTTAGTTTTAAGAAGAAAAAAGACATGGTGTGACCATTAAGAAAAATAATGGCTCAAGTTTGAGTCATATAACATTAAATATATTTTAGGTCAAAATAATGACATCATATAGTCAAACTCATTCTCTCTCTCACCTCTCTCCCCACTCTCTTTCTCTCTCTCCCCCCCCCCCCCCCCCCCCCCCCCCCCCCTCCCCTCTCTCTTTCTTTTTTCTTTTTCGCTACTCTTCTAATTGCTTCTCTCATTTTTTAACAATCAAATACAATTTTGTAGCATTTCTTCTTCTTTTTTCGCAATATGATGGAGATAATTAGGAATGAAGAGCCAGTTCTGCCGTCCCCTTCCAATTTCTTCCTTGGTTATTGTAGAAATGATGGTTGTATAGAATGTGTATGGAAACTGTAAAATTGTTGTATATAATATATATCTGAATGATCATTGCAGCTAAAGGTTGTATAGTTGTGTATAAAAATTGTATCATTGTTGTATAGAATATATATTTGTTCATGTGTATAGAAATTGTATCATTGTTGTATACATATTTATATGTATATGATGTGTATAGAAATTGTATCATTGTTGTATAAAATTGTATTTATCATGATCGTATATGTATAAAAAAAATATATCAATATTATATAAAATGTATATATTTCTTATATATTTCAACTGAACTAACACATTATCATTTGGATGTTTTAAATATATAAAGTGTATAATAATTGTGTATAGAATTAAAATGTGAAACGACTAAAATCTTGCCCAATTACATCTGCTTGCCCTAATTATGGGGATATAACATAATCCTCCTCATTTATGTAATTCAATGCAACCTAAATTAACATTTAATATATTATTTGTTTTTCTGGTGAAGGACAAGTTCGTGTTCAACTTTTTAGAGCTATTTTCGTATTTCAATTTTTCTCTTTGGAATTTTCTACTTCTTCATAAATTTTTCGAAATTTATTGGACCGACTTTGTTCTGGCCTAAACTTGATGTGTTCATCCGAAACAATCATGGTGATCAACATTCATTGTGAGTGGAGACTACAGTCGCAAAGTCAAGGTAACCAAGGGGACATATACCAAGCCCAAGGTAATCAAAATCAAGGCAATTGAAACAATAACAACAATTTCAGAAATAGAAGTGCAGGTATGATATGATATGATAACATATACATGTACTTATGTAGGCAACTGAAACAATAACAACAATTTCAGAAATAGAAGTGCAATAATATGGTATGATATGATATGATAACATACACATATACATGTACTTATGTATGTATGTATGTATGTATGTTATATTGTGCACCAATAATGGAGGAGGTACGAATAGGAGTGAGTTCCTCATTCACAAAAAGAAGAAGAGGTAGGGGTGTAAAATAAATCCAAGTGTAACAAAAAATGACAAAATGAGTTAGACGAATTGACCTATGACTCGTTATATAGTCTTAATTTATGTGACTTAGCTTGGTTCGATACTCTTGCTGCTCGGTTCACGCACTTAATTCGAACTAGTTCAACTCGGCTCGATTGAATTCGATACGACTTGATGCCTAGGCCTATCAGTAGCCCTTTGTGATGAGCCCACCATGTCATCATGCCACTTAGGCACCACGTGGCACAAAGTTATCCATTTGGAAGGCTTACATAGGAAGTAGATTAGTCCTTAGTGAAATATTCTAGAAAATAGGGAGATTTTTCACGAAAGATCCTAGAATTTCTTGGATTTGCATGGAAGGTCCTTGAAACTTTCTAGCATTGTAGAAAATCCTAGAGAGAGGACTATCTTGTAAATATGAAAAACTTGTACAATAATTATTATTTGCATATTAGCCCCTAAGTGAGTAGTATAAATAAAGGGGCATGCATCAAGTAAATCTTCTAAACCCTGAGCAATATAAAAGCTTCTTTAACAATTCTCTTGTGTCTTTCTTCAATTTGGTGTTCCCTTAGCAATCTAGTGCTAAAGAAGCTTGCTTGAACTTGCAAGATCATGAAGGATTCATGAGTAAGTTGCCAAGTGCCGCACGATGTGCTTAGTGAAAGTCTAAGTCCGTGACACCTTGCTTGTCACATCCATGGCATCCACCTTGTGCTATACATATGCACAAGAATTATTTTATATTTTACATGTAGAACTTGTACAATTCTTCCATTTAGAATGCCAAAAATATGAAACAGGAAAACTCAATAAAAACTAATGTTCAGAATGGGATGTAAAAAATGATACACACACAAAAATATAATTCAAAAAAATGTTACCTTCTCTCTCTATTTACATGCACTTTTCATGAATATACAATTCAAGATATGTTTCCAACTTTGAGCTTGGCACTCAATAATCAACAATTGTGATTCCTCCTCTCGTCCGAGAAGGCGCACCAAATGTCACACAACTAATCCACAGCCTTGAACTCTATTTACAGCTTTTCTTGCCTAACATCATAGACAAAAACAGATGTGAACAAAAGAAACAGAGAACAAAAAGAAAAGAAATATTGAGAGAGTACAATAGAAAGAAACATAGTCCATCTTAAGTCATAGGCTCATAGCAAGGAAATATCAATTGATATAGGAAAGGAAACTATGATTTTCTATTGTGTGGATTTCAGAAAAATGGTGTGAACTGGTTTATGCATAAAGTTCTAGTAAGTGAAAGGGAATGATCAATTCTGTTGAAGCACATAGTTAGTGGTTGTTGTCATGAGGTATTTTTTCGATTTTTTTATGCTTGATTAAAATCTGTGATTATATCATCTTATACTATATGTAAGTTTGGTCTCGGATTGCTTCCATGTTTTGTGCATGTATTCCATCATATTTGGCCGAACGCTTTAGTAGTCAGAATAACAACAACAACAACAACATACCCAGTGAAATCCCACAAGTGGGGTCTGGGGAGGGAAGAGTGTACGCAAACCTTACCACTACCTCGTGGAGGTAGAGAGACTATTTCTGAAAGACCTTCGGCTCAAGTGTGACAAATCCAAGTACAAAAAAAGAAGATAATAGTGAAGAAAACATAGCAACTCTTAAAGGAAGTAGTGCAAAGCCTACAAGAAAGGAACAAAAACAACGACAAAAGAGTGTGATAACTAGAACACAATAAACAACAGATGATGAAAGATATCAGAAGCAAGAATGGTGAAAGATATTTCATTATTTATGATTCATTTGCCAAGTTTTTCACAGAATCACAAAAGTCTATCAAGACAAGGAAAATATGGAGAAAGACTCACCTCCTTGTCCCAATTAGTGCATATATTTATCGCGATAAGTGCCACATTTTGCACTAGCAGTGCACAAATGATCCCCATCCATAGTCCCTAAAAGTATGAACATAAATAAAAGACAGAAAGATGAGACTTGATTAGGGGTAGTTGGAGTTGGGGGGTTGTTAAAAGAGTAATAGAGATCTACCATGCCTCCAGTATTGAAAACAAATGCAAAGAGAACAGAAAAAGGTAATCCCACAACATAATAAGCCCCAAGATTGATAAATGCACAGAGTTTTTGCCATCCACATCCTCTAGCAGCCCCTGGAGAAAAAAATATGCAAAATGAGCATAATACTCTAGCACGTAACACATTGTTGTTCTTGCTCCAACTAACGAAAGAGGCGATTTATTTTAACCTGAAAGCACACATTGGAAGCCATCCAAGAAATCAGATAACGCAAGCAGAGGCAAAATCTTGGCAACGTATCTGATCACTTCTTCTTCATTGCTGTATAGCTTCCCCCATGCAAAACGAACCAAAATGGTGGCGGTCGCGATTATCAATCCTACTGAGATGGCCACTATTACAACAACATGTAAAGCTAATCGTGCTCCTTCTGGACGACCAGCCCCCAGTTCATTTGAAACTCTTGTGCTGACAGAAACAATTAGTTAAAGTCCATACATATAGGTGAAGGAAAAGTTGACACCTTTTCGTCATCAACGATGATACTGATCAGATCATATGAGAACCGTGCATTGACTTACCTTATAGCACCGCCAAGTCCAACTGAAACCATGTATACCATCCAACAAGTATTGAGACTGAAATAAATTTCAAAGAACTTGTGTGAAGGTAGTTTATTGATCTTTTCTTGTTCTAAGAAGCAAAATAAACAATGATCTTGATGTTAACAGAACACGGACCTTATCGATAACACTGATGTCTCTAATTTAGGATTAGGGAGAAGTCCAGATAACAGAACAACCATCTCAAATGACCAATATTCAAAGCTGAAATCAGAGCGATAATACGTAAAAAGATGAGTTCCTCATAACAGATATAGCCAGCAATGGATTGGAAAAAATAAGAAAATTTAAGTAATGAAGTTGATATAGAAGGGGAAGAGTGGAGGCCTAACAGGTCAAAAAGCCTTCAGCATAAGCACGTTAACGAAGTAAAGTACATTGCAAGTTCATATGACAGTTTAGTGGGAAAAAAGAGATTACACTTACCAGATCATAATTGCTGAAGGAATGGCAAGCTTGATAAAATCCAGAACATCGTCCAAAGCTTCCTTCGAAAAACCAATCCAAGTTTTTCTGCAAGCCGGGGAAAATTTAACATAACCAGCTAACAGAAACACATTAACCCAATACGAAATGGCATTAGCCAAAGCAGCTCCCTTGCTTCCAAGACCAATCTTGAACACGAAAAACCAACATATAAGAATGTGTAACAAAGCCGTGAAACCAGAGGTCAACATCATGGGCATCACTATATTCTGAGTCTGTAAGAATCTGTTGAGGCATTGAAGGATGCCATACGCGAAAAGGCCCGGGATCATCCATCGATTGAATTGTCCTGCTTCGTTAGATATATCATGGTCTTGGCCACAAGCAATAAGAATTGTGCTGGTGTTGAACCATATCAGTAAAAGCAAAATACTCAAGGAAAGAAGAACTAGCATTGCTCTTTGTGTGTAAATGCCAAGCATGTGGTATTGCTTAGCTCCATAGGCTTGTCCACATAGTGTTTCCAGTGCACTTCCCATTCCTAGCTACCAAAAATTTGTGAAAGACAGTAAGTTCAGAAATACATCAAGGAGTAAGACAATGAACTTTTTGGAAGTGGAAAACACTGAGAATAACTAAAACTTCAAGATAAGAAAGGAACCAGCAACAATTAGCTCATTCGGACACAGAGGGGGATTTAGCGCGCATTCTGTGAACCTATTACTTTAGGCTCGAACTATGTATACATATAACAAGAAAATGGGGAATTCCCTATCTCTGAGTGCGATTTGAACTATTGGTTTAGGTATTTGGAATAACTATTCTGCGACCAAAACCTATAAATGATACCTCAACATAAAACTGAAGAGTAACAACAATAAGTGATTGAGTTCAGTAGTTCTCTCATATAAAATTATTGACTCTAGATATATAGTAATATGGAAAAGACGAAATTGTTTCAAGCATCGAAATCACATACGTTGACACATTACGATCCCACTAACTCTAGATCATGCATTTGCCTCTGTTCGAGCAGCATACAAATCCAATCAATAACCATTCAGCATTTGCCTCTGTACGTGCAGCCAGTGGCAGAGCCACCTTATGCTAAAGGGGTGTCAAATTACACCCCTCGCGGGAAAATTACACTGTTTAGCTGTATGTTGACTCCCCTTATATTCTACGTGTGTCATATTTTTCTTTATATTATGACACCCCTTACTAAAATTCCTAGCTCCGCCACTACATGCAACATACAAATCCAATCAATAACCATTTTGAACAAACAATAGTAACTAATAACAAAAGAGCTTAATTTACCAAAACACTGAATCCAGTGACTGAAGCAAAAGAAGTAGCCATGGAAGCACCAGAGAGAGCCAATTCACCCAAGTGGCCAACAAACATGATGCTAATAACTTGCAGACAATACTGCAGAATATTAACTGCTATAAGAGGTACAGCAAGTCCTAGTTGCCTCTTTATTTCTTCAATGATATCTCCTCCTCCTCCATAATCTTCTTGTTCATGTGCTTCTTTATTAGTAGTATCATGGCCTGTTGATGATGACACTAATGGAGCTTGTAGACTTGAACTTTGACCTTCCATTTTTGCCCCTATTTTTTTTTCTTGTTGATTTTCAAGAAATATGGTCCAAGAAAGTAAGAGGGATCTGCATCATCAATTTACTGGTTGACCCTTTTGAAGAGAGTGCATTAGTTTACATTTGGACAAAGATTTGTCCACATTATAAAATTGTGAGTACCCACCATAGATAGAGAGATCTAGTAGTACATAATAAAAATTGCTGATCAGAGCTGAAAGAGACAGATTGTTCTTTACCAATTAAAAATAAAATAAAATAAAATAACGTGTACAAAATTCATATTTACCAGATATAGTTTACTTTTTTTTAGCGAGAAGGGTAAAAAAATATCCGTAACGTAATGGAAATGACCTTAGATAGGAAGGTGTGGAGAGCCTGAATTAGGACAGAAGGGTAGCAGGTAGGTTGGCATCATACTAGTAGGTAGGAGTGCAGTGTCTTGTTGCCCTTATTAGTAGTTGTAGGTCTACTTTTGTAGTTTCTTATTTTTCGGCTTCTGATACTATCTTGTGTTTTTTATAGTCGATTATAGTATTATTTTGTTGTAGTATTGTTCGGCGACTATCTGTTGTTTTCGTTTATTGTCTATATATCTTGTACTGTCATTGCGTATTTTTCTGGTCCTTTTTTTGTCTTGAGCCAGGGTCTATCAAAAACATGTTCTTTACTTCACCTCTGAGGTAAAAGTATGGTTTGCATACATTCTACCCTCTTCAAACCCCACTTTGTAGGCATATACTGAGTTTGTTGTTGTTGTTCTTGTTCTTGTTGTATTGAAAATGAATTAAAATTTGTCCTTCTTTCACTTATTGGACCCAGTAAGGGAGGGCAAAATTTTAACCCTAATTCTATTTAAAGGAGGGGTATTTTTAACCGTAATGGAGGGAAAATTTAAGTCATTATTAATACGTTAGGGGTATTTTTGATCCTTTTCCGTTGGTGTCAAGATAATAGCTATGAATAATCATCGATTTTCAGGAAAGAGTAGAAGAATGGGACATATAATACATCACAGACGTATGATCATTACGCTTCAACCGTGTTATTCTATTCCACCTCTTAAAATGAAAAGAACTTAAACAAAAGTACTTAATAGTATGGTGATACATTTATACAAAACTTCTACCCCAAGCACATGTATTGAAACCATTAACAGTCAAGTGAAATTTAATCCACGAAATAATTTGATCTATGAACAACGTCGTTGTGATAAATGTCAGAATGCCAAAGGAATCATTACCGCAAGTTATAGAGGGGGATGCCATAAGCGTTTATACCGTAAAATCGATTTTTGACAAAATAAAAAAGACATATATGGTAAAATTATAATCATAGAATACGCCCCTAATCGAAATACATATATTTGTATAATACATTATAGAAATGATGAGAAAAGATATATTTTACATCCTAGAGGGGCTATAATTGAAGATACCATTGTTTCTGGAATGAAAGATTTTATTAGGGGTGTCAAAATGAACTCAATAACACATACCCCGCCCAGAATCTTATGCGTTGGGTTCATGATAATTTGATATTGGGTCAACTTTTAACCAATTTGAGTTCAACCCATTTAAAATAATCTTGAGTTGAGCCCAATTATATCTCAACTTCAACCCGCTTTTTTTCGAAAAATATTTTCTACTATTTGATAGATCAGTGAGAACACGTTTTTTTATTTTTTTTTATTAGAGAGTAAAAATTAAAAAATTGAGTTTTGGGTGGGATGGGGGTGGGAGGGAGAAGGGGGGCTGGGTGGGGATACCAAAAATATTAATTTATTTTAAAATAAAATTAAAAATTGAGTTTTGGGTGGGGTGGAGGTGGTGGGGGTAGGGGGCTGGGGTGGGGTGGGGTGGGGGGTACCAAAGTATGTTAATATAAATAGTAGTATTGATTAGATTAAACGGGTCAAATTGGGCGGGTCAAGATCCAACCCAATTTTTAGCCCAATTTAACCCAATCCAATTCAACCCAAAGTAAATTTGAGCGGTCATGACCCAACTCAATTATAATTCAACTCATTTAAATCATTCTAATTTCAGCCCGACCCACCCATTTGACACCCTAGATTTTATTAATTACTGATAGAGCTGGTTGTCTTTCTCATGGAGCCATTGAAATAAGGTGTCCTGTTATGTATTGAGGGAATGTAGATTAAATAATATGTGCTTAAGCTGGCCTAGATTTAAAAAATCAAATGAAGCAGCAGATCTAAAGCAAGAATTATTGAATCACTGTTTATTGGAATAAATCAGAAATTGATCAACTATACAAGTAGTCAGCAGTAACGAAAGTAATGATTTTACACATAATTAAACAATTAAATTAAGTAGTAGCATTGCAACTTTTAGTCTTGATGATTGATTGTATTACATAGGCTACAGTAAGGTCTAAGTTTTTGAAATGTCACTATTGATAGTGGATAACATATCAAATAGAGTTACACTAAACAAGTTTCATCAATCGTAATGAATAAATCCCAATCATCAATTTGTCAAATCTAACAAATTTATTTAGCATCTTTGTAATTTTTTTCATTTATGCATGCATGTGCTGGAGTTTTGGAAGAGCACAAATAAGGCAGGTGTGGAGTGGTTGACTGATTTGTTTAATGTCATTTTTGAGATGATAAAAATACTCGAAAAATGAAAGTGGAGTACAATGATTCTGTTGTACAAGAACAAGAGTGATATTCAAAATTGTAATAACTACAGGGGTATCAAGTTTCTAAGCCACGCTATGAAAGTTTGGGAGAGAGTAGTGGATATGAGGGTGAGGAGGAGTGTGTTCATTTTCAAGAACCAGTTTGAATTCATGCCGGGACACTCGATTACAGAAGTCATCCATCTTGTGAGGAGTATGGTGGAGAAATACCGATAAAAGAAGAGGTACTTACATATGGTGTTCATTAACCTTGAATAGGCCTATGACAAAGTCTCGAGAGAAGTCCTTTGGAGATGTTTGGAGGCTAGAGGTGTATCAATGACTTACATTATGGCGATAAAGGACATATATGATGAAGCCAAAATGCGAGTTAGAATAGTGGGAGGAGAGCCTGAGCATTTCCTAGTGGATATGGGGTTGCACCAGGGATCAACTCTTAACCCATTCCTATTTGCCTTGGCGATGGATAAATTGACGCGATGCATTCAAGATGAGATGCCTCGGTGTATGTTATTTACGGATGATATAGTACTGATTGATGAGATGCGTAACAGAGTTAATGCTAGGTTGGAGATGTGAAGACAAACTTTGGAGTCTAAAGGGTTCAGGTTGGGTAGGACTAAGATAGAGTATCTGGAGTGCAAATTTTATGATGCAATGCATGAGACAGGTGTGGAAGTGAATCTTGACACATAGACTATCTTTAAGAGATATAGTTTCAAGTATCTTGGCTTTATAATTCAGAAAAGTGAGGACATTGACGATGATATCACATATCGTATTGGTGTGGCGTGAGTGAAGTGGAGGCTTGCCTCCAGAATTTTGTGATAAAAAGGTCCCACCAGGTAAGTTTTATAGAGTGGATGTTAGACCTACTTTATTGTATGGGATAGAGTGTTGTCTAGTTAAGAACTTCCACATTCAAAATATGCATCTTGCGAAAATAAAAATACTGAGGTTGATGTGTGGGCATACTAGGAGCAATAAGATTAAGAATGAGGATATTCGGGATAATGTGGGAGTGACCTCCGTGGTGGACAAGATGAGAGAAACTAGATTGAGATAGTTTGAACATGTGAAGAGGAGATGCGCAAACTCCACAGTGAGGAGGTGTGAGAGGTTGGATATCGTAGGTACAAGGATAGATAGAGGGTAGGCCGGAAAAGTATTAGGGAGAGTACATTAGATAGCACATGATGCAGCTTCAAGTTATTGAGGACATGACCTTAGATAGGGGGTGTGGAAGACGCACATTAGGATAAAAGGTTAGTAGATAGTGGAGTATTGTCTTATATATTGTTGGATGAAAAAACAAATCAATTCATTAACAGAACCCACAAGTCAAAGATAATCATTGAAATTTTTACGGGGATAATCCAAGTCAAACGCCTTTGTTATATGATGGTAAAGTAAATTTCTAAGAGAACGATCCTTGATACTGTGTCCAGATGCAATAGCAACATTTAATATAACTCCTTGGTGGGTGTACTCCTTGTTACTACCAGATAATAAGAGATGGGCCTTCATAAATTTAGGGCTAGAGATTAACGAAAGTCAAGATTTGAAAACAGATTTGAATTACAATAGGAATTTCACTGAAAACTTTAATAATATTTTTAAAATGAGTTCTACAGGAAGGTTACACATTGACAAGACTGAATCTTGACTTGAAATGACTGAAAAATGAATAGAATTTATGGGTTTGCTCCATTTTGATTGCCGAGGGGCAGCTTCATCTCCTTCGAATTTCATTTGCTGCAACAATTATAACTCTTGGAGTCGGGAGATTACCAGAGTCTAGGTTTAATATTTTTTCCTTGTTATTATAAAAGCTCTAAGTTTGAGAAAATAACAATTTTAGCACTTATGTTATTGCACAATTATGTTTATATTATTTATATCATTATATGATATATCATCATAATATATAACATTATATTAGGATATTCTTATATACAATAAACATCATAAATATTTTTTAAAGTGAACACTCTCACAGTTCAGTCACGTGACTTGCACGTGAAATTTTAAAATTTTGTCTAATAATTTTCTTTTTTAAGTCAGTCAATAATCAATAAATCTGCTAATAAATTTATACTATCTTTTTCACCACCACTAAAAAAGATAATATTTTTCGCTGACAAACTTAGTAGAATCATCCAATAGCTTTTGACCTTGATAATAATCAATACATGTACCAAAAATATCTTTTTAGATTATATATTTTGATCTCAACATGGCTTAGGTGTCTCCTTCTCAAGATAGGAAAAATTACCCACTACTTTGTAATCATCTTGCAACTCATCATATGCAAAATTAAATTTGAAATTAATACGTTTATCTAAATAGTAATGGCGAGTTACATCAAATCTAAAAATAGGCATTTTCTTATACTTTTTAATTGATGGATTCAATATAAACAAGTCATATAATTCATCAAATAAATAGATGAAAAGATAAATCAATTCATTAACAGAACCCACAAATTAAAGATAATATTAAAAATTTTGCGAAAATAATTTAAGTCAAATGTCTTTATTACAGGATGATAAAGTAATTTTTTAAAAAAACAATTCTTGATATTGTGATTATATGCAGTAACAATCTTTAATATAACTTAAATTGCGAAAATAATTTAAGTCAAGTGTAGTCCTTGTTACTAGCAATTATAAGAGTCGGATCTTCACAAATTCAGGGCTAGAGATTAACGAAAGTCAAGATTTTAAAATTGACCTGAATTACAATAGGAATTTCACTGAAAATTTTAATAATATTTCTGAGATGAGTTCTACAGAAAAGGTTAGGCATAGGCAAGATTGAATCTTGACTTAAAATGAACTAAAAATGAGCATGATTTGTGGGTTTGCTCCATTTTGATTGTCGAGGTACAACTTCATCTCATTCGAATTTCATTTGAGCTGCAACAATTATGACTCTTGGAGTTGGAGACTTCTAGGGTCTAGGTTTAATGTTTTTTCATTCTTGCTGTGAAAGCTCTAAGTTTGGAGAAATAACGATTGTAACACTTATGCTATTACACAATTATGTTTATGGACCCTATATTATCTATTTATATATATATCATATCATTATCATATCATCATATTATATTTTATTATATCATCATATCATATATCATTATATTAGGATATTCCTATACACAATAAGCATCTACATATTTTTTTAAAGTAAACAACTCTCACATTTTAGTCACGTGACTTGCACGTAAAATTTTAAATTTTTTCTAAATATTTTTCTTCTTTAAGTCAATCAATAATCATCAAATCTGCTAGTAAATTTGTATTACCTTTTTCATCATCAATAAATAAGATAATATTTTGATGGTAAAAGAGTGATGTGGATTAGTTAAATGTTATTTCACAAATATGAATCTCATCATATAAATCACTTATAATTTTCTTCAATTTTAAAATTCAAAATATACATCTAGACAAAATATTGATGCAAGTGGTAGAGTTGTAATGTATGAAAAGATAAGTGACATTTCTCATAAAAATTTCGTGCAAAAATTACAAGGATCATTTTGTAAAGTATATAAAAGATCATCCTGATCTACAGAATAAGGCCAAAATTTAATCTCCTAAAAATGACCATTTCATTACAGAAACAATTCAATAAAATCAACAATATAATCTTCAAAAATCTTATTTTACCACGTAATATTGCTGCAACAAAAATGATAACTAATGTGAAGACACGATTCAAATAACGTAATTCTTAAATATGTCAATCAATCACAAATTTTTATCTCAGCACTATTTTGTGTCTTACGTGTCATAATTGGATAGAATAATAAAGATAAAATAAAAATATTTATAAACTATATATGTAACATAAATTACAATCTTAAGATATCCTTACAAATAATAAACAACACAAATATTTTTAGAAGTGAACTACTATCACATTTTAATCACGTAATTTGCATAAATTTTTTAAAGATTCTCCTAAATATTATTTTTCTTTAAGTCGGTCAAAACACATTAAATCTTTCAGTAAATTTGTACTATCTTTTTCACCACCAACAAAAAGATAATATTTTGATGATAAGAGGGTGGTATAATTCATATAAGTTAAATGTATTTTCAAAAATATGAATCTCACGTACAATTATTTTTAATTTTATTTAATTTTAATATTAAAAGACATGTATATGGAGAAAATATTAAAACATGTGACAGAGTTATAATAGAAAAAAAGATAAGCAAAATTTCTCAAAATTTTTTTGTGTAAAGATCACGAATATCGTGCTTTGAAGTATTAAAAAATTATTTTGATCTACAAAATAAATTTGAAATTTGATCTCTTGAAAAACGATCATTGCACCTAAGAAATAATCAAAAATTAAAGTCAACAATATAATCCTCAGAACTCCGATTTTACCACATAATATTTTCCAATGAAAATGAACATACACAACTTAATTGACTTAAACATTAACAATAGAATAAAAACATTCCTAAAGTATATACCCAACTTAATTTACAATATTATAATATTCTTGTAAACAATAAACATCACAAATATTATTATAAGTGAATAAATCTCACTTTAATCACATGAAATTTTAAAGCTTTTTCTAAATACCTTTCTTCTTTCTCATCGTGCAAATCACTTGTATTTTTTTAAATTTTTATATTTAAAATATGCATCTAGAGAAAATGTTGGTGTAAGTGATAGAGTTATACCAGATGAAAAGAAAAATGCACTTCTTATATTGTGCAAAAATAACGAGAAATGTGCTTTGAAGTATACAAAAAATCATCCTGATTTGTAGAATAAAGTCAAACTCGCATCTCTTAAATAAAAGTCATTGCATAAAAAAATAACTAAAAATTAACTCCAATTATATAATACCCAAATCTTTAATTTTATCATGCAATATTTTTCTAACAAAAATGATAATCAATGTGAAGTTAAGATTCAAATAACATAATTATTGTGTATATCAATCAATTATAATTTTTTTATTTCAATACTATTTTGAGTTTTAAGTGTCATAAATAACTAGAATAAAAAAAATAGAACAAAACATTCTTAAAGTATATACACATCTTAAATTACAACCTTAAGATATCCCTATAAATAATAAACATCACAAATATTTTTAAAAGTGAATTACATTCATATTTTAATGACGTGACTTGCACATAAAATTTTAAAACTTTTCAACATAAATATTATTTTTCTTTAAGTCAACCAAAAATCACTAAATCTGCCCGTGATGTGTACTACCTTATTCATCACTAACAAAATAAAATTGATAGTAAAAAGTGGCACAACTCAGACAAGTTAAATATACTTTTAAAAATATGAATATCATCTTGCAAGCTGTCACTTGTAATTTTTCTTCAATGCTAATATTTAAAAGCATACATGTGGAGGAATGTTGGTACAAATGATAAAATTGTATAAATTTTAAAGTAAAAATCACGAAGATTGTGCTTCAAAAAAAATGTCCTGATTTACAGAATAAAGTCAAAATCTAATCTTCTCAAAAATAATCAGTGCAAACAAAAGTACAGTGATGAATGCAAATGACAGAGTTATAATAGATAATTATGAGAGTTTCGTGCAAGAATCACGAGGATCGTGTTTTGAATTATACAAATATAAAAAATATTTTTATTTATAGAATAGAGGCAAAATTTATAAGGTAATCAATAATGAACTAAATTATTGCTTATATCAATCAATCACAAATTTTATGTTAACACTATTTTCAATCATACGTGTCCTAATTGCCTGCATAACAAAAATTAAAAAATATCTCTGAAGCATATACCCAACCTAAATTATACCTTTAAAATATCCCTATAAACAATAAATATTTTCAATATTTTTATAAGTGAACAACTCTTATATGCACTTTAATCACGTGATTTACACTTGAAATTTTAAAGCTTCTCCTAAATATCATTCTTTTTTAAGTCAATCAATAATCATTAAATTTGCCAGCAAATTTGTTCTACCTTTTTTGCCACCAATAAAAAAGATAATATTTTGATGGTAAAAGGTGACATAACTCAGATCAGTTAAAATGCAATTTTAAAAATATGAGAATCCTCCATTCAGCTTTTGGCTTTCAAATACCTCCGAATTCAACCTTTAGGCACTATAATACCCTTATTCTTAACGATCTATATTTTAAACTCAATTAATAATTTCATTAATGATGTGTCACTCATCTATATGTCACCCTATAAGTAACTTAAACTAATTAAAAAAATCACCCATTAATTGAATCTGTTTCAAATTTTATTTAACCCGTATAATTTCACCCAAAATAAAATCTTTCATTCCAATGCTTGCAGAAAAATCTTGTAAAATGATCACCAATTTGTTAGTTTCTTTCAAAGAATCAAAATAAAGCTTCCATATTATTGAGGATTGGGAATGAATGACTTGAGTCTTCATGGATATAGTGCTGACAGTGCATTAGTTTGATGGCAAGCAGAAGATTATTAGCATTCATTTTCTCAATAATTTTGTGACAAATATTTTTTGCTCTTAAAATTTTAAATTAGTGGAAGAAATTTTTTGGCTTACTATTTGGAGGGACCCTTATTATATTTATTGCTAATGTGAGAAATTATTTTATTTAAATTGAAGTAAAGCATGTTTTTAGTCATTATATGTGATTGTTAGTTTTGAATAATCTCCATCACTTACTAGAAAAGTAAACTCTAATAAATTGATAATCATTTGGAGATTGATAATAACAAATAAACACGCCAAAGATTAATAATACAATCATAGTAAGAAGAGGAACAAGATGAAGTGAAATCTTTGGAATGAGGAGTTTTGTTTTAGGTAAAATCATATGAGTTAAATAAGTTTAGGGAGGTTCTAATTGATTTGGGGATGATTTGAATAATAGGTGAGCTTTTTAATTAGTTTAAGTTAATTATAGAGTGTCCAATAGACGAGCGACACATCATTAATGAAATTATTAATTAGAGTTAAAAAGTTGACCGTTAAGAATAAGGATATTCTAAGGCCTAAAGGTTGACGTCAAAGATATTTGGGGAGTAAAAGATGGATAAAGGGTAATTTTATACAATTTCAATAGTTTAAGGGTATTTTAGGCCCTTTTCTGATTTTAATATTTAAAAACATGTATATGGAGAAAATATTAATGCAAGTGGCAGAGTGGTAACAGATAAAAAGGCAAGTGACAATCCTCACTAATATTCTGTGCAATGATCATGAGGATCATGCTTTGAAGTATACAAAAAAAATCATGATTTGCACAATAAAATCAAAATCTAATCTTCTAGAATATAATCAATGCATCAAAGAGTATCAGTGATGGATGCAAGTAACAGTGTTGTAATAGATAAAAAGACAAGTGACACTCTTCACGAGAGTTTCGTGCAAGGATCATGAGAATCGTACTTTGAAATATAGAAACAAAAAAATGTCTTAATTTGCTGAATAAAATCAAAATCTGTAAGGCAATCACTAATGAACTAAATTATTGCATCTATCAATCAATCTAATGAACTAAATTATTGCATCTATCAATCAATCACAAATTTTTATGTTAACACTATTTCTGTCATACGTGTCATAATTGACTTAAATAACAGAAATTGAAAAACATCCTTGAAGTATATACACAACTTAAATTACACCCTTAAAATATTCCCAAAAATAATAAACATCACAAATATTTTCATAAATTAACAACTCTACTTGTACTTTAGACACGTGACTTGCACGTGAAATATCAAAGCTTATCCTAAATATTCTTCTTCTTTAAGTCAATCAAAAATTATTACATCTGCTAATAAATATATACTACATTTTGCATCACCAATAAAAAAGATAATATTTTGATGATAAAAGGTGGCACAACTCAAATAAGTTAAATACAATTTAAAAAGTATGAATCTTCTTATGCAAGTCATTTATAATGTTCTTCAATTTTAATATTTAAAAATATGCATCTGAAAAAAAAATTAGTGCAAGTGGTAGAGTTATAACAAATGAAAAAAGCAAGTGACACTCCTCACAAATGTTCCATCAAAGATCACGAAAATTGTTCTTTGAAGTATACAAAAACGTCCTTATCTGCAAAATAAAGTCAAAATTCAATCTTCTAAAAAATGATCAGTGTTTTAAGAGTATGTTGATGGATGCAAGTGACACTTCTCACAAGAGTTATGTGCAAGAATCATAAGGATCGTTCTTTGAGTTATATAAAAAAATATCTTGATCTACAGAATAAAGTCAAAATCTATAAGGCAATCACCTAATGATCTGAATTATTGCATATATCAATCAATTACAAATTTTTGTGTCACCACTATTTTCTATCACGTATCATAATGTCTTGAAATACACAAATTAAAAAATAGCCCTGAAGTATATACACAACTTAAATTACATCCTTAAGATATTTCAATATACGATAAACATCGCAAATAGTTTTAGAAGTGAACAACTATCACATGTACTTTTGTCATGTGAAATTTTAAAGCTTTCCTAAATATCGTTCTTCTTTAACTCAATCAAGAATCATTAAATCTGCCAGCAAATTTATAATACCTTTTCAAAACCAACAAAAAAGTTAATATTTTAGAGCTAAAAGGCGGCACAACTCAAATTAGTTAAATGCAATTTTAAAAATATGAATCTCATCGTACAGGTCACTTGTAATTTTCTTCAATTTTAATATTTAAAAATATGAATTTGAAAAAAATATTAATGCAAGGAGCAGAATTACAACATATGAAAAGATAAGTGACACTCCTCACCAATATTTCGTACAAAGATCACGAGGATCGTGCTTTGATATAAAAGAAACATCATGATCTGCAGAATAAACTCAAAATCTAATCTCCTGAAAAATGACCAGTGCATCCAAAAGTAGGTTGATGGATGCAAGTGGCACTCCTAACAAGAGTTTTGTGCAAATATTGTTGGAAAAGATTAAAAATTATAGAAATTACCGTAGCTCAAGGTGTGCCTACGGCACTATCCTTAAACATATTTCACTGGTTAAAGTGTATCCTCCAAGATTCAACAAGCTCTTCTAGTAATAAGATCTTCTAGTTCTTGAAAGATTATGACATGACTATTCTCTATCACCCCGACAAGGTCAATATAGTGGCAGATGTTTTGAGTAGGAAGGCAGTGAGTATGGGTAGTCTCACCTTGTTGATAACGGAGGAGTGACCCTCTGCTAAAGATGTTTAGAGTTTGGCAAAGATTATTGAAAAATATTAAAAATTAAAAAATTCTCGTAGCTTAAGGTGTTTCTATGGCACTATCCTTAATATATTTCACTGGTTAAAGTGTATCCCCCAAAATTCAACAAATTCTTCTAGTAATAAGCTCTTCTAGTTCTTGAAAGATTATGACATGACTATTCTCTATCACCTCCACAAGGTCAATGTAGTGGCAGATGCTTTGAGTAGGAAGGCAGTGAGTATGGGTAGTCTCACCTTGTTTATGGCGGAGGAGTGACCCTTGGCTAAAGATGTTTAGAGTTAGGCCAATAGCTTTGTGAGACTTGATATTTTAAAGCTTGATAGAGTTCTTGCTTGCGTTGAGGCACGATCTTTGTTGTGAGAGCAAATTAAGATAGGCAGTTTGAAGATGGAAAGTTGTGTATCATTTGGGATAAGGTATTTGTCATGCCTCGAGCCTACCCCCTGGACGTAACACGGGACCTGAAACCACGAGTGATCTCAAGCTAACCATTGGCCTTAGCATGACTTAAACATAAGGAATAAGCATATCAATATAACAGAAGCTTAAATGAGGTAATGAGCACTAAATTTGTATAATAAAGGAGTCTGAGAATAACGATCAAAATCAACGAATACTACTATATGATTATGTTTAAAAAGCCTCTAAAACTGATAAGATGAGTTGCTGGGATAAAACTCCAAGCTAACTCCAAGTACTGAAGAAAATCATAAAAGTAAACTAAACTCATAACTAAACCCTCGGATGATGAGGACTCACCACTGCGATTGAAAATTCTACTTGTATCTAGCTACTAGACTGAGAACGAGAGTTTGAATCTGCATCATGATAAGATGCAGCACGAAGAAGTATGCGATCAGTACTATGAAATGTACTGAGTATATGAGATATACATATATGTTATGATAAAAGTGCACTTGAAAGCATGATTAAGACAAAAATCATGAAATAGTAGTAGAAGCTATAGTGCAAAGACCTAGAGTAAGATCACAAGCTAAAATCATGGTATAAATATAAGTCATACAACAATGAGCCTAAGCCTGAAAACCAAAAGTCATATAAATTTAGCAATTTGAAACTATTTGGATTGGGAGTTTCTCATAATCGACATAAATCATGTGAGCACCATGGAGTCCATTGTCATACACCCACATTAAAAAAATTTATTCTAATCATCCAAAGTTAGAATCATATATATAAGGATCCTGAAGTACGCCTAAAAAGGGGCAAAATCTACAGTGATAATGTAGTTCTGGACTTGATTATCTAGAACCCTCGTCAGTTCGGTGCTAAATACTACTCTCAAAATATATCATAGAGCTCATACATATCATAAAATAAATTTCTTAAAAGCATAGCATGACACTAGTTTAAATACATGTTCTTGCTAAATTTCATAACTTGAAAAACTAGACATGCTATTTTCATAAATACTTGAGGTCATGTTATTTGAACATGTCCAATCTTGCTTAAAAATATATAATAAGGTCAAATCATGTTAAGTTTGTTCTCAATTATGGGGTTAAGAAATACTTATCAAAACTCATACAAAATCATGTAATAAGGATTAGAAATCATATAGCAATGTAAGTAAATTGAATTTATAGAAAATTTCATAATTGAGTAAGAACCCTAGTTTCATAAATTCATGAAAATAAATTAAAGTAAAACTTGAGGTTTTGGGCAAAAGTGTGAAAGAGAACCCTTATTGAATACTCACATACCTGAACTTGAAGCTTTCTTAGCTAGAACTTGAAGGTAGAGGATTGGAGAAGAAGCCTTAGGTCTTGAAGCTTTTCTTATTTTCTGATGTTGGAACGTGAGAATGAGAAGAAAATTACATGTTGGGTGAAAAAAACCCCTCTAATTAGGCCTAAAATGGGTTAGCATAGGAGTTAAAAATAGAAAATTATAAAAATACCCCTAGAAAATGAGTTTGAAAAATTGCTAAAAATTTCAACACAAGCTTCCATGGGCAAGAACCACAGATCGTGAACTGTAGTCGTGGTTCCTAGGCAATTTTTCATGCTATGAGTCTGATTTAACAGGTGAGGTTCACGGCCCGTGGACTGTTCCATGGCTCATGAAACCCTTCCATGGTTCTCAGAGAACTTGATGGCCCTCAGGTCTGATTCTCATGGGAGGGGGGAGACCATGGTCCATGGTATGATCCATGGTTCATGGATTCCTGCCGTGGTTTTCATACAAAAAGGTAGGTTTGCAGGATTGGGTTCACGAGGCTAATCCATGGCTCGTGGTTCAGTCCACGGCTCATGGACTTAGTTTGTGACCTTGTTTGAGTTTTGACAATTTTATACTTAGAATTTTTGATCTAGTTCTAAGCTTAGAATTTCGGGGTGTTACACTATTGAGCGGTGAAGCTAAGGAAGTGATTCTTGATTTGGAGGATATTTTGAGGATCATGGGTCGAATTTGTATTCCTACAATTGGAAATTTAACTAGATTGATCATGAAGAAGGCTCATAGTTTGAGGTATTCTATTCATTCGGGTGAAGCCAAGATGTATCATAATCTGAAAAAGCATTATTAGTGGTGTAGGATGAATAGAGACATTGCGGAGTTCGTGATCAAGTGTTTGAATTGTCAGCAAGTAAAGTATGAGCACCAGAGATCGAGTAGTATAACTCAGAGGATGCCTATACCTGAGTGGAAGTAAAAGCGTATCACTATGGATTTCATGGTATGTTTGCCTAAGATGCTGGATAAGTTTGAATCCATCTGGATAATTGTGGATAGATTGATAATCAGCCCATTTCATTCCAGTGAAGGTGAGCTATGGAGAAGCTAGCTAAGGCCTACATTCGAGAGATATTTCAGTTGCATGATGTGCCTATATCTATCATTTCAGATAGAGGTACTTAGTTCACTTCTTACTTTTGGAGTTTATATATTGTGAGTTGGGCACTCAGTTAGAGATGAGCACAACTTTTCACCCATAGACAGATGGTGAGTCAGAGTAGACTATTCAAGTTTTGAAGGATATGCTTTGAGCTTGTGTTATAGACTTTGGTGGTCATTGAGACTAATTCTTGCCTCTGGTGGAGTTTGCCTACAATAACAATTACCATTCCAGTATTCAGATGGCACCATTTGAGCCTTTGTATGGGAGAAAGTGTAGATCTCCGATTGGTTAATTTAATTCCTTTGAGGTTAGGCCATGGAGTACAGATTTATTATGGGATTTAATGGATAGGATGAAGTTGATTCAAGACCAGCTCTTAATAGCCCAGAGTAGACATAAGAGTTATGCTTATGAGAGGGTTCGTGACCTGGAGTTCATGGTTAGTAAGTGGGTCTTGTTGAATTTATCACCCATGAAAGGGTGTGATGAGGTTTAGGAAAAAGGAAAAGCTTAGCTCGATATATATTGGTCCATTTGAGATTCTTTGACGCACTGGGGATGTGGCCTATGAGTTGATTCTACCTCCGAGTCTTTCAGCTGTGCATTCAATTTTCCATGTCTTGATGTTAAAGAAGTACCATTCTGATACTTCTTATGTGATTCGATGAACTCGGTGGGTTTGGATCAGAATTTGACCTTTGAGGAGGAGCCTATAGCTATTTTGGATAGACAGACTAGGAAGTTGAAATCTAAGGAGATAGCATCAATGAAAGTTCAGTGAAAGTATCATTCTATTGAGGAGGTTACGTGGGAGACAGAGTCGAATATGCAAAGTAGATATTCTTAACTTTTTGACAGTTCAGGTACCTTCCTTACTCTTACATTTGAGGACGAATATATATTTTAGTGGTGGATAATATAACAACCCTCATAATAATATTTAAATTTTTATATATTTTGATCATTTTACCCCTTTTTAAAGTTGTATTATAGTACATGTGGTCTATGAAAGTGGGTGGCATGAATCTCAAGGTGTTTGGTTTGATTCTATGTCAGTTTTTTATTTTAGAAGGTTTTGAAATTGATATGGCTGACTTTGATCAAAATTTAGAGTTTTAGGTGTTGTATGAGAATTTTGTCAGTTCCGTCAGCTTCGAAATACTATTTTTGAGTTAGTAGCACCTTCGGTTTGGGTCACGAGGCATTCGGGTGTGTTTTGAGTAGTTGATTGGAAAGTTAAAGTCTAGAGTTGACTTTGATCAATATTTATTGATAACAATCTCCGTTGATGATTTTGATAATTTTATTGAGTCCAAAATATCATTCTTAGTCTAGTTGCATAGTTAGTTTGCATTCACGTGGTTTCGAACGCATTCCGAGGGTCCATCAGAAAGTTTTGGACTTGAAGTTTTGTTGTTGGTTTCAGTTGTTGCTGCTGCATGCCCTTCCTCTTCACGTTCACGATGCAGCCATTGCGATCGCGAAGGACAACGATGTCTGGTTATCCTAATCGCGATTGGGCTTCCGTGATTGCATAGAGGAAGTAGGCAGACCAGGGTCTGGTGAGTTTTAGACTTCGTGAATGCGACAGGGCCATCACGATTGCGATGGACTAGGGTTAGTCAACGTTGCAATCGCGAGGTAGTGGGCCGCGATTGCAATGAGCAAAATTCACTAGGATAGTATTAATTTTTTTTTTTGAACAAAGACCCCATAACTCAATTTTTAAAACTTTGAAACTCAATTTTAGGAGATTGAAAAGGAGATTTTTGAGATTTCTTTGCGGGTTAAGCTTCTTATACTATTTTTACACATTCCCTAATGAGTATTTCATGATTTCATCTTTAAATCTTGATTTTTCAACTTGAAAATTTGAAGTTTTTTTTGGTAAAGTTAAAAAATATTTTTTTGATGATTTCAAGCTTGATTTTAACTCCATTTTTGATGAAATTTCATGTGTGAACTCCTTAAGTTAGGGTAAGTGATTTCCAAATAATTTTTTTGGTTTTTCCCTTTCAAGCTAGGGGTTGACATTTGGATTGATATTTTGGGCGTAAGTATAGAAATATGGGTGTCTACAATTTTATTTTCTCATGTAGAATGCATATTTGATCCGATTTAGCTCATTCAGAAGCTCTTCGAAAGGTACAAGCTTCGATTTGACTTTGTGAGTCTTCTCTTAAGGCAAATTGAGGTTTCTTTGACTCTATTTAAAAGTGTTTATGTGTTAGTGGTATGTATATGGAGTAATGGGAATTTGGGAGTCCGTATAGATGAGGTGACGAGCATCTATTCGGGTACCGATGTTGTGTGAAGGGTTAAAAGCAATTAATTGACTTGTTTGGATTGTTTTTCCCCTATTTGCTAGCATATTAGTTGTGGGTTGTGTGTAGTGATCTGATTGAGTATGTTAGTTGGTGATTATACACCTGTTTGAGATTTTGAACATGTTTATGACAACATTTGGTGAAATACTAAATCTTTGACTAGTTGAATTATAAAAAGGGAGATATACTATTTGTAAAAGCTGATAGAGGGAACTTTGGCTAATCATTGGACTAATACATTATATGAAATGTTTGCTTAATACTGTGTATGATATTTGAAATTGGAGTGGCATGCATGCACATCATACATTGCATTTCATTGGAATCGGAGTTGCACACCTGAATATTTTATATACATTGTATAGATCAGAGTTGTACGCATGTATATTATTATTGGGAACAGAGTGGCAAGTCTGCCTAGTACATGGACCTCGAGTCTCTCATGGGTCTCAGCTAGCTATATAGAGTAGCGGGTGTGTACATAGCATATGCATTACAGTCACGTGACTTGCACATGAGACTTCAATGCTTCTCCTAAATATCATTCTTCTTTAAGTCAATCAAAAATCATTAAATCTGCCAACAAATTTATACTGCCTTTCTTCACCAACAGCAAAAAATAAATAAATTGGTAAGAGGTGGCACAACTCGAATCACGTAATTGTAGTTTCAAAAATATGAATCTCATCGTGCAAGTCACTTGTAATTTTCTTCAATTTTAATATTCAAAATATGCATCAGGAGAAAATGTTGATGCAAGTAGCAGAGTTGTGATTGGTGAAAAGGCAAGTGGTACTCCTCACGAATGTTTCGTATAAAAATTACGAGAATCGTGCTTTGAAGTATACAAAAGAATATCCTGATCTGCATAATAAAGCCAAAATCTAATATCCTGGAAGATGACCAGTGCATCCAAGAGTACGGTGATGGATACAAGTGGCAGAATTGTAACAGATAAAAAAATAAGTGACACTCCTCACGAGAGTTCCGTAGAAGGACCATGAGGATCGTGCTTTAAAATATACAAACAAAAAAAATGTCTTAATCTGCAGAATAAAGCCAAAATCTATGAGGCAATCACTAATGAACTTCGTTCATATTTTGTACTTCGTTTTAAGCTAGAGGATATTCGTCTTCAAATGTTAGTTAGAACTATCTTTTTCTCCGTTTCCTACAAAAAAAATATCACCATAATGCTAATTTTAATATTCAAAAACATGCATCTCGAGGAAATGTTGGTGCAAGTGACAGAGTTGTAACAGATGAAAAAATAAGTGACACTTCTCATAAATGTTTCGTGCAAAAATTACGAGGATCGTGCTTTCAAGTATAAAAAAAAGGTCATGATCTATAGAATAAAGCTAAATCTAATTTCCTAAAAAATGACCATTTCATCCAACAAATAATCAAAGACTAAAGCCAATAATATAATTCTCCAAACTCTGATCTTACCACGCAATATTATTCCAACGTAAATGATGACTAACGTGAAGGCAAGTGCTGACCATTTTCAAAAGAAATGACTCATGTTTAGATCATTGGACAAAATAAGACATTTCGATCATTTTATTTCCAGTTTATACCATTGATATAAATAGCCCAAATTCGATCCATTAAACTTAATTAGCAGCTTTTGTTGACTTTCTTTTTGCTTTTCTTTTTTATTTTTTTCACTGGTATTTTTATTTTACCTTTTTGTTGTTTTATTCTTTGCTCTTTTTTATTATTTTTTTACTGCCTTTTTTATTTCTTTTTTTTTTGTTTTTTTCGTTGCTCTTTTTTTATTTTTTTAATTATGTAAAGTGTATACTAAATGTATTAGTATATAATATTTTATTTTTTTGGCAAGTTCTAATTAAGTTATATTTTTACTATCAAATATAATTGTACATGAATTGTATAATTATTGTATAAAATATATATTTGTATAAGATTTATGTTAAAAAAATGTATAGGATATGTATAAAAGTAGTATAATTATTGTATAGAATAGGTATCTATATAAGATGTGTATAGAAATTATATCGTTGTTGTAAAAAAATATCTATATGTATAATTGCTATATAAATATGTATAGAAAATGTATAATTGTTGTATAAAAATTATACCATTGTTGTATAGAATATCTATATGTATAAGATGTGTATAGAAAGTGTATCCTTGTTATATAAAATATGTATATGTATCGATGTTGTATGAAATATGTTATTTTTATATAACAAATAAAAATACACTCTTTTTGTATTTGATTGGTAAAAAAAGAATAGAATTTACAATATTATAAATTTGTATTTGATTGTTAAAAAAAATTACAAAATGATATGTGATTAATTTTTTGGTAGAATTAAACTAAAATAAAATAAAATAGGAGAGCAACTTTTTTTTAAAAGGAACAAAGCAGCAAAAAAAAAAGCATCAGCCTCCAAAAAAAAAAAAGGAAGAAGAGACTAACCACCACCAATAAAAGGATGATCCAACAAAAAGACCTAAAAATAAAAAATTTAATTCCTTGGCCATTTACGTGGTATTATTTTGAGCCTAGAGGCTTTTTTTTGTCTTCTCCCTTTCTTTTAACCTAAAAATATACTTATAAACTTAGCATAAGTGTTACTTTTTCCCAAAATAACAATTTGTATCAAGTTGATTCTATATGCAAATACTTTACCCAATATTCTAGACCTTCCTCCTCTCTAGATACCCAATCTACTCTACCATTATCTGGAGGTGAAAAAAATAGGTAAATGGCTGATAGATCCTAACTCTTTGGCTATAAACTATAAAGATATACCATTTTCGTTCTTTTTTAGTTGTCATAGTTTTCTTTTTAGTTGTCATAGTTTCTTTTTTAAGAGTCAAACAATATAAATTTTGATCAATATTTTAAAATGTAGTTTTTCATCATATTGATATAAGGAAAATTGTAATTTATAGATCTTTTCTTATAGTTTTTGAATATCTAAATTTTAATTTTAAAATATTAAAATAATCTAATCTAATTTAATTTTAAAAATTACTTAAATTGACTCTTGAAAAGCGAAACGTGATAATTAAAAAGGAACGAAGGGAGTACTAAATTAGGTGTTTCACGTTGTCATAAAAGAAGTAACTAATGGAGGATTATTACACATTTATTAATTTAGTACTTTTGCATATAAGATCATTTGTGATGTGCTCACATTAGATATTGCCCCCATTTTGACAATTGTATAATTGTTATATTTCATATCAAAACTATTAAAGATAAGTATCGAAAACACCCTTAAATTTGGCGCGAATTATTACTTTAATCTTCGAATTATTGACATCATTAAAAATACTCTTTTACTTGATTAAGTGAATTTAAAAACACCCCTCATATAGTTCCACCTCTGATGATCGCCCACCCTTCCAGAAACATCAACATAAAATAGTAATTTAAACACACATATCCCAACTTCTAGAACACAAAGCAAGTTTTTTCATTCGAAATCATGATGTCAATAGAGATAATTTTTTTGGTGATAAACAAAACCACATATTTAAACATAGATCAAAGCGTCACTCACTGCATTTAATTGATCTCACTATCTTCAAATATTAAACTTACTATTTGAAAAGATAAGAGTTAATTTTGGACTCATAATTTTAAAAGTTTAACGAATTCATTGATAAAATCCTAAAAGCCAAATCAGTCAAATTTATATTTTAAATCTACTTTTTGTAAAGCAAAAGGAAGGATAGCTGTTGGAAGTTTCTTTGGATAGTAAAACTTCTGTAGAATTTCTTTGGGTTAATAACATTGATCGATGTTATGTTCTCAGTGTGATTCTACTCGAACTTTAAGGACAAGATTCTTACTGTGGATGAAAGAAGGGAAAAGCACACAAAATACCCACTTTGGACAAAATATTTACCCGTGCTTGCCCTCCTATAAGTTAACTACTCAAATACCCACAAAAGCCAAAATAATTACCCGTAATACCCCATACAAAAGTAATAATAGGATTTGGGTATGTCCGAATTAATTAGCATGCCAGCATTTTAGATAAATACTCTTTATTTTTTCATGTGCAGGTAATTAATGCATTCACCACTTTGAAACTATTATTTATTAATGTTTTGTCCTTTTGTGTATTTTCTCACCTCCTCTCCGTTGTAACCCAAATTCTTAAAAAATAAAATAATTAACTAATTATTTTCATACTAACAAAAATATAAAATAATTAATAATTAATTTATAAAAAATAATTAAAAGAATATTAAAATCACTCATTTATTATTTAAACCTAAACTAATAATAAATATATTTTATAAAAAGAATCTCTTTAGAAAATAAAAGCAAAAATTATATCTAAAATTTGAATATATATTTTTGTAGTTTTTGCGAATGATATAAAATAAATAAATTATATTTCATTGTTAAACCACAATAATAAATAATTAAGAATAACTGAAGAGTGTCTCATTGAAGAACTAGAGCAGTTCTCCATGATACCATCATAGTATATAGATATATTATTATGGTATCATGGAGGATTAAAGAGTGTCTCATTAAAGATTTGAAGCAGTCCTCCGTGACACTATGCCAATATATAGATATACGATGATGGTATCATAGAGGACTTAGAAATATCTCGTTGAAGGATGATACCATATCAGCATATAAATATACTGTGATAGTATACTGAAGAGTGTCTCATTGAAGGACCGAAGCAGTCCTTCATGATACTATGTCAGCATATAGATATACTATGATGGTATCATAGAGATCTCACTAAAGACTGAAGCAGACATCAATGATACCACAACAACATATAGATATACTGTGTTGGTATCATTGAGGCCTGAAGTAAACCTTAATGATACCACGATAGTATATGAATATATTGTGATGGTATCATGAAGGAATAAGAAGTGTCTTATTGAAGGACTGAAGTAGTCCTCCAAGATACCATGCCAGTATATAGATATATTGTGATAATATATTGAATAATATTTCATTGAAGAACTAAAACATTATCCATGATATCATGCCAATATATAAATATATTGTAATGGTATCATAGAGGACTGGGAACTGTCTCATTGATGGACAATACCATTTCAGTATATAGATATATTATGGTGGTATATTAAAGACATTAAAGAACAGGAACAATCCTCCATGATACCATGTCAGTATATAGATATACTATGATGGTATCATAGATGTCTCACTAAGGACTGAAGCAGGCATCATTGATAGCATGACAATATATAAATATATTGTGATGGTATCATTGAGGCTTGAAGCAAACCTCAATGATACCATGATAGTATATGAATATATTGTGATGGTATCATGAAGAATTGTGAAGTGTCTTATCGAAGGACTGAGATAGTCCTTCGCGATACCATGCCAGTATATAGATATACTATGATAGTATACTGAGTAGTGTCTCATTGAAGGACTAAAACAATTATCCATGATACCATGCCAATATATATATATATATATATATTGGCATGGTATAATAGAGGACTGAGGACTGTCTCATTGATAGATGATACCATTGCGGTATATAAATATATTGTGGTGGTATACTAAGGAGGAGTGACTCTTGAAGGACTGAAACAGTTCTCTATGATACCATCATGGAAAACTGAAAAGTGTCAGACTGAAGGACTGAGCAGATCTCAATTAGTGTGAATGAAATTAGATTGTGAATTTTTTTAAAAATAAAAAAATAAAAAATAAAAAATAAAATAAATAAAATAAATAAAAAAAGTAAAAAAAGAGCTAAAATTGAGTATAAAATTATACTATGATTAAAAAAAGTATAATATGATTTGAGAAAAGGAGATAAATGAATGAAAACGGAGAAGAAAAATTAAAGAATAAAAAAATAAATGAAATTATGTTTAGAAAAAATAAAAAATATGAACGAATGTTTACTATATTAGTTATCTTTTGTTGTTATATAGAGAAAAGAATAAAAAAAGAGTAAAAAAATCATGAATAAAAATATATTATAGAAGAAAAAAATAAAAAATAGAATAAGAACAAGAAATAAAAAAATTAAAAACAAAGAGAAAATAATGAAAAAAAATAAAAAAGGAACCAAAATTAATTATGGTGAAAGAAAAAAATAAAAAAATAACATGATTTGTGAACAAAATAAATGAACAATAAAAGGTGAAAAAAAATAAGAAGAAAAAACAAGAAAAAAGAAGAGGAGTGAAAAAAAAACGTAGAGAAATAAAAAATAAATAGCTAAAAAGGAGCACAAAAGAGAATAAAAAATGAGGATGAATCAGACTATGGCGTAAAAAAATTAAAAAATAATATAATTTGAAGAAAAAAAACTGAACAAAGAAACATTAGAAAAATTTTAAAAAAAATGAGAAAAGAAGAAAAAAAGAAAAAGAAGTAGAGAAATTAAAAAGAAAAAGGATAAACGAGGAGCTAAATAACTACAAAAGCTACAAGGAAAAGAGACATTTTCAGTAATTAGTTAGGGGTATTTTTTGTAAGGAATTATTTAGTTGTAACTAGTTTGCTCCTATAGGGCATGTATGTATTTTTCCCAAGAGAGAATTATTATGAATATAACTAAGATGGAGGGCCCATGTGAGAAAATGTCAGATTACATTTGAGACCTCGAAAATATGCCTATATATAGTAGAGGGAAACAATCAATTAAGGTTTATGATAAGAAATTGTCTTTAATTTCTTAGTTGCTTTCTAGACTAACTTTGAACCCCCCTCCTTTATTTTACTTTTCTTTCTATGATAAACTCCTATACCAATATATGTGATTACAGTTCTTTCTATCAATACAATTCTCCTTTGTTACTAATCCAAACATCCACTCCATTTATTATACATGATCCATAAATTAAATTTCTGATATGCGGAAAAAAATCTAGCTTCCTTCTCCATGATTAAGTTTGATATTAAATTTAGAGAAAATTTCATAAATAGCAAACTTGAGCCCATAATTAAGGAGGAGATAGCAACACTTTGGTAATTACAGGAGATAACAGTTTTTAACTCAAAATATTGTTATTTTGAATTGTATTTGTCACGCGTGTTTTACAATCCAAATACAAATACAATTTGGGGTGTTGAGCTATTTAAGGTGGGTTGTTACTATTTAAAAGGAAAAGATCTATAATGAGCAGATATTTCTCCTTGAATCACGTTTGGAGTTCAATTACGAAACAACTGATCTTAATGAAAAACTATTCAACATCAAATTGTCTAATCTGAACTTCACTGTTCTTCATCTAAAATTTTATTTTTTTTGGAAAATAAATCTGAAGATTTCACAGCTCAAAAATATAAATTGCAAATTTCGTTCAAGAGATTGCAAAGTGTAATTCACTCTTACAACTATTTTTTATTAACATCAAAAGTGAACCAGGTGAGTATCGTAAACTCAAAACTGATTAACAATGCTAGATTAGCTGTATCAGATTGTGTTTGACCGGTAATACAAGTCGTATTCAAAAATACAAATCTATTTTATCCTCTCAAATACAAATCTTATAACTTGATTGTTGTTAGACTGACTATGTTCTGTATATTTTTGATTTATAGATTTAAATAATTTGGAGCTTGAACCGATAAGTTTTTGATGATTACAGTGCTAAAAAAAAATTACGATTATGAGAATTGTTTATTCATTTTCGTACTCCTGTATGATATTATTTTTTGAGAGTTTGAATAATTAATTGAAAGTACAGTTGTATATATATGAATCTATGAATATGTCTGATTGATTGAACAAATGTATTTTGTCAATTTTCAGTTTGAATGCCATAAATACATTTTGTATATGTATTTAGATATTGTGATTTTTTGAGATTCATGTATTAACAGTCATTTATATATGTATTTATCATGTACATTTTGTATATATATTTAGTTTTTTGAGAGTTTGAACAATTAACTGATAATTGAAAGTACAGTTGTATATGTATGGATCTATGAATACGTATGATTGATTTAACAAATGTATTTTGTCAATTTTCAGTTTGAATGCCATAAATATATTTTGTATATGTATTTAGTTATTGTGATTTTTTGAAATTCAGATATGGCCAGCATCGCAGTTCTTGCCAAGCATTCTGGTAGGTGGACTGATGAGAATATTTATGATGATTACACTGTTGACGCACTTGCTTTAAGCACCTACGCATCATATAACGAGCTATATGAACTAGTTATATCTCAAATTGGGCTTGATTTGAGATTCAAACATATCAAAATTGAATACAAAATCAATGGTGACTCACATCCTGTGAAAATACACAATGACATGGGCGTGAAGGTATATGTGATGCAAAAGAAAGAATTGAAGGAGATGAAGGACCTGCCTCGGGCTGAATAAATGATCGATTTATCATATGCTTTTCTTATTTTCAAGTTAAACATTTGAATTTCTATGTTTGCGTTTTAGGACTTGATCTGGTCCCTTTCTGTTGAACAAATTGACAACATAAATGAATATGTAATTTTCTTTGCAAGTCTATTGAATAATTGATAACGGGTTACTGTTAATGAATTTCATTCCTATATTGAATAAGGATGTTGTACTATTTGTATTTCGATGTCCAATAAGCAGACATGCATTTTGTATTTGTATGTCCAATAAGCAGACATGCATTTTGTATTTGTATTTATAAACAATATGTATTTCTGTATAAGTACAGAAAAAATATGTATTTATGTATAAATTTAAAAATCTGTATTTGATTATATATATATTTGAGACTGTTTATATACTATAGTGATTGTGCTTAAATTCGTTTGTGTCTAAATACAGCTGTATTTTAGTTAAAAAAAATGATGAACTCTCCCATCCTATACCAATGCAAATACAATATAAATGTATTTGAGATTAATCGCAAATACAAAAACAAATGTGTTTCAGATTAAATTAAATGTCATACATTTCTGTTACAATTTGATATGCTTAGATACAAATACATATCTGTTGAAAATGAGTTCTTTTAAAATGTATTTGTATTTAAATATAAATTTTGTATTTAAATTATGTTTTAAAAAAAAATTGAAACACAAATTTCAGATGTATTTGTTGAAATTCAAATACAATAATATCAAATGAGCAATATGTATTTAAAAATCTGTATTTAATTACATAAGTATCTGAGATTGTTTATATACTATAATGGTATGTTTAAATGTGTTTGTGTTTGAATACAAATGTATTTTAGTTCAAAACGTATGAACTCTCCGATACTATACAAATATAAAATGTATTTGAAATTACTTACAAATACAAAAATAAATGTATTTGAGAGTACATTAAATGTCATGCATTATAAATGTATTTGGGACTGTTTAAACACTTAAGAGTCTGTTTAAATTCGTTTGTGTTTAAATACAATTGTATTTTTATTCAAAAAGAATGAAATCTTTCATACTATACAAAATACAAATATAAAATAATAAAAAAGGGACTTTCACCCGATAACATGCGTTTCATCAAAAGACTGTATTTAATACTTTAACTATGAATTTCTAAATAAAGTGTTCATGATCTAAAAGTAGTTTCTCTTAAACAGAATTTTCAAAAATATAGAGAAATGAAAATAGAACTAAAAGACACATTGTAGCATCGACACTGGCATAACCTAGTAGTATCCTATTCAATTAGAGTGTATTCGCTGCTATCAATCTCCTGAACTGGCCTAACTGGTGCCTCATTGTCACTTTCAGCGTTGTTCGTGAGTTTTCTCACCCTGTAGTCCCATATGAGTGCTGCATATCTTTTACGAAGTAACTCTGGATTGAACTCGACTGATGGGACACCTTGACTATAACTCAAGTACTCTGCATAGGTTACCAGAAACAGACCACAATCCCTGCACAAAGCAAAACAATCTGAATATGAATACCAATGAATGTATTTTTTTAAGAAATACAAATGATTTACATATGTATTTTACAACGTGTAAATACATGTATCAGACAAAGTCAATCAAAAATATAACTAATTTGTATTTGTTTAACATTCATTAACAAGATACAATATATTTGTATTTGACTGTGAGAAATACATATATCAGATCACCCAGGCAAATAAAAAATACAAATCTACTTCACATATGTACATAGTATAAGATATGTATTTATGTAATAATTATATGTATTTGTGATCTAGTGAAAATATGTAATAATTACCTCTCCTTCTTCTTCGATATCTTCTTCGCCGAATTCAGATTCAGAAGCAATTTAAATTTTTTCCCCAAATTCTTACTAGCAGATGGAATGTCTTTTGCTTTTCTTTTTTTACTGCTTTGATGTCTTTTTAGAGTTTGGGGGAGGATGTATTTTGACTTTGTCTTTGACTCTTTTTTTTCAAAATCTCTGTCATTTTTACTGGATCATTCCTGTGCTTGAATCTGAACTCTTGGACTGACTCTTACACGGCAGCAGCATACCCTACATTTGTATTTAGTTGAGAAATACCCAAATTAAAAGATGGAGCATCGTTAAAATTGATATTGCTGTGGTGTATCTCTTGTAACCCTCTTCGTTGGTGTGTCTTTCACCATTAGAGCATGCCTATTCTACTACTAAACAATTATAAATCGATTAAACAATGGTAGATAGAGAAACAATTGATAAACTCGATTAGAATACAACTACATTCAAATGTATTTATGAATGAAATACTAGCATCAACTGATAATGGTGGTTACCTTAATTTGTGATATACACGAAATCTAAATAGACATCAGTTGAAATCGTGGAGAAATCTGTAATGAGTGTAAATGGCGAGATTATTGGGGATGTGAAAGAGAGAGGTTGAATTAAAAAGGAAAGTGGCGAGTGATAATAGAAATGAGTTAATACTCTTCTAAATGTATTTGGAATGGTGGATGGGGCCAACCAAAATATTGCTATTCTACCGTAGATGGTAATTTTTTCAAAGTGTTGTTATGGATCGTAATTATGGGTCCAAATTTGCTATTCTCTGTAGTTTTCTCTTAAATTTATATCATTTTTGATTGAGGGTATAAATTAATCTTGAGATAAATTTATAGAGTCAACCAAATATGGTATAAATCTAATACCAAAGTTAATTTTGGATATCCACTTTATCTCATCCAATGATATTATATTATCTCATCTCTCATATAAAATAAAATAATAAATTAGTCGATAATTCAATGATTATAATTCCGAGACTATAATTTTTAAATAATTTAATATGCTTATCAAATGACTCCTTAGATTAAAGTATCGGTAAATATTTGAGAAATTTGCATCGGATTCTTCTCCCAAAAGCATTGAAATCATGGATGTGAAATCTAGGACTTAAAAACGTGTATACAATATTGAATACATTGTTTAAGGTCGAAGGACCTCAAAATACCATAAAGATCATTGAAGCGTGGTTCAATCTTTTGATCGACGTAATTGTAATTTATTTCAATTGGGTGAAATCAAATTTTATCGAAAAATATTTTAATGAGATTGAATATCATTTTTAATGCTGTTTGGAGACAATTTGAGGTGGTTTTCATATTGAAAACTTGAGGTTGTATGCCCATGTATATCTTCTTGTATCTTCATATATCGGTGAATATCATGAAAATATGTGTTTGGCGGAGAAAATGTATATCAAGTATATCCATCAAAAAATATATATATATGATACACAACGCATACTCACATGATATACATTTTGAATTGATGTTTTTAGGTCGGAATTCGGATTCAAATATGAAAATTAACTGCAAACCAATTTTCGGAATTAAATTATCAAACCTAATCTTTGATAAAAATAGGAAAATTTAGATAAAATGTTCATTAAATTATATTTCTTACACAAAAAAATAGCCTACTTAAAAAAATAAGTCACTTATTACTTAAAGTGACCATTCGGCACTTTTAAATGAGATAAAGCATAAGTACCTCCTCAAATTATACTCGAAGTTGTTATGACACACTTAAACTTTACAAGAGTCCTATATATTACCCCCTCTAAACTCATTTTTTCTGTAGTTTTTGCTCCTTTTGTGCTTCCATGGCTGCCAAGTCAGCACAAAAGGAGCACAAAAATATTCTGCTACTTGGCAGTCACGTTAGCAAAAAGGAGCACAAAAATATTCTGCTACTTGGCAGCCACGTTAGCAAAAAAAAAGCACAAAAATATAGAAAAAATGAGCTTAGGGGATAATAGGACCCCATAAAATTTAAGTGTGTCATAAAAATTTCGGGTATAATTTAGGGGTACTTGTGCCTTGTCTCCTTTTAAATTACTAAGATTTGGCCCTTCGACCATTTTGTTCACCGCCGACAACTTCTCCCGTGTCAGCTTCTTCCTTCTTCCATGTCGGCTTGGTTCCTGCCTTTCCCTCGCTGCATAGATATATTATGAGCACATGAAATTAGACCAAAATAAATTTTACTTTACCTGTTCAATAGATAATTTTTGAAAACGACGAGAGTTATAATTCATTATTTTACAATTAAATAACTGTGGAGTAACATATATAAGATTATAAATAATTACAATACATGTATCATGTATATATGGATACTCCTAGTTAAGAGACATAATATTAGTTCCACCATTAGATTAAGATACCTAACTAAGACAAGTAATTTTACATATAATAATTATTTTAATTTACTTAATATAGAAAATTAAATATTTCTTGCATTTTTTCCTTTTTTTGGGGGGATGGGAGGAGGGGAGAAATGGTTCAAAACATACCTAAACTATGGCCGAAATTGCTATAACACACTCCAATTTTACAGGAGGGTCCTATGACCCCCCCTGGACATTTTTTTAGTGTATTTTTATGGCCTTTATCTGCTTAGCTAGACAAGAAAGTAAATACATGTACACTAAGCGCGTAAGGGTCAAAACAAAACGACACAAACCTATCTCTATTTGCCACATAGTAGTCCAAGTGTTCTTTTTAATTTAATTTTGAGAAAATTTCATAAAACGCAATAGTTTAAGTCTATATTATGTAGTTTAGCAATAGTTTTAATATTTACATAACATAACATATTTTTAAGATACAATTTTTTTTATAATAGATGTATCAGTTTATCAGTTTTTCTGATATGCAGATACAATTTTATAATAATTATATCAATTTTTTCGAATATACATATAATTTTTCTTGATATATAGATACAATTGATTGTATCAATATATTTCAATATAAGAAGAAAAGATTTTTTTTTCAGATACATAGATTTGGTATCAAAGATACATGTATCTGGTATCAGAAAAAGTGATACATATATCTAGTATTATTTTTCCTCAATCTTGCCGCCTCACTCTACCATTTTCTCTCCTTCGACCACCACGCCAAAATATAATAATTGTATCATTTTTTTTGGATATATATATAATTTTTTTTTATTATATCAATATGTTTCACCAGAAGAAGAAAAGATTTTTTCATATACATATATCTAGTATCAAAGATACATGATATCAAAAAAATTGATATAAGTATATGATATCATTTTTCCTCAACCTTGCCGCCTCACTTTACCATTTCCTCTCCTTCGACCACCATGTCAAAATCGTCGTTACTACGAACGAAATCCACTATTGTTCAGATGAAAACCCCATCACAAATGTTGCCCTCTTCTCCTTACTTTCTCATATCTCTCACTCCTCTCCCCTCTCAATTCCCAAGCAGAATTAAATGTGATCGATCAAAGGCCTTCTCCAAGAGTTCACTCTCTTGAACCCTCTCAAATAATAAAGAAAAAGGCATTGCTGCCACCTAAGAGTGTTCACTCTTTGAAATTGGAGTACTCAAGTGACAAGATGTCAGAGACAGAAGCAAATGAAATCTTCATCTAAGATCTTAGGAGGTGACGCAGAAAAAAAAGTGCTGCTAATTCTAGAAAGCTAAAGCAGCCAAGCGGTGGTGGTGGAAAAAGAATGCGAAGGCGGTGACGGAGAATAAAATTAGTTTCGGTATGATACAGATCTGTAAATGAGAGAAAATTAGATTTTATTTTGAGAATATAAAATATAGGGTGAGTAAGGAATGTATCTTAATAAAAGAATTTGTCAAGAAAAAAAAACTCTTATTGAGTTGTGTAATTTTTTCAAACTATAGATATATTGAGTAATTATACTATCTATGTTCACCTAACTAAGTAATTTATTCTTTAATTTTTTACGCTAAATACTCCATATATTATTCCGTTATTCCTCTCTTATACTTTCATTGAAGAACTTTGAGTCCAACTCAAATCACCATTGTCGTTGATTTGAAGAGATAAGTTTTCTTTCTTTTTCAAATAAACCCCAATTTATCAATAAACCCTAGAATTTCAGTCGACAAAATCAATAATCATGTAACCTAACTAAATCTTAGAATTTCATATGAAAAATTTAATTTCTACTTTATGTTAGTAACAGAGAACAAGATTAATCTGATATTTTTGTCGAACACACCACTTTCACACACCCACCAATTAATCAAATTTTATCGAACACTAACCACCAAGATGCAAGCAACAACTTTAATCGTCAATAGAGTTGTGTGTTTTGGTAGATTGAAAGTGCAAAAGTGAAGATTTTAGAAGGATTTGTCTGATTTTGGTAGATGAAACGTCAAGAGAACTTTGTGAAAAATCGTGAAAGGTTTGACGGTAGTCGATGAAATGTCTAGAGTGTTTAAAATAATAAAGTTTGACTTAATGAATGATTTTGTCCTTTTAATTAGCGTGTGTAAGCAATTTCTAACGTTTGGGTGACTTAGTAGTCCAGCTAAGCAGATAAAGACCACAAAAGTACACTAAATTTTTTTCCAGAGGGGTCATAGGACTCCCGCAAAGTTTGAGTGTGTTATAGCAATTTCGATCATAGTTTAGGTATGTTTTAAACCATTTTCCTTTCTTTTTTTTGCTTGAATCAATTGTGCAACGTATAAGTATTGTATAAACGATATATATATATATATATAGTTATAGTTATAGTTATAGTTATACATCAAATATATACGATCGATACATTACATATACATGCGATCATTTTTTGTTATACATAATTATATATCATGTATACACATTTATATTCTATTTATACAATATCGATATATTTCATAACTATTTATACAATATCGATACAATACATATAAGTATACATTAAATATTCATGCGGTCATTTTATTGAATTTTTTTTGTCATATGTATATTTTTGGGCTATTATTTTTACGTAAAAGAAAATGTGGCTATATTTATTGTAAACTAATTAATTTATTGTATATATATGAAATTTCTACAAAAAAAATATACCGATAGTTATTGAGTGTCGTATATGCGTTCAATTTATCGAATCATTTTGCTTCAAATTTAGGTGGAAATATGACTTTAAAATGGGACGATTAAGGCCCGTGAATTCTGGGGGTTGTAGATTTGGTGGGCCGCTCAACCTAACCAGGGCCTTTATATCGACAACTGGGCTGATAATCCCGGGGGGGAGCTAGCTTCTGTCGGGAGGGTTCATTCGAACCTCTTCGATGAAAAATTATATTATTTTTAAATGGTTAATTTTTTTTTTAATGTATATATAGTATCTGTTGAACCCCTTTCGACTAGTTCGTGTATTTACTTCTTTTGATTTTGAACCTCCTTAGTGAAAATTTTGACTCCGCCACTGAATAATCCTAAACAGCAACAACCACTTTGGCAGAAATGAAGTGTAGGGAGACATACATTATATAGCCACATATCAAAATAATAAAATCATCACGTCTTAAAACTTTTTCACTCAAACAATTATTTTGTTTGAGTTTGGATCACTAATTATATTTAGTTTGGATTCACCTTATTCACATCTTTTTAGCAGATCGAGCTGAAGCAAATCAACAAATTCTCTGAGGGTTAAACAAGATAAACTCTTGGTAATACTAAAGTCACAAAAAATAAATCAGAACTTTTCTATAGAAGTATTTTTTTTTGTGTTGTTGAGGTTTTTACCCTATGTATTATTTGATCCAAGTTTATAATGTAAAAATTTCACGGGCATTCTATTTTAGTCGTTCTATTTACATAATATTCATTTTATATTTATTTTTGCACGAATATTCAATATTAGACAACTTTCAGGTAAAATACTATTCTTCTTTTTCGCTGCCTCAGACACATATGATTGAAACTTTGACTATTTTTAATATTTATTTCAATCATGTATGACTGAGCACATACATATATGAAAAAAATTAAAATGGTATTAAATGAGTTTATTAAATTTGTTGTTATATTGACAAATTGATGATTGAAGTTTGTTCTTTATAATATATGGAACTTATATTTCAAATTCTAGCTTAAATAGAGTAGATTTGAGTGTTTAAATTTAAAAAATAATTTTTTTCTTTTTGAAAATTAATTTTTTTTCTTTTTGAAAAATAATTTTTTTTCTTTTTGAAAAAAACTTTCAAACTTACATGCCTGAAAGTTCAACCTATTTTTACACATGATTCGGTCTTGTATGCATGAATGAAGTGCGGATTTGAAAAAAATAAAAGGGTATTAAATGGGTTTGATAGATTTGTGCGTTTTTGATAAATTGATGATTGTATTTTGTTCTTTATGATATATGAAATTTATGTTTTATTTTGAGCTTATTTAGAGTTGATTTGGGTGTTTAAATTTGAAAAAAAGAAATGAAAAATACTTTCAGACTAAGATGCCCGAAAGTTCCAGGAAATTACATGGAGTGTCCTCAAAAGTGAGTGGTCTTTAATTTATGCCCCTCATAAGAAAAGTCTTTAAAAAATACCCTTCCTTCCTTTTTATGTATAGAACATATACATTTTTGCCCCTCTACACCATAACTCTCCATGTTCATTTGTCTCTCAACTCTTAATTTTTTTTTTCTTTTTTCTTTTATCTTTTTAATTTTTTATCTTTTTTCTTTTCTCAATTTTTTTTTAATTCTCGTTTTCTTTTTTCTCAACCTTTATTTTCTTTTTTTTTCTTTTTTTCTCTTAACTTTTTTTTTTGTTCTTTTTTTTTTTTCAACCTTTTTTTTTTTTTTTTCCTTTTTTTTTTCTCTTAACTTTTTTTTTGTTCTTTTTTTTCTCAACTTTTTTTTTACTCTTTTTTCTTTTTTTCTCAACTTTTATTTTTTTTCGCTTTTTTTTAATCTTTATTTTTTTCTTTTCTCTTTTATTCTTCTCTTTTTTTCTTTTTTCTTAACCTCTATTATTTTTTGCTAATGAACAAAAAAAGTTGGATAATACGCAAAGAAGATCTTCTTTCTTTGAAATCGAAGTAAACTTAAGAGCGTGCTTTGTTGTTTGGAGGTCCTTTGGAACAAGTCTTGCCCCTAAGACAAATGTTATAGAACATCTCATAAATCAAGATACAATGAGGTAGTGTCAAGCCTTGCTCGTGGAGCATAACTTGTTGTTTGAAAAATTCTTGAGCTAAGTCTTACCTCTAAGGCAAGAGTTATAGAGCATCTCATAAATTAAGACACAATGAAGTAGTGTTAACTCTTGCCCATGGGGCATAACTTATTGTTTGGGAGGCCCTTGGGCTAAGTCTTGCCTCTAAGGCAAATGTTATAGAGCATCTCATGATCAAGACATAATGTGCTAGTGTCAACTCTTGTCAATGAGGCGTAACTTGTTGTTTGAAAGTCTTTGAGCTAAGTTTTGCCTCTAAGGCAAGAGTTATAGAGCATCGCATAAATCAAGACACAATGTGGTAGTGTCAACTCTTGCCCATGGGCGTAATTTGTTATTTGGAAGTCTTTGGACTAAGTCTTGCCTCTTAGGCAAGCGTTATAGAGCATCCCATAAATCAAGCACAATATGATAGTGTCAACTCTTGCCCATGGGGCGTAACTTATTGTTTGAAAGTCCTTGGGCTAGAGTTATAGAATGTCTCATAAATCAAGACACAATGAGGTAGTGTCAAGTCTTGCTCGTGGGACATAACTTGTTGTTTGAAAATCCTTGAGCTAAGTCTTGCCTCTAAGGCAAGAGTTATAGAGTATCTCATAAATTTAGACATAATGAAGTAGTGTGAACTCTTGCCCATGTAGCGTAACTTGTATTTTTTAAGAGGTCCTTGGGCTAAGTCTTGTCTCTGAGGCAAGTGTTATAAAATATTTCATAAATCAAAACACAATATACTAGTGTCAAGTCTTGCTCATGGGCGTAATTTGTTGTTTGGAAGTTTTTGGGCTAAGTCTTGCCTCTAAAGCAAGAATTATAGAACATCTCATAAAAAGAATAAAGGTCAAAAAAATTGATCAAAAAAAAGAGAAAAGAAAAATTAAAAACCAAAGAAAAAATAAAAAAATAGAAGTTGAGAGAAAAAAATAAATATTGAGAAAAAAAGAAAAAAACGAAGAAAAAAAAGACAACAAAAAATAAAGGTTGAGAAAAATAAAAAAAATAAAAAAATAAAAAATAAAAAATAAAAGGAGAAAAAAGTAGAATTGAGAGGAGAAAAGAAAAAAAATAAAGATTGAGAAAAAAGAAAAAACGTAGAAGAAAGAATAAAACAAAAAAAGAAAAGAAAAATAAAGGTTGAGAAAAAAAGAAAAAAAAATAGAAATAAGAAAAAGAAAAAAGAAAAAATAGAAATAAAAAAAAGAAAAAAGAAAAAATAGAAATAAAAAAAAGAAAAGAAAAAAGAGAAAAAGAAATATATATAAAAGTTGAGAGATAAATGAGCATTGAGAGTTATTTAAAAATATTTAAGGTGTAGAGGGGCAAAAAGGTAGTTGCTCTATACATAAAAAATAAGGAAGGCTATTTTTGTAAGACCATTTTTATGGGGGGCAAAAATGCAAAACCACTCCCTTTAAAGGGTATTTGTGTAGTTGTCCCCGAAAGTTCAGCCTATTTTTACACATGATTCAGTCATGTATGCATGAATGAAGTGCAAATTTATTTATTTTTAAAAAGGTAAAAGGCATAAGTACCCCCCCCCCTCCCAAACTATCACCATATTTTCAACGGGTGAAAATCATTTACACCTCTCAACGTTGTTTTAAAAATCAAACTCTTTCATCAACTTTGAAAAATAATCATTCTCCTTCCCTTTCCTACTTGACTTTTTTAAATGTCTATTCTACCCTTACATTATCAATATTTTTTGTTTTAATCCCTAAAAATTATGATATATTTTTTCATCTGTGTAACAAATTATCTATAAAAATAATATTTTCATCAAAAAAGAAAAATGAAAAAATATTGATCAAGTATAAAAGAAAATGGAGTTCTATAATGAAATAAATGAATAGAATAAAAATTGATTTTATTATTAATAATAAAAACTATAAAAAATTTGAAAATATAATGAAAACTATAATTGATAACTCTATAAATATATTTTAATGCAGGTATACAAAAATAATTAATAAAAATAAATAATTTTTTATAACAAATTCTTAAAAGATTAGGCAGCCCGGTGCATTAAAACTTCTGCTATGCAGGGAGTTCGAAGAAGGGCTGAATCACAAGGATCTATCGTACGCAATCTTACCCTGTATTTCTATAAGAGATTGTTTCCATAGCTTGAACCCATGATCTTCTGGTCACACAATTCTTAAATAATTATTTATCTATATTGTAAATAAATTTTAAATTATAATTTAAAAAAATATTCATTAATAACAATCATATATACCTAATGCCGCAATATTAAAATAATTATAAAAATTAATTTTTAATTTTACAATAAATTTATAAAAAGATTATTCTACTTATTATATTAATGAACTTAAATAAAAATCTAGAAATTAACTACCTAGATTAAAAAATATATATTATATATAATATAAAAGAAATCACATAGATGGAGGATTGCAAATGTCAAGGATAAAATAGACATTGCATAAGATAAATGGGGAGAATGATTATTTTTCAAAGTTGAGGAGGGGGGAGGGGGGTGGGGGGAGAGGTTTAACTTTTAAAGCAAAATTGGAGGTGTAAATGATTTTTTTCACTATTTTCATCTTCACACTTTTCTTTTAAGAGGTCATATTATCCCCTAAACTACTTTAAAGTGAAATATATACACCTTTAAAGGTTGAGTTGGCAAAAAAAGTGAGTTCACTTTCTTGAAAACATGTGAGAAATCAAAAATAGCTTAAAATTGTTATAAATCCAATGCATTTGGTGAATGTCCATTCAATGAATATTATATTATACATGTACCTAATTAATATTTGGCTTAACTCTTGTAATTTTTGGGCGATTTCTCATCCTATATATTGAGATATTTTTTATCCTTTGAACGATATACAAGAACACACTTGAATAGAAGAAAAAATTTCTCCCTTATCTACATATCTTGCCTTCTTATCTTTATAATTGTATTGTTCTGAGCTTAGTTTTACAATATGTTATCAGCACAAATTGCTTATTCTTCGTTAATAATTCGTGGTAAGTATTTTTGGTGCCGAGGTAATTTTTTGCTAATCTTTTTTTACAGATATAATGGTAAGAATCTCTAATATAGTCAAATTTTTATTTCTCTTGCTAGTATATTTTATTAAACAATTATTTTACTGGTATACTAGATATTAATGTGTATTGAATAAATTCGTTAATATATGAATTAGAAATGCTTTGCACATGACATCCTTTCTATAGAATTTATAATAAGCAAATTCAGAGTAAGATGACTCGTTACATCATAATCATATTTATATAATATGTGCATTAATTTTTCTAGTATTTATTGTTCCTGCACATTGGTTCTGACATACTTGTATTAATAATAAAAAATAATTGTGTTTCTCCATTTTGTTTTGACAATCTAGTAGTTAATATTAAATTCAAAAGGGTTAATATTTGTCAAAAATTTCTTTGCTTCCACAATATGAAATATGATTTTGTCCAAATAGGTGCTTATACTTCTAATAGTAGTAATATGTATTTTGATATGAATCACATATTGTTTTCATGTTTTTAAAAGTAAAAAATTGACAATTCTATTTTGTGCTAATTGACTCATATAATTTGATCAGAAATTACACACCATAATTGAATAAATTAACGTTGTAGACATATTTTGGTGTTATTTAATATATGATCTTTGTTAAGATGTTATAACTTTATACCTTATTTATACACGGGTATGCACCATTTAATTTTATGCTCACAATAATTGTCATACATGATATTTGTATTGTGTTACAAAATCTATATTGATGTTTAATAGTTGATTAATTCTATATTTAATACTTATCAAATGAAAAACGAAGATATAATAGCATAATAATTTTATGCCTATACCTATTATAAAGTGATAATATTCTTATAAGGCTTGCGGGTGAGTTTTATTATACTTTGAACAATTATGCCATTGATAAAGATAAGGCGGTGGATTCAAGTCCCATCGCACCAAAAAGGTAAGGCATCGACTTGAGTTTTGGTGCACTATTACGATAAGAAGTTGGGTTTGAGTTCCATCATATTATGTACTAACATACCTTTATGTGGGTTAGACATCGAATTTAAGTCCTAATGCACCATAGTAATGGTATAATGATGACTAAAGAAAAATGATAAATTCTTTATGAAAAGTCATGAAATTCGCCCAATTGATTTGCTCCATTCTCTTATGTAAATGTGATAGCAGCACATAATATGTCTGTAAGAAGACAAGTGATTAAATGTATAAATATGAGCGTGAAGAAAAAAAAAAGTTATTGTTATGGTAATTGGGTTCAAATTCCACCAAATATGATCAAACATATGGGTAAGACGTTCGGTTCAAGTTCAAACGCAATATATTAATGATATAATAATGACTGAGCAAATTGATTTGCCCTTGATAAAAATTGTGAAGCCCAACCCATTGAATATGCTCCATTCCGTGAAGTGAATGTGATAGCAGCATATGATAAAGTCTGAAAGATGACAAGTCACTATTGTGGCCATATGAATGAACTTGGGTGTGGCAGGGGATAAAATTCTGATAATTCTCAAAATGGTCCTCCAAAAGATGCATGTAAATAGTTACCATCAATTTGATATGAAAGGTATTGGTCACGCTATTATCGTGCGACTTCTATTGATAAGTTTTATAAATCCTCCATCAAATTATAAGGATATAAAGTGGTGGTACACTTGACCTTTCAAAGTGACGTTGAGGTGTGTCACGTAAATATGATAAATTTTAAGTCATGACAACGAGTTTCGAATGAAAATTTATAAAGCTTGTACATATGGTTATAGTCCATTTCTTGAAGAAAATGAGACTTGTGATAAACATCATGGATGCTCGATAATTCTTGAAATTGAATGTGTCAAGATGTGATTAAAATCATGGATAAGGACATGCTCATATATGGTTGGATAAGCGCCACATCTCGCCTTTACGAAAGGTTTGAAAGATAAAAAAATTTTTTTTGACACAAAGGTCATTGATCATGTACTTTTAGTACATCACAAATATTGCAGCAAGTCTTATCATGGATTACCAAAGGGTAAAAGCAAAAAACAAGTTTTGACTATAATATTTAATAATAATGATCGTAATTGTATAATTTTCTCCTTGAAGAAGATGTTCACTATATGGATGATATGTAAAATATGTGATACTACATAAATATGGGCATGGTGATGGAATCACATGCGACAGTAAACTAGAAATTTACTAAAACACATATCAGTTGGCACGACCGATTGAGCATTCCGATTTAAATGTGATGCAAAAATAATTGAGAATTCATGTGATTATATATTGAAGAAATAGAAAATTCTTCACGAATTCTCTTGTGCTGCTTGTTCTCATAATAAATTGATTATTGTACCAGCTAAGGTTGGGATTGTATCCCTTGAATTTTTGAAACATATAAAAAGGTGAATATGGAACCGTTCACCTACCATGTGGATCGATTTCTATTATATAATTTAATAGATGCATCTAAGAAATGGTCAGATGCGTTTTGATATCAACTTGCAATTTGATTTTTGCAAGGTTGTTTGCTCGATTATTAAATAAACAGCATGATTCCAAATTATAAATTATGTTGATAATGTTGGTTGATTTAACAGAAATTGTATGCCTCTAATTATAGCTAAACCATTATTTATGACAACAAATCTCCCAAAAGAAATTTGGTATGAGATATACTGTTTAAAATATAGCAGCACTTGTATGCATCAAGCCAACAAAGTTCCCCCATCACAATTGGTTCAGGGTCAGGAACCAAATATAACTGAATTGCTCCACCATGCACAAAGATGGGTCCCCAAATAAGATTGGGGGTAAATGTTAGATTTTCTAACATTAAGGGGAGAGATGACTAGCAGCTGAAAATTATGTGTGGAATGAATTATCTAAATCCTCATAAAAAAAGGTGAACTTGAAGTTCAAGAGATAGTTCTATTTGCAAAAATATTGCAAATCAATTGCCAGATGCATTTGCTGACCCTATGTTATAATTCAGCTGCATACGCTCCAATCAAAAGTCCTTAAAGGACGAGATCTATGACACGTCTGAAGCATGATAGACCAATCGATTCCAAAGGTAAAACTCCTTAAAGAAGGAGAGGAGCAAATAATCAAGATGATCATAATAATGAGGCAAGTGCTTTGAAAGAGCACCGACATAATACTTCATAAAACCTTGGCAAAGGTTCAGGTACCTGAAAAATGATGAATATGAAGAGATCTTGATAAGTTATGTCGTATTGGAATCGATATTAAATGACATTGATGGTATCTTTGATATAATGTATGCGCTCAACATTATAAATGGTATCGAGGATCTTGAATTCAAATTTGTCAAAAAAATATGAACAAATAAATAGAATAGAACTTCGTAGGGCTGACTAAATAAAAATACGTAATTCAAGTATTTTATTTCGCTTGAAAAGATAAATATTTGGACATATAGTCTAAAGACCAAGGTATAATGTCAGTGGAGTACAAATAATTTATTGTGCGAAAAGTAAAATGAAAAGTAAAATCGTAAGATATAAAGTATGACTTGTGTCTTGGGCATATAGATTTTTCGCAAAATTCCTGACATTATTATAAGGAGATGTGTTTTCCTGTGGTGGATGCAATGAGGTTTCTTTCAGTCTGGCAATACTGAAAAGCTTGAATATATGTGAATGAATGGTTGTCATATCTTAGCTAGACAGTGATGGTTATATGAAAATTCTTGGAGGATTTATAAGGTTTTAAAGCGATTCCATTGAATACTCCAATGATTGAAAGATTACTAAACATAAAAAAAAGAAAGATCAATTTCGATCTCATGAAAATAATTTAAAAGTACCATATTTTAGTGCAACATGTGTACTTATGTATTGGCGGCATTATTTACAAGAATCAAGTGATGTTGCAATCAGTATGAGTATAATGCGGCGCTGTACTCTTTTTTTCCTTAGCGAAGTTTTGTCCCTTGAATTTTCATGGCAAGATTTTTAATGAGGCAGCTAGCGATGTATATTATTGGATATGAATACTCAAAGCATTTGACAAATGAAATATTTTTCCCTCGATTAACATGCAACAAAAAGTGTTTATGGCGATTTTACATGGATAAATCACATATGTTGAGTACCCTAATGATTGTATGATCACTTCACATAAATAAAGAATCATTTCGATCTCAGGAAAAGGATAAAGAGCTTCTTGGTGATGAAATTTCATATCTCAGTGCAATCGGAACACTAATATACCTTGCCAACATTACTTGATCATTCAATAAGTTTATTAGCGAGATTCAGCTCATTTCCAACAAGAAGATATTAGAAAAATGGGCTATTTGCTTACATATGGAGGCACTGTGATATCTTCACATTCAAATGAAGCAAACAATAGTTGCTATTTCTTCAAATCATGCAGAGACAATAGTCATTCATAAAGCCATCTAAGAGGAGATATATCAAATGAGTTAGAACAAAGCACATTTTTTCGAAGTTCTTTTTCACATATGATCTTCAACAAAATAGTGACAAAGATGTTCAACATATCTTTCGAGTGATATTCTTGCAGATTTATTCACTGAGGCTTTACCAACATAAACATTTGAGAAGAGATATATAAGATTGAAATGCGTCGTCTTCAAGATATGAAATAAAGTTTTCATCAGGAGGAGTAAAATACGCGCTGCACTCTTTTTCCCTTAATCAAGGTTTTGTTCCATTGGGTTTTCCTGGTAAGGTTTTTAATGAGGCAAGACTCAAGGTGTATTACAAGATGTGTGTACTCTTTTCCCTTCACTAGGTTTTTTTCCACTGAATTTTTCTTAGTAAGGTTTTAATGAAGCACATTATTTATGGACAATCAAGGGAGAGTGTTATAAATTCAATGCATTTGGTGAATGCCCATTCAATGAATATTATATTATATATATACCTAATTAATATTAGGCTTAACTCTTGTAACCTTTGGGTGATTTCTCATCCTATATATTGGGATGTTTTTCATCCTTTGAACGACATAGAAGAACACACTTGAATAGAAGAAAAATTATCTCCCTTATCTACATATCTTGTCATCTTATCTTTATAGTTGTATTGTTCTGAGCTTAGTTTTACAATAAAAATTTTATTAATATGAACGCATATCATTATTAAATTGGATACTTTATAATTAATTAGTACACATAACTAATTAAAATTAAATTTAAGCAAATTTTTTTATTTTTTTTCATTTCTTTGTGAAATAAAGTTAAATTTTATTATTTTTCCTTTTTAGTTATTGGCATTACTGTTGATTCTTTTGTTCAAACTTTTTTTTTTTGGTTTCGATGTTAATTTAGCTGTTAAATTAATTTTAAGAATATTTTTTTGAAAAAAATTATTTTTAAAAATATTAGAGTGCAAAAAAATTATTCATTATGTGGGACGGACTTTAACATTTTGTCATTTCTCACATATTTAATTAATTATAAATTTATTTAATTTTTTTTTAAAAAAATGAACACCAAATTTTTTTAAAAAAATCTTTTTTACTATTAACTTTTTAGTAAAACCAAATATGTATAAATTAAAAAAATGGATCTATCTTTTAGAAAAATTAAAATAAAATAATTTAAACATTAAAAATAAATTAAACACTAAAAATTTTCTAAAAAATAATTTTTGAGACAAATATTTTTTCGCTCACCGATCTTTCACGATTTTCAAAAACGAAACACATAAACAAGAAAAATGGTTCCAAATATTATTATTTTCAGTCTAACTTTAATTATAAACAATATGAGCCGCAAATATATCGGTCAAAGTTTTATGATTATCTTACCCTATGCAAATTATATACCTGTAACTATTCAATATTACTTATTGTTTCAACTTTAACAAAATATTGTCCAAATAAATACTCTTTCTATTCAAATTTATGTGATACATATTTTGAATCAGCACAACACTAATTTAATTAAAAAAATAAACTTTTAAAATTTATGGTTTTAAAAGATGTCATTACACTTATGTGATTACTAAATATTTAAAACTTGTGACCTTAAGTGTGTGTTTGGTATGAAGCAGGAAAATATTTTTCAATATTCTCATGTTTAGTTGATTTATATGTTTTGAAAAATATTTTTCAAATAGACTTTTTTTTTTAAAATTTAAGGAAAATAACTTTCCTAGTAAGAAAAATATTTTTTAAAACTCTCTTTCAACCTCACCACCCGACTCCAATTCGAGACACGACCTCAATTCGAGACCAACTTCCGGGTCGGGTTGGGATCAAGAGTCGAGTCCCCAGTCGAGGTTGGGTCTCGGGTCTCTAGTCGAGGTCAGAAGTGGAGTTTCGGGTTGAGAGTCGGGTCCCCAATGAAGGTTAGATACTTACTAATCAAATATCAGAAAATAAGTAAGAAAAACACTTATTTTTTAAAAAAAACATGAAAAACATTTTCTTCCGTTGCCAAACAGATCCTAAATATATAATGTTACATAAAACTAGAATAAATGTAGACATGGAGTAAAAAAGTTATAGCTTTTCTAGTGATTGAGGACAACAAATGTTACATAGGTCAAAATAAAAAATTTAAATAAAGAGTAAACTCGTGATAATTGTTTCTTGACTTTTTCCTTGATGAATAGATGTAACCAGAAAAAGATATGACAATATTATTATATGGACCTCAACAAGTGGTGTTGTTAATTATGAAAGTTCTAAAACGGGATATTAATGTATTTTTTCGTTCTTTTTTAGTTGTTATAGTTTTCTTTTTGAGAATCAAACAATATGAAGTTTGGCCAACATTTTAATAAGTATTTTTTCATCATAGATATTGATATGAAAAAAAATTACAACTTATAATATTTTTCGTATAATTTTTGAATATATAAATTTTACTTTTAAAATATTAAATTATCTAATCTAATTGAGCTTTAAAAATTAGTTAAATTAGTTCTCGAAAAACGCATCATGACAACTAAAAAACGGAAGGAGTAAAAGCTGGAATTGTTATCATCTTTAGTACGGCGATTAGCTGTGGTCATATTTGTTAGTTGAAAATAATAGTAATACATTATGGTCCCCTGCTTGTTGTTTCAAGAAGAACAAAATAAAATAAATCGAGTTTAGGATGTGTTTGGTAGGAAGTAAAATATTTTTTATGAAGAATATTTTTTTGATTCGGTTTGATTTTATCAAATTTTGATTATAAAAAATTGTACACTGAACACCAACCTGAATTTGGTTCGATTCAATTTAGTTTGATTTTCTTAAAATAATTTTTTCAATGCAAATGAGTAGAATAAAATGAGAATCAATCAAATATTTAAAAAATTTAAACATGTAAATTTCAAGTAAATATATGTATGAATTATATGGGATGAAAGTTTATACGGAAGACAATAACTAAAATTTCAAATTAGAATCAAACATCGAAACACAATGATGTAAAAAAGCATATAATAGTTGTTGAGTAATTAAAGAACAAACATAAAGGAAAAGAGTTCCATAAATCAATGTAATTCAATTTGTGAATTCATGATGCAGCAGCGTGCATAGTAAATTGAGTAGCAAATTAGGGTCCCTTGAGTTATGAAAAAGAAAAATTAGACAAAATGACCATCGTGTTAAATTTTTTACACAAAAAATAACCCACTTATAATTTACTACCTAAAATAACAATTTGGCCAAAGTTCGTACCCGAAATGATCATCGGTATACATGACGTATATATGCGGCTATTTTTTTTGATTTTTTTTAGCAGTATGCATTCATATATATTGCATATACATTACATATATATTATATATACATGCCATATATATGCGGTATACATGCGGCTATTTTTTTCAAAAAAACTTTTAGCAGTAATACATTTTCGTAAAAACTCCTTATGAAAAGGGAATGAGCTTGCTGTTTAGGTCATGAAAAGTTTTAGGCCCAAGTATAAATATTAGTAGTAATTTAAAATATTTTTCTAAAACCATTTTAACAAAATTTGATTCATCGAAGAATCAAAACCCTTACATTGAATATCAAACCAAAGAATTGGACTTTTGAAAACAAACACATCGAACTGAAAAACTGAGAATAGAATTAGTTCAGTTCAATCCAACTTTTTTGATTTTTTGATATTTATGTCCACCCTAAATCTGACTCGAGGAAATTCTCGAGAAGCCAAATCTCTGATCTAGATTATTCCTATTTTTAAATTAAACTAAATGAGCTTTGGACCGCACGTATCACGGGTCCAATATAGTAAAATGAGCTTATGTTCCCATGTTTTATCTTTAGCATATATTTTTTTAACCCAAATAAAATGAGTAGTTTAACTTACATTATTAGTTATCACGATAGAAAAAAAATATGAGAAATTAATAATTGGAAAATCAGTATGATAAAGAAAACGTCACATATAATTTAATAAATAATTTATAAAGTTGTGAAAGTAGAATAAAAATATAATAATGAATATTTTGGTGCTTTCTAAAACAAGAAGAATATCTTATACACCTTACTTCCCCATTTGTATATAGTAAAGTTAGTTTAACTACTCCATACTGAATCATTTTAAATTAATGATACACAAGAAATACTTCTAATTATTATAAGTTTTTATTCTTCTTATATCAAAAATAATGAAAACAATACATTTTAAGATATTAATTACTTTTTTCGTTCACTTTTATTTGTTCATCATTTCAAAAATAGATTCTCACACTTACTTGTCACTTTTAACATATAAAAATAACTATTATTTTTTCATGTTTTTTTCTTAGCATCAATTACTTATTTTCAAAATTATTTTTCAAGATCAAATACTAAACATTAATTGATATGGGCATTATAAAAAAAAATTGCTCATATCAATCATTGTTTCTTAAGGGACGTACAAAGTCTAAAGTGAACAAGTAAAAATAAACAAAGAGAACAAGTAAAAATAAACAAAGAGAGTAGTTAATCATACACAAAAATAAAAACAAAAAACAAGGTAAGGGAATGAAAGACAAATTAGTCAGCAAACATACATCTGCCAACATAATCCGTCGTGATTTTTTTTTTCTTTCAAGTCGAGTCTTCACCGGAGAAAATGAAATCAAAATCAAAAGAGCCAATAAATGGATCATACCCCAAATTGATTCTATTAATCCTCCTTAAATTATAAATAAATTCTGATAAGAATATATATAAGATATTTAAAAAAAATTAAAAAAATAATATATTATGTATATATAATTATAAAACATATATATATATATTTAATTTGTCGATTCAGTTTAATTTTTTTTGAACAAACTCAAAATTAAACTAAATATTATTAATTTTTAAAAATATAAAATCAAACCAAATCAAATCCAAATAAAATTAGTTTTTTAATTAATTTGATTCAATTTTTTAATTTGAATTAATTTTTACCAAAATCATGAATACTCGTATGGTTCCGCTTCCTTCCAAGTTCCATGTCTCCATTTATTATTTTCTTTCTTTGTCATTTCCACATCATCTGTCTTTATCATTTAACTATAAGTTTTAATACGTCCATACCACGGGCAACAGTGCAAAATTTTCTTTATTTGTAAACTAGCCATATTCTAACCTTTATTGTTTTTAAAAAAAAATTAAAAAAATCGAGTCTAAAATACATTTTGAGATTGATTTATAATTATTACTCCTGTTTGTTTCAATTTGTGTCAAGATGTTTGAAGTACAAGAGTCAAAATATTTAATTTGTTCATTTATTTCGGTATAAAATTTTCAAATACTTAGAATAAAATTTACTCATTTAAAAACTACACAAAAAATATTACATACAAATCAACGTAACTAATTATCCAAAATATTTAAAAAAAAATTGAGAAAATTATAGTAAAAGAAAAAATTATTTGACTCTCCAACTATAGTAATATTTTCACATAAATTGAGACTAAAAAAATATTATTAAAAATTACACTAAATATGTATGTGATAAATTAAATTTAAAACTCAACTACTAATATCTTAAATTATTTTCCTAAAATACAAAATCTATAAAATTTAAATTCAAAATTCGCTTATATGAGATTCATTCTTTTTCACTTTCTCCTCCTTTTCTCTTCTCCACATATCTTTCAAAAAACTCTCTCCCTTGTCCTAAAAGGTGTAACTTTTCTATCATCCAAAAAAGAAGAAATGATTTTTTCTCAATCGTAGGTGCTTTTCTTTTGTTGAGTTGTTCCTATCAAAATAAAAGCACATTTGAGATTTGGAAAAGAGTAAAAAATGTCTTCAACTTATTGGATATATTTTATCGTATTATATTTTAAATTATCAAGAAATAGATTTAAATCGAAGAGAAGTCTTAAAATAACAATAAAATTATTTATGTGTAATTTATAAATCATGAATTTAAATTGTGAAAGCAGTCACTAATATTTGTATTAAGATAAGTGTTTATATCACATTCAAAGAATGCGACCCTTCTTATGATTCTGCTAACTAATACAGAATGTTGTATGCGCAGGACTGCTCCGTCCTTTTAGGAGTCGTTTGGTAGAGTGTATAAGAATGATGCAGAATATGATGTATTAGTAATGCTGGTATTAGTTATATTGAGAACTTTTTTTATACAGTGTTTGATTTGGTATATTAAAAATAACATGTGTTGCATAATTTTTTTTAAAAAATATTTATCTACAAAATACTCTCCACAAATATAATGAAAAGGATGTAAAAAAAGAGTTTGAAGGGCAATTATGTCTTTAACCATGCTAATGCATGCATTTGAACCTATTGCATTACTAATGCATAAAAATTCATGATATTAGTAATACATACCTCAATACATAATAAAGTGTATTAATAATACAATCATTAGTTATACATAAGTTTAGAAAGTGTACCAATAAAGTACTAGTAATACACAAAGCTTATGCATACATTATTTTCTCCAATACATTCTATCAAACGATCCCTTAGAGATATATTTAAATCAAAAGTAACACTGAGAATATCTATGACCTAATAGGTTAACGAAGGAAAATGATAAAACATACAAGGACAGATGTAATAACTTAAAACTCAAATTTTATGTATATGTTAAAAAAATGTATTAAATAATTATAAATAATATTTTCCAAATGCAGTAAACTAAGAAGTTATAGTAAAATCTCGAATTCATTTCTTACTCGTAAAATTCGAATGCTGAGTCCGCACCTAAAATATATACATTTTCTTTGTTTTAATTTATTTGTCTATTTTAATTTGATACGAAATTTTAAAAAGTAAAGAAGATTTTTGATATTTATGGTCTTAAATTAAATATATATATCAAATGTATCAAAATATCCTTTGATCTTGAATATGTCGTCATGTGAAAAGTTAAAATTAAAGAGTTATTAAAGAAAAAAAGAAAGATTTTTTAAAAAATAAACTAAAAAAAAGTAGATTACACAAATTAAAACGGAGAGTATAATAAGTTAGAGAATTTTTTTTTTATCATTTTCTATTTGAGATTTGCCTATAACATGTACACATGACACATGCAGGTGTAAAATCAATACAAAATTCAAGAATATATTTCATCAAATCACGAGATTAAAAAAAACCCTACTTTTTCTGAACTACAGTCTTGAGGGGACCAAAAAAACAAATCTGAACAACTTTCGATCTGGATATTCAAAAATTAAAATTCGAAGTTAAATTAGATTAAATCAAATTTAATATCTTATAATTAAAATCTAGATATTCAAAGTAGATTCATAATTTATACTACTATTACACCGTAAATAAATGTATATTATATATATCAAATGCAAACGGGTAACCATCTGATTTGTTATGTCCAAATTCTTTATTTCATTTACCTATTTAATGGATCTTTTACCTCTTTTACAAAATTTAAGTCAAAATTATGCTAAATATTTTCCTCCACCGATATTCGTATCAACCAAATAATTTTAACTTTAGAAACTAAATTGAAAAACAGGCCTACAAATAGTGATAAATACATGTATGAAAGATACTTATTTTGTATTTATTAATCAAGTGAAAATATCGAGTGTGAATAATTAATATAGTTTAGTGATAATGATTTATTTTTTTAGGAGAACTTATGATCGCAAAGATAAAGATAGATTTGGAGAATAACTAAATTTTCAATAAAAGATTCTAATTTAAAAGATGTAAATTTGACTCTTAATTTAATAGAGATACTTATTTCTTTGACATTATGGTAGAAGATATATACAAATTTATTTAGTGGGGATTGGGGTTTCCGTTGGGGCTAAGGGGAAAAACGAAAATAACAATGTTTGTTGGATATTTTTTTTTATTGTTATAGTGAATATTATTATAGATAATATATATGTCACGTCCTGAGCCTATACCTTGGACGTAATCGGCATTCGAAATTACGAATGGCCTGAGAGAACCACTTGGTCTGGCATACAATTCATAAAGTTGAACTTTTAATGAAACAAATTGCGGAAGTTGAAAAATATGGGCTAACCTTTGTATAAAGATGAAATAAAATAATATAAACTCTTATTAACTGAAATAATAAAATGTTTGAAAACTGGTTACAACTGACTTGACATGACTCTGTCTATGAAGCCTCCACTACATTATAAAATACGTCAACGTTTATGTAACAAAAGAACTAGAGACAGGGATACTGATACGTCCTCGGAAGAATGAGAACTCTCTCAAGCTGATGCCATAGCCTACTGAAGAGTCTGTACACAAATCTGCATATCTGAAAGTTGGGCACTACATCGTCCAATGATGTAGCGCAAAAAGAGCGTCAATACTTTGAATGTATTGGTACATAATAGCGAAAGAAAAACTGAAGCTGACTAAACTTTTGAATTAAATCATAACATATGACATGAGTACAAAGATATGAGACAAAGACCCACTGACCTTTTCTTGCAAAGCTGTCGGGCTAAAGTAGTACAATGAATAAGTTATTTAAAAATATTGAAAACATGTAATAACTTAAATAATAAACTTTGTGAAATATAAGCCCGACAACAATTTGTTACAATATTGTAATACAACAACTTTAATATAATTCGTCAAACTAAAACTGAGACTAGAAAATAAATGACTGATATCTGAACAAAAATTGAAAACAATGTTTCATAAAAACTCTCTTTAAACGGGTGGCCTCAGTCAATCATATATTTTATCAAAAGTAAGTTTTCTTTTGGGGAGTTTCTTTTAACCGAGGTAAACCATGTGAGCATCATGAAGTACAACGTCTTGTCCAGGTTGCCAGAACTCAACGACTTGGCCTCATTGACACAGCCATTCTATACCTTGCCGGGATATAAAATGAAACATAATCTGAGGATCCCAAAACTGAGCCCGAAGGCTATAAATAATAGAGGAATTGCCCTATTTGCGGACGATCCTATCCTACGGTGGCAACATAGTTTTGGGGCATGTGTTGTCTAAACTCATACCCGTCTCGGTGCTAAATAGTCCTCCCAAAACATACTATATGCTCAAAATATAAGTCTTGAAAACACTTTCTAAAAATCATGCCTGTATCTAAAATATCGTATCAAGAAACATATCTTTCTTTGCGAGCCTTGGCTCTAAATCAACATAACTCGCTTAAACTTTTCAAGATACGATAAATTCTTTCACTTTTCAAGTCATGGCATAATTCATAAGTGTTTTCATAAACTTTTCATAAATTAACTACCTTTGAATATACTTTATAACAAGATTATGGTTAAACCCATTGAAGCATGAAATCAACTTTCAATACAAATTCCCAAGTCATAAACTTTAAGTAAAAACTAACTCTTGTTTATGAAAATTAAACGTAAGTTAAAGAACGACCTTAACTCGGGAAATAATTCACAATACTTAAAGCATATAGAAGAAAGTTATAACAAAACTCAAGAACAACACTTAAAAATATTTGGATCTTAAAATAACCCTAACTTAAAATCATGACTCAACATGAAATTCTTGACTCACTTATGGAGATGAACAGGTTTCCCCACGAAAGGTATTGCTCTTACGTACATGGAGATGAACTATGGAGAAGAATCCTTTGGATTGGGAGCCCTAACTTGATTTTTCTTGATTCTTGAATGTTTAAAACCTTGAGAGGATTTGAGAGGCTGCTTTTAATCCATGTTAGGGTAAATAGAGAAGTGAGAGACATTTTAGAAGGGTGGGAGAATACCCTAGGAGTCCTATTTATAGGCAATTCCAATTAGAATCCGAATTGGTCTAGGAAGGAAAAGCGCGTCCAAAACGGTAGCAAAAACGGACCATTTTCTTAAGCGTTTTAACTCAGTAATTATTTTGAGTTTCTGGTCCTGAAAACGATTTGGAAAATGGACCACTTTCCCAGAAAACTGACCGTTTTGTCTTTCGTTTTAACTCCTAAAATTCGACGGACTTCTAGTTAGACAGATGTCTTCTTGGTAAACTGGTTATAACTTTCTACTCCAGACTCGGATTAATATACGGTTGGTGGCGTTGAAAAGAAGAGTCGAAGACCTTTAATTTGATAGGTCATAGGCCACCTAACTCTTTATATTCTAGGAGTTATGGTTATTTGAAGTTGACTCTAGTTAGCAGGTTATACGAAAACTCAGCCGGTAGAGAAGCGTTCAACTTAACTTGTGCTAGGGGTTCTTTAAAGCCTTAATTCACATCCAAAGCTCTTCCAACACACAGTGCTTGACCATAACACCTAGTTACTATGAAATCTTTCGAGTTCAGGTCTAATTACACGCGAAAAATGATTGAAATCCTAGCTCAAAAATTTGGGGTGTTACAATATAATATAACATAACATGAATAATTGATTTCATAAAAATTTTGGCAGTTATAAGATAATATTTTATTATAGGAGATGACTGTTATATATAGAAGTTTCACTATGTACCAAAGTTAAATAATGTAGACAAAATTGTTAAAATAGAAGGATAAATCTAGCCCTTCCCCCTTCATTTATTTAGTAGGCGTTTGGCGAATTCCAAATATTTCACCTTTTTGGAATTTATGGAGTAATATTTGGTTATACTTTTCAGAAAAAAATAATTCATGCTTGAATGTATTTAAATACAATTTCAAAAGTGAAAAGTGAGTTAAAAAATATGTTATAAGTTGTTTTTAAATTTGACATACTAATGCAAGTTGAATTTGGAATTTTCAGATAAATTGAATATTTTTTTGTGACCAAACGCAATGCCTCTACCCTTAGAAAAAATAGGCAACCGCCTTAAGCCTCCAAATTTGAGGAGGCTTTTTTTTTTTTTTAGCAATAATAGATTACAGACTTTTTTATAAAAAAATATTAATACTATTCGTAAAAATAATAATTATTTATATAAAAATAAAAAATTATTAGAAGAAGTTTGATATATCTAGAGTATTATGTCTCAAGAAAAAATAAAATGCATTGGTTATATTATTAATTGGATAAAAATTATTAGAAGAAATCGATTATAAAAAAATAATTAACAACTTTGCATCTCACGAAATTTAATGAGTAGATCTTATATAAAAAAAAGTATAAGAATTTTTCTTACAAATTTTAAGGCCTTCATTTAATTTTGGTCTTAGGCCACTAATGTGTTTGAACCGCATTCTTATAAACACCGAATGTGAATAAGTAGGAACATGTAAGACCATTTCCTCCATCAGCCCACAGCTAGCCTAGCACCTATATACACATGTACTTCCTCCATTTTAAATTGATTGACCTGTTTTGACTTGGCATGATATTTAAAAAAATAAAGAAGACTTTTGAATCTTATAATCTTAAATTAAAGATATGTCAAATGTACTAAAATAACATTTAATCTTGTGGTCTTAAACATGCCATGTGAAAAGTTGAAATTGGAGAGTTGCTAAAAAGGAAAAAAATCATTCTTTTTTAAACTGGCTAAAAAGAAAAGTAGGTCAAATAAATTTAAGAGGAGAGAGTATATAATTAGGTATTGTGGGCTCCCACAACTCAAGACTCCCTCCTCCTCACATGCAATTAGGTAATATGTACTACTACTCCTATATAAAGTTTGTGTGGTTCTATTACTTTTAAACAAGAGTAAGAGGGGAGAAAAAAAGAAAATCAAAAGAAGATGGCAAGTTATAATTTGGAAGAGGGATTGTTAGTAAAAGAGAAATTAGAGCAAAATAATAATAGTAATGTTGAAGTTGTGTTGAGATGGGAGGTGATATGGGTGGAGATAAAGAGAATTGGTTATTTGGCAGGGCCAATGGCAGTAGTGACACTATCACAATACATGTTGCAAGTGATATCTATGATGATGGTTGGTCATTTAGGTCAACTTTACCTATCTAGCACTGCCATTGCTATATCTCTTGCTACTGTCACTGGCTTAACTCTTCTTGTATGTATTCCATCTCCTTCTTTTATTTCATGTAAAAGTTGTTTGGACTCTCTAAAAATGTTGTTGCACTTGTATCTAAATCCTCCAAAAATGGACTAATTTTTAAGGATCTGGCATGCATCCGATGACATTTTTGACGAGTCGGAGCAACATAGTGCAAAACCATTATCTATGTGTTTCAGTATAGGCGAGCACGGATTTCAACTTTATGAGTTCTGAATTTTAGACATCTCGTTGTTCTTGTCTCTTCCATCTCCTTCTTTTATTTCATGCAAAAGTTGTTCGGACTCTCTAAAAATATTGTTGCCGCATCCGTCTCCGATTCTTCAAAAAGGCACTACTTTTGAAGGATCTGATTTACAGATTCGACGCAAATCCGATGATATTTTTGACGAGTCCGAGCAACATAGTGCAAAACCATCATCTATGTGTTTTAGTATAGGGCAACCAGGATTTCAAACTTTATGAGTTCTGAATTTTACAAAGACGATTTCAAGAGTCAATAACTAAGTTTTAAACTTAATATTTGTATACTGGATTCAGCCCAACTCATATTTAAATTAAACTTTGAGCTCCGCCGGAGTGTGTTTGTGTGTGTGTTTTTTCAACAATGGTTCTGGTCGGATCAATTAGTTTATCAAATATACTTACTGTTTCATTAGCATATATACTACTTTGTCTACCAAGTAGTAGAGAGATGGGAAAAATAAATAATCATCTAGCGTTTTTTGTCTCCTCACATTTGAATCCTTATCTTCCGTGATTTTTGTCTTGTTGTTCGCCACTCGATTCCGATAAAGAGAGGGCTTAATCATAATTTCACAGCTATATAAAGCAATACCAGCTGTTTCAGAGAGATTTTTTTCATAACCAAACCTAAAATGTGTACGTTTGGTTTGACTTTCTTTTTCTTCTTTCTTCTTTCGTCCTAAATGAAAATGAAAATCACATGTAAAGAGATCATCAAAGGGCCCAAGATTTGTGTTTTTGTTGTCTCCTGTTTCTTTGGTAGTTCACACTATACCATTAGGGGTTATTTGGTAGCTGATTTAGGAGCTAAATTATTCATTTATTAAATTCTGCTTTAAGTATTATCATATTTAATAGCATTCATTTGCTATGTTTAAAATTCAAAACATCCAATATCGTATTTGATCTGTAATTTAGAAGTCCACATCTACAACAATAACATACCCAGTGTATTCTCACAATGTGGGGTATGAGAAGGGTAGAGTGTACGCAGTCCGTACCTCTACCTCAGAGGTGAGATAGAGAGGTTGTTTTCAATAGATTCAAGACAAAAATAGTTTAAAAACAATCTAAAAAAAACGTAATAAAAGTACAAGAGATAATTAGAAGTACACATCTATTTATTTAAAAATAGATTTGCATTGTAAAGTTAGGTAGACAATTTGGTGAGGGTCAAAACAATTGATCATAATTATGGGATGCTTTTCTTTTTTAGTTCAAATGCTTTTGTTTCCGCAACACGATATCCATGTTTAATTCTAGAACATATTCGCCCCAATTCGAACCAATTAAACTATTAAATGATTAAATCGCCTTGTAGTCTACCCTTTTCCGTATCTCGTGCATAAGGGGAGTTTAGTATATTGGTTTTTTTTTTAAAACTATTAAATCACCTAATTCTTTGTTGTATAGAAAGAGTACGAAAAGTATATTCTTTTTCCAAAAACACACTATCTGATCTCTTTCAATTTCTGTGATACTTCTTTTTTTGGTCTGTCCTAAAAAGAACGTTTTCTTCCCCCCTTTTTTTTTAGTTTTGTATTCGGTGTCCGATACCCTCATTAAGAGGGGGAGGGGTTAAGACGCTTCCTAACATAGGCGAGTCTAGGATTTCTAACATGCGAGCACCACTAAAAAAAAGAGATAAAAATACATTAAGTGGGAATTGATTCCTAGTCCTCTATGTAAATAACTCAACATCTAACCAAGTGCACCATTTAGCCTTTTTGTAGTATGGGATATATACCAAATTTAAAAAATATATACATAAAATACCAAGTTTTACGGAGAGACCACGGATTCATGTGCCCCATTTTTAACCTATAAATTCGCCCTTGCTTCCTAACAAAGGTGACAACAAACCTAGGACTCGAAATCAAAACTTCTGGTTAAGGAAGAATAGGTACTTACCACTCCATCACAACTCTTATTGGTAAAAGATCGGTATCTTTCTATATTTTGAAACAATCTAACTTTACAATTTTCTTCTCAATGAAATGATTTATGGCCAGACAAATGTCTAAACAGAATGAAATCTCTGTTTTAAGGGAAGAAAGTATATAACTTTAAGTTGCATTAACATCATTTTTGCATGTCACATACTTAGCTGAAAATCTCTCACATGTAAATTTTGCAGCTAGGAATGGCCAGTGCACTGGAAACTCTATGTGGACAAGCATATGGAGCTAAGCAATACACGAAAATTGGAACACAAACATACAATGCTATATTCTGTCTCTTCATTATCTGCATTCCCCTGTCCATATTATGGATATACGTTGGACGATTACTCGTATTCATCGGACAAGATCCTCAGATTTCAGATGAAGCTGGAAGGTTTATAATGTGTTTAATCCCAACTCTTTTTGGTAGTGCAGCACTTCAGCCACTCATTAGATATTATCTAGTGCAAAGTATGATCCTTCCTTTGATTATAAGTTCATGTGTAACAATAGCTATCCATGTACCACTATGTTGGGTGCTAGTTTATCACACTGGATTCAAGAATATTGGGGCTGCATTTTCTATGGACATATCGATTTGGTTGAATGTTGCAATTCTTGCTTCATACATGAGGTTTTCCCCTGCTTGTGAGAAAACTCGAGTGCCAATTTCATCAGAGATTTTCCATGGAACGAAAGAGTTCTTTCGTTTTGCCATCCCTTCAGCTATCATGATATGGTATGTTCACTTTCTAATATCACTAGAGGAACTTATTGAATTGTTACAAAAGTGTTGTTTTGTAATCCATAATGTGTTTCTTGTTTTTGGTATAGTCTTGAAGGGTGGTCATTTGAGTTCATTATCTTGCTATCCGGGCTATTGCCAAATCCAGAGCTTGAAACTTCAGTGCTATCTGTATGGTGAGTTCTGTAGAAACGTAATATAATTAAGTAATTAAAAGTGTAACAACTAAAGTTTTTAGATAAGACGGTCACAGACTAAATGAGTTCTTGATTGACTGATTTAGATATAGATATACAATTCACTGATTTTCTTCTTGTGACACTTTTTTTACAGCCTCAACACTATTGCTACCCTTTATGCAATTCCATATGGTCTTTCTGGTGCTGTAAGGTATGAACTGAGTACTTACTTCAAGATTCTGCTTCCATGTCAACTATTATGTAAATTTGAGCATTGAGGTTCTCACATTTGTTTCATTATCAGCACGAGAGTCTCCAACGAGTTGGGAGATGGAAATCCAAAAGAAGCTCGTACATCTGTGTTCTCGGTGATGCTCCTCACAGTAATAGAGGTTATACTAGTAAGCGCGACCCTATTTGGTTGTCGGAACATTTTTGGCTTCGTTTTCAGCAGCGAGATGGAAGTTGTGAACTATGTAGCAAAGATTGCTCCACTTCTTTCTTTATCTGTCATAATGGATGGCTTACAAGGTTCTCTTTCAGGTTAGACATTTTACTTTAAATAGTGTATCTGCACTCTGAATCTCTCTGTTAGGCTGTTGATGGCTCTAGAGAACCAAACCGTCTCACGATTTCAATTCGGTTAGAAAAACTTCTCCTGAGCAATTCACGTAAACAATGAGTAGTAGTATGAAACCTTAAGAAAAGGTGATCTACTAGTTGAAAAAGGGAGGATTCATTGAAGAGTTTATGTTGTCTTGGTAGGGCCGGTGCAATATGAAAGAGTCCTTTAGAATTTCCTTAAGAGTACAAATGAGATAGAAAAAGCTTTGTCGAGACTCGAGTAGAAGAAGGGGTACTTGAATAGAGGGCCTCTCAGCGGGGGCGGAGCCAGGTAGGGCGAAGGGGGTTTCGACGAAAAATTACACTGTTTATACATGGTTAAAATTATTTTATATGTATATATAGTAGATGTTGAATCCCTTTGAATCCTTTGTGTGATTTACTTATTCATATTTTCAACTTCCTTAGTGAAAATTCTGGGTCCGGCCCTACCTCCCAAACCGGTGAAGATCGGAATTGAGTTGGTTTAAATATGGTCCCTATATATAATATATTTTCAATGTGACTTGATGTATTTTCATATTTTTTTTGCAGGTGTTGCTAGGGGATGTGGTTGGCAGCATATTGGAGCCTATGTCAATCTTGCTTCATTTTACCTATTTGGAATTCCTATAGCTATTTTATTGGGTTTCTGGTTAGAACTTAGGGGAAAAGGCCTGTGGATTGGCATACTATGTGGTGCAACTCTGCAAACTATTCTCCTTTCTGTCATTACAAGCTTCACTAATTGGAAAAAACAGGTTCTTTCTACCTTCTCAATTCCGATTTCCACTAAAGGGTGGTCTGTTGAACACCCTTCTTCAGAAAATTATACTGTATATATAGGTCAAAAGATTACTTTTTATACATATATATTAAATCATAAACATTCTTGACGAAATTTGTGACTTGCCACACCTTTGGTTTCACTATTTCATGCTTGTTCCTTTGTTTGACATTTATAATTCTTTTGCTAAGTCTTATGTGTTGATTTCATTTATAACAGGCAGAAATGGCAAAGGAGAGGTTTCTTGAGGTAAAATGAGTTTACAACATGATGGGAAAAAAGAGCTCCCATTTTGCTTCAATTTTGACACATATTTGGAGATTGTACCTAAAATTTGTTGTGTGGTCACCAAGTTTACATCCTAAAGTGTGATCTTCTACAAGTAATATGGTCCATCACTTCTTTTAGTGTACTTAAATTTATTATTTGTATAATCACAAATTTGGGTCTTGAAGTGTGAGGGTCTACAAGTAATAAATTAAAGGTTGTACTTATGGTAGATTTTACTTAAATTTTTCGTTAGTGTAGTCACCAAATTTCCTTATTGAAGAGTGAGATTTTTTAAGATTGGTATGGGGTTTGTCCTTGTTTGTATACTCACCAATTTGCACATGACAAGTAATATGCATTGGCCTCATTTATGTTTAGGTTGTACTTAAGTTTGTTCATCTACTGCCCTATTTGATTCTTTAATCAGGAGTGAGATTTGGCCCACACTTTTTTTTTCTTTCTTATTTTGTACCCCTCCGTTCTAATTTGTTTGTTTGGCTTTGATTTGACACAAAAAATTTAAGAAAGTAAATAAATTTTTTGAATCTTGTGGTCTTAAACTGAAGATATGTAGAATGTACCAAAATATTTTTCAATCTTATGATCTTAAACATGTCATGTGAAAAATTAGAATTAAAGAGTTAAAAAAAAAAAAAAAAAAAATTAAACAGACTAAAGATAAAAGTAAGACAAACAAATTGAAACGAGGAAAAGAGGGTAACAACAGCCTACCAAAATGCAAATGCAAGCTAGATCAAAAACTCTACAAAGTACAATTTGAGAGAATGAGGGCATATCCTCAAATCTCCCTACAACAACGCATGTTAACTTAAAGTATGATGCACAATAGTAATTTGAGAATATCAATTCTAAACTCAGTAATTTTGACTCAAATTCTATATATATGTTACTAAATTCACAAATAATAAATTTTAAATTCAGTTATTAATACTTGAGGTCGTTATCTTAGAATTTTGGGCCCATAAAATTTAAATTCTAAAATAGATTATTATTTTATTGAAGAATCAAGATTGAGTTGTTCTCTTATCTCTTGAATGTGTTGATCAATAGTATCATCATGTTCATTCTCAAGGTCCACATAATCGTTTCTCTAGATGCATCATCAATCAGTGGCGGAGTCAGAATTTTCACTAAAAAGTGTCAAATATAAAGAAGTAAATTCACGAAGAAGCCAAGGGATATCAATACGTAATATATATACATAAAAAAAATCACCTAGCTACACAGTGTAATTTTTTGACGAAGGGATATTGATCGACACCCCTTAATTACATATGGCTCTGCCGCTGTCATCAACAACAATAATATATGCTATACAATTCCATAAGTAGAATTTGACGTGAGTGAAATGTACCCAAACCTTAACTTTTGTGGAATAAAAAGGTAGTTTCTGATTGACCATTAGCTTCTAGATGCATCATCACTTACCATTAATATAAAGAACCTTTAATTGTAATAATATGAGAGTGAGTACTGACTTATTCACATGACTAGGAGTAAAATAGTGAAGCAGAGGTTCCTTAAGTGAATTGGTTGAGAGTTTTGAGCATTTCCTCTCAAATTCATCATGAACCTACCTCATCATAAAACACCAAATTAAAGCAATTATTAATAGGACCAAAAAGAGATTCCTTCACCTTTTATTAGTTCAATGTCAAGACCATGCTTGGTTGGAGTATTAAATTTAATTAGGCGCATGACTTGTGGATGGGAAGGAGTTAGAGTTTTAACTATGGATTCAACAAAATTCAATTACTTTGATTAAGATCTTGTATTTCGTATTAAGAAATCCACTTGACGTATAAATAATCCATCTAAAACTCGCAAAGTTATTTTTTTCTCTTAAATTCAGAATCCATAAACTCAACATTCTGAATTTGTCTCCATTGATGGACTAATTTCAAGACTTTGCGTGGTTGGAGATGATTTGACTGATGCACATTGGCTACGTATAGATGTGAGGTTGATTTCATGCATGATCAATGAACTTTATTCAATATAACAGTAATTAAAGTTATAAAATGACATAATACATAAACAAATATTTAAATTTGGCTTCAGTTAGTAAGTAAGCACTTCAACGTAACTTTGAGTATGCACATCTAGACATCTCCAAAATTTATGTGCCACATCAGCGTCAAGTGTCCACGAGGCACAATGAGAATAAGTTGGAGTGCTTAGTTTCCTGGTGAGACCATGTTAAGGTGTCTAGATGTGCACTTTCAAAGTTGGGGTCCTTATTTGCCAGCTGAGGCCAAGTTTGAGTATATGTTTATGTATTATGTTGTTATAAAACTATTCTTTGTCACATTAAATAATTAAGTATATGTAAAAGATTTTTTTTTTCACTAAGGGGTTTCAAAATATAAAGAAGTAAACATACGAAAAAATTAAGGAGATATAACATCTACGGTATATATACCTAAAATGATAATTTTAACCTTGTATATATAATTTTAACAGATAGCCCCTTCCAATACCTTAGCTTCGTAGCCCATGGTTACGACGTGGATATGATGGTTTTTATTGGATTTTTAGGGGTCATTTGGTTCGCAGACTAAGTTATCTTCAGATTATAATTCTTGAACTAATTTATTTCACTTGGATAGAATAAGATGGAGATATCCAGAATTAAGATTGAGACAACTTTGTACTTTGTTTGGTGTATAGTTACAAATGTAAGCAAATATGTAGAATTCTCAATCAATCATCATGTTTTGTTAATCTTGACTGTCTTGTGCTCTTGTGCCATCAGAATATATATAATGTTTCCATGAATGCTATGTCTCTTTTAACACCTAAGCCTACATGAAAGTTTCTGTCTGTCTGGTCCTCAAAACCTTGTAAGTTAATTCTAACTACCTATGGACATGATTTGTCCAATGAATAGGCAAAAAGGAAACAAAATGATCTTTGTTGGTCACTAAGAAACAAACTAGACTAATATATAGCATGTTCCTTCAAACTTTTGTGGGATAACCTTGTGGCATACCGTTCAATATGAATACGACTAGATTATTAGGCACCTTTAAAGGGAAAGCGCGATGATCAAAACTTTAGTTTGAGGTCCACTTGATTTAAACGGACGAAGAACTAGAAGTGTTCTTTTTCATAAATAACACGGTACTACTTTTTGAAAAAAAAAATAATTCTTTTTAATTTAAAAAAATTGAGGTATTTTCAATAATATACCCTTTAAAAAAATAATTACATTTACATAGTCTATAAAAATAATTACACTCGTATAGCCCATTTTTCACTTTATACAACTTCATACAACATTGTGCATTCACTGTACGTGTTTTGCACGTGTGTATCACGTTATAAATAATATTAATATGTAGAACTACAAATTCAATCCAATAACAAAACAAATACCATAAATGAGGAGATAATTTTGATTTTTTTTACATATTGCGTAACATACTTCTATAGATTGGGCTCTTAGATAATAATGTAAAGTAAATTTGATTAGAGCTACATAAAAATATAGCTCGTTCACTTGCTCCTCTTTTTTAGTACACTCTCATTCATCTCTTTTGAGTCCCAAAAGAAAGCATAATAATGTTCCGATTTATCAAGTTTAATAATCCTTCAATAAAATACATAACTTAAAAATAAAAAAAATGATCTTACAAAAGTGCAAATTCTAGAGTACCAACGATATTTCTAATTGCTTGTGTACTCTTTTTATAATTAATTTTATCTATTTAATTAAAGTAATCAAATTATACAAAATCATATTGATTATACCTTTATAACACATAATCAAACGCTCTAAAACCTAATGAAGTTCTAGTAGGTACACGAAAGTTTCCTAATTTAATTTAAAAAAAATTGGTGTCATTTTTTTGACTATACAATTATATAACAAAGGTTAAAATTTCTAAACCTAAAAGAATTTTTAAACGCGTGCAAGATTACTAAAATTTCTAATATATAGTGCAACTTATGCTTCCGTTAGTTACAGTCCTAAATATAAGGTAGAATTGTGTGTTTGACATTAATTCTTCTGATGCTTCTTATTATTTATTTTTCTTATCATATATTTTAGGATTTCTTAATTTTAAATGTTACAAAGATAATTAAATAATAATTAAAGAATTTGAGACCTCTTGGAATATTCAATATAATATACTTAGGAGTCTTCTAATTTATTTATTTATTATAGTCAATATTTAATATTATAAAGATAATAATATAATAATTAAAGAAAAATAGTTTAAAAAGAAATATTGTCTAAAGGAGAGATTTTTAATGACTAAAAGTAGCAAATTCACATTGATAGGACAAGCTTCGTACAATCAAATATTTATAATTGTATAAAGATAAATCATAAAAGAGGAGACTCTTCACATCAATAGAGAAGTTTACTACCTAAATTATAAAAAAAAAATTGAGCGATAAAATAGATTAAGAGAAGACTCTTCACATCAATAGAGAAGTTAACTAACTAAATTTACAAAGTAAGGAGAGGAAATAATGAGGCAGGAGAAAGGTAGAAAGGAAGGAAGGAAAATAATGGGGCTTGGCCTAATGACGCCACAACACACAACCGCATAAATATAAGAGAAGGGTGGAGTCGCCAAAAAAGTTGGCCATCTCATGTAATTTTAAAAAATTAGATCAAAAAATTAAATAATTTTATCTCAATATTTATATAATGTAATTTTCTCAAAATCGAACCTACCCATAGCGAATGGAGCACAAAAATAAAATACTTGAGTGAGTACTTTTTAATAAATGATTACTGTTTTTAACGATATTTTTTATTTATTACCATCTATAGCAATACTATAATAAATTTGCACTATGTATTAAAAGTGAATTATGCATGCAATATAAATGTATTATAAGGAGTCGTTTGGTTAGGAACAAGTTATTCCTAGATAATTAATCCCAGGATTAGTTATCCCACCATGTATATGAGAAAACTTATTCCATTACCATGGAATAAATGATGGGATAAATAATTCCAGAACTAATTAATACCTTCAACCAAACGCAGAATGAAATAATCCTGCATTTTATCTCGTTTGGTAGCTGGATAAGAACAAAGTTATTCATGTATTAATTAAACTATGTATAACTTATACGACGTTTGGTAGATGGATAAGAAATAAGTTATTCAGGTATAAAATTAGTACGCCGTTTGGTAGATGGATAAGAAATAAGTTATTCAGGTATAAAATTAGTACGACGTCTGGTTTGTAATTTTAAAATCCGCATAACTAATACATGTATAAGTTATGAGGAAATTTGTGTATTATTTATGCAGAGTAGAAGATGAAATAATTAATACTAGTACAACTAATACATATATAAGTAATACCCGCATAACTAATACATGCATAACTAATACTCGCATAACTAATACTCACATTACTAATACTTGCATAACTCTAACCAGCTACCAAACGACCCCTAAGTGTTTTAAAATGTATTATACTTGTTTGGTAAGAAATTGACACAATGTATTATAAATGTATTAAAGTGTGTGATAAATGTACTATCCATGAATAAAATTTGTATTATATGTGTTTTATAAATTATTCTCTGCAATATTTATTAAAATTGTATTATAAATATATTATAATTACTGTGTAAAAAAAATACTATTATTATAGATGGTAAATATTTTTTTAATATAGCATATCTATGTAAATTTCTAAAAAAAAAAATCATTCTAAGATGTGGCATGGTTGGGAACAAATTATCCCGGGGTTATTAATCTCGAAATTAGCTATCCCGAGATTAGTCATCCCACCATGTATATAGAATAACTTATCCCATCATTATGGTATAAATGGTGGGATAAATAATCTCGAAACTAAAAACCCGTTTGGATTGACTTATTTTAAGTGCTTTTTAAGTTAAAATAGTTTTTAAGCTGTTTATAGTGTTTGGGTAAGGTAAAAAAGTGCTTCTGGACACTTAATTTTATGCCAAAATAGCAAAAAAAACTAAAAGCTAAAAGCTGAGATTTCCAACTTAAAAAAAGAAACTTAAAATAAGTCTATCCAAACAGGCTCTAACTAATGCCTCCAACCAAACGCAGAATAAAATAATCCTACATTTTATCCCAGAACTATTATACCTTATACCTCACACCAAACGACCACTAAAGGTTTACTCGTAACAAGTGTAATTATTTATTCACATACTCCCTCCATTTCAAAATAGTAACATTTCATTTCTCGAAAGTTGATTTGACTAATTCTCAAAGCTAAATTAGATTAAATTAATTCACTATTTTCAAATTAAAATTTAAGTATTCAAAAACTATACGAAAAATACTACAAGTTGCAATTTCTCTCGATCAATATGATGAAAAAATCCATCTTAAGTGTTGATCAAAATTCATATCGCTCGACTCTCAAAAAGAAAATTGTGGCAAGTATTCTAGTGTAGAGAGAAGTATTTAAAGGTTTATTCGTAACAAGTGTAATTAGTAACCTGAGATTCTGAAAAATAAAACAGTATATCTCTCTATATCAAGTTAAATTACACTGGTAATGTAAATTCTATTAATCTGTTTAAGTAGATATAAGTCAAATACATAACTAAATCATTGTGGAACAGTACATTGATAGTGATGAACCAGCAAATAAGGTGTCTTTACAGAAATGCTTAGATGAGGTAACAGCTGAGATTTCATCGTAGTTCATTCATAAGCAAGCAATCAAAGTGTAGTACCCTGTAATGAAAGAGAGATTATATTGGAAGCCACTACTAAATATGTGAAATGACTCGAAAGTGGAATCTGGGAGGGTAGAGTATACGTAGACCTTACCCCTAATTCAGTAGAGAGGTTGCTTCCGATAGACCCTCGGCTCAAGGATAATTCAGAACTGAACCATCAATTGTAAAATATGACTGATGGATGCAAGATGTGAAAGACAACATTGAACAACCAACCTTTCATCAACACCTCAGATTGAGCAGAAAAAGTAACTTGAATTTGAAAAATGAACAATACATACCCAAGTCCCACAAGGTGGGGCCTGAAGAGGGTAGAGTGCACGCAGACCTTACCCCTACTTTCAGAAGTAGAGAGACTGCTTCCGATAGACCCTCGGCTCGAGGATAATGATAATGCAGAAACGAACCATCAATGTAAAAATGTGCCTGATGGATGCAAGAGGTGAAAGACAACATTGAACAACCAACCTTTCATCAACACCTCAGATTGAGAAGGCAGAAAATGTAACTTGAATTCACTCCTTGGTTTGTGGCACAGATTATTCCTGACCAATTTCGGAGTCACCAGCAATCTAGTGTCAAAGTATAGAATATAGGAGGGGTGTGGAAGTTCAGATGTTGTTCTTTCTATCCCTTTCTTGCTCATCAGTATGAGAAGTGGGCAAACTTTACTTCCTCATAATACAAATAGCATAGCATCAAATGAGAAGAAAGAAGCCAATACAAGAAAACAAGAATAGTTTACTGCCAATTGACGAAAAGTACACAGAATCTTAGGAAAAACAACTATAGAGCTTAAATAATGCAATTAAATGTCATAGACTATGAGTATTGTCTCTTAAGTCAACAAATATGTCCTTGAACTCTTCAAACTAACATCTTCTTGAAATGTCCACTTTGCCTAATCAAGAACATTAACAAGAGCTTTTTCTTTTATGTTTAACCATTTCGTATCCGAAATCCCTAAGCCCAACTAATTCGAACTTGTGTGTCAGGTAGGCCCCACTATGGGGAGTTAAGAGGCTCCCTACCAAGAAATCTCTCAACTCCTAGGACTTGAACCTGGAACCTATGGTTAAGGGTGAAGAGATCCCAACCATTCCACATCATCTCTTGATGGTAGACTATCGCTATTTTAGCTTGAAAGGACGTAACCACCAATATCAACAACATACTACTTTCAAGAATCTTTGTCAAAGATACTAGATGTATCATACTTCATATATGAAAACAAAGTCTCACTCTCCTTATTCCAACTTATCTGTGTTTCATTTTGGCTAAGGCAGTTCTTAGAAACTTGTACCACTCAGACTCGATGCTCTTCGAGAGAACAATAGCCCTTGCGGGGGTAATGAGATAAGAAATGGAGGAAGAAAAAAGATAAAGAGTCTACTAGTAAGTAGTATGCATGGTTAAGAGTTCCTAAGAACACTTGAGAGCCCTACATCCTCACATGCAAAGTAGACACAATTTGGATGGGAATAATAAAGGCCAACTGCAATGAGGAGAGTACAAATATCGAGTACCTGGATATAGAACTGAAATTCAAACTTAGCAACACTTTCAACATACACTCTGTAAGAGATTTATTTAAGGAAGAGCCTGCAAACTGAGGCAGCACAAACAAGGCATCTACCAACCTGTGACCTAATGATAAAAAATTGCGGTTCACTGCATTTTTCTACTGTAATACCTAAAACCTAGGAAAAAACATGTACAGTTAAAAGGTAATTGGTATTTACAAGAGGGTTGGTTACCCGAAATAACACAAAGGAATAAAGAATGGAGTTACTGCAGAAACTCATTGCTGCTTTTTCCTCATTGTACGATGTAATTGCCATGACCATGCAGCCAAAAATATCACAAGGCCAACGCCGGTGCACGTCCAGAAAATTACTAACCACTTGGGCATGGGGTCAGGAAACAATCCTGTGTTTAGATGAGATTAACTGTTAATACAAACTGATGAGACACACCAAAATGAGAACTCAGAATGGAGTGGAGTACTGACCATGTCCGAACTTGACGCAGATTAGGAGTTCAACAATGCAGATAGCTAGTGAAAGCCAGCAAAATGATCCCACCTTTTTTACTGGTTTCCTGCGCATAATTGTGGAGTATCAGGAAAAAGTGAAGTGGCATAGAAAATAGAAGTCGGGTAATGGAAGAAAAAATACACTGCAATTCATAATTCTTGTAACAAAATAGGTAGGAAATACCTGTCTTGTAGGTAGGTGTTGTACTCCCGAATTGTTGGTATTGCAAGTAGCCACCACAGAACCAACCTATACACTATCAGAGGGTTTCTGGGAGGAATCCAAAGACAGAACTTCAAAAAGAATGTATTCAATTCCACAGTCAAGAAAATAACACAGAGACTGAGAACTTGAAGGAATCGCCATGGACCAAGGAGGGGATGCCATTCATCTTTATCCCAATGTGCAGGTGTAAATTGACCAAGTGTTCGCTTGACCTACAAAACCCAAAGGAAGCTGTAAATGTCTGACAATAAACCGTTCATACGACTATCAAACTATAATTTTCATATTCTTCCTAGGGTTGGAAGAACTGTAGTGCTTAAGTCAAATATAGAATATGCCAGAACAGAGATTTAGTGAACAAACACCGACTCCACAATAACCAACTCAGATACTCTAGTGTCAGGTTTGTGCCAGATGTACCCAACTAGAACTACTAGCAGTCATGTAAAATTCACTCAATCAATCAACTGCATCTCAATTCAAAACTAGTATAGTGACTGGATGTGATCGCAGATATTAATCCAGAATCTAACTACAAGGATTTGAAAGCCTAAGTACAGCTCAATACGCACATAACACCCTGCGGGGAGTTAAACAATTAACTTTTATCCTCTTTCTATGGAGGTTTGGTCGAGTCATAACTATATCTGACTTAAAAGTATTATATGTAGTATGATATAATCACCAATAATTGAAGATTTCATGATTCCTCACTGGTTTGAGGAAGATGGAAGCAGAAAGTGAACACCTGATAACAACAAATTTTCCCTGAACAATTTGTGTTCTAACTCATGATGGATGTCAAATCCGACAATCACAATCACCTACCCTTTAGAAGGTTATAAATTTCCATTATATGTATTTATAGTTAACAATCAGGGCTGAATCCCACAGGAATAAAGCAGGATAATTACAGGGTGAAGAGGCTATCAGCAACAGCTAATTCTATCAAACTAAATGTGAACAGCTGTCACAACCATTTAACCCCTTCTACTAGCAGAAATGAACAATAGCAAATAATCTTCACAACTAGTTGCGATTACGGAGTTCAAATTCCACAAGAGACATTGATCAACAAACTGCTCAGATGTAGTGGCATTACCATGTTTCCACACCAAAAGCATTAAATATAATGTCACTTATCTTTAAGTGTAGAGAAAGAAGAACATGCAAACAAACAAATCCAATAACGGTCAAACCAGACAGACTTTTAAATCAACGTATACAGTAGAAGAGACAGACCTTGCCCATAATATTTGGCTGCCGGCTTATGCCAACCCACTCATATGTTCTTCCATCGAAATATCGAACAGTACGCATTCCAGCCCAGATGCCTAAATGAAACCAAAAAGGTAAAGAACAAGACAAAAGAAATCATAAGCAGACATACCATAGATAGCTAGCTATGCAGAGAATAAAGTTAATAATTGTTTCTTGTAACCACCCCTTGTAATTTCACTTGATATGCAACTTTGCAAGCATCATATTGATGCATGTTAGTATAACAATATCAACGAAGCCTGGACACCATCAACTGCGTCTCAAATTTTTTAGTATTATTTTTCTCAAATCATCAGACTGGTTCCTGAATTTTGGCTACACGAATGACACTAAATGTGCCAATCGATCCCTTATTCAATAACATGAGTCCACAATATAATCTCTAAGTAAATTATTTAATAGGCATCATTGCTCGGACATAGCATGATCTTTATGGCTTGTTTTATATAGCTATCAACCTGTTCTGATAGTATATATGTTTATCTACAAGACTACACAGTATGCACACACAACACATGTATAATATGTTATATACAACACTATGCACACACAACACATATAATTTGTTATATACAACACTAGGCACACACATATACAAATAAATTTAGATCATCCCTAAATTGAGTCATGTCCCAATAACTTCCAAAACTTCTGTATAGTAGATGCCCACTTCCATCTCATACCAAACACTGGAATGCATGTACGTCACACAATTACTAACATAATTCATCCGTCATACTAGAGGTCCTTCACAAAGAGCCATTACCTCAGCAATCTTTTGTAAACAACAATAATTCATGTTCATCTGCTATTAAAAGAATTTCGGTCCAATTAGTATTCTAATCTATGACCCACGATGTACAATAAAGGACTGCATACACATAAATGTAGGTATTTAACTCAGCTTTCAAATTTTGCTCACAGGAGTATTTGAAGAAAACAACTGTGATATATTCTCCGTCTCATGACTATTTTTCTGCCAACCAAGATGACAAGATCTTTTACCTCCATCTTCAAAACTATCACTAAATTGACATGTCCTAAAAAAATTCAAAACTTTCATGAAGTAGATGCCCACCTCCATCTCATTCCCAACACTGGAATCCATGTTCATGACACATTCACTAACATAACTTCATTCCTCATATAGAGATCACTCACAACGAGCCATTATCTTGGTGATCTTTTCTAAACAACAATAATTCATAGTCATCTTCTATTAAAATAATTTCGATCCAAGTAGAAATTTAACTTTATGACCCACGATGTAGTTATGTACAAGAAAAAGATTGCATACACATGATAACATAGTTATTTAACTCCGCCGTCATACTTTGCTTTGCTTCAGATAGACACAGGAGCACTCTAAGAAACAAATGTGAAATATGCTCCTTCTCATGACTATTCTTCTACCAACCAAAATCGCATTACCATACTATGTTAACTATTTTTACTGCAGCGAACTCCACAGTGTACCTTACATATCCTCCATTGGCCAACAAAGTTGCTCGGACTCTCCAAAAATGTTGCCGCACCCGTGTCGGATCCTCCAAAAATGCACTACTTTTGAAGGATCCGACACGCATCCGATGACATTTTCGAAGAGTCTGAACAACATAGTTGGCCAAAGACCAGTTAAGATAAGCTAAACAGAAAGTTACATAGATGCCTCGACAACCAACAAACAGATAATTATAAGACATAACAATAATCTGCTAGCTTGATGCACAAAATTAGGCTTTCTTCCCCATACTAAACCCTTTTTCACCCGCAGCCAGAGCTGCAAAATAAATTAAGCTCTTCCGTTTGAGAAACTACCCATCTCTCCATCGACTCTCTTTTTGTTTTTCATACCATCATTCCTCCACATTTAACCTACGCCCATTACAAGTTGCCTTTACAGGCTAAAGAGCTATCAACTTATGGCCTAACCATTTTAATTTCTACCATTTTGGCCTAGTAGCTTATCAGATTTGATACTGAAAGCCTTCCATATTTGGGAGGAGAAATGAGATGGAGAAAGGTGACATGTAGAAAAAGTTGCATGATCCAAACAATGCAGGAATCAACTGAGTCTCAATCAACTTACAACAGAAAAATAGCGAGAGGGGAAGGGGGCAATATGGAACATGGTCATGATAGACTAACTTTAACAATCTAAAGGTCCTTCATAAACTTTGGAAAAATTGGCCCCAAAGTGGCTGGGCAACATCCCTCTAGTGGTTGCGTACCCTAACATATTCCAGATAGCAAATGAGCCAAATGCTACAATTCACCGTCTCCAATTCCCTTACTTCGATTTCCAATGACTCAGTATAATGCTCATTTGACTGTCGCGTAGGTAAAGTGTTTACTGGTCCGCCTGTCTCGTACAGCTCTTCCTTAGAACTTGAAGCCCCCTCTCTCTAAATAGAAAAAAATGCATTTACAAGACAAAAAAGACTTTTTCAAAAAGCCTTCCTCTCCCTTCACTATGAAAGTCTCGCTCCTATTCTTTAAGAAAAAGAAGATGGAAACTGAGCTTGATTATCTAATGGAAGGGAAGGAAGAAGTGGACAGGGAAGGAAATTCATGGAACCTCAACCTTAGAAGAAACATACAGGACTGGGAGATGGGAGCGTTGCTCAGCCTTTTAGCAGCACTCCATAGTGACAAATATAAGCGTCTAGGCCCACAGAATGCAATCACAGCCCATTGGCCTTGGAAGAGCTTATTTGGAAAGTCAAGTTGCCTCCTAAAGTCAGTTGCTTCAGCTGGACATCATTGCATGGAGCATGTTTGACTCAAGATAACCTAGCCAGAAGGAAGTTTCAAATGGCAAACAGATGCTATATGTGCATGAAGGAAGCAGAGTCACACAACCACCTTTTTATACACTGTCAGTGGCAGCAGATTTATGGAGCATCTTTATAACACTTTTTGAACTCAATTGGTCATGCCACAGAATATCAGGGATGTTTTTGAGAGCTGGAGTTGCTGGAAAGTTGATAGCACCATCAAGAGAATCTGAAAGATACCTGCTGCCAATTACCTGGAACGAAAGGAATAGGAGATGGTTTTGATGGAATATCAACTACCTACCAAATTTTAAAAGATAGATGTCTTATGTCTTTGTATAGTTGGGTTTATTTGTCCCCAATAGATTTCCCTGATACCTTCTTGAACTTTGTCAGTTTCCTAGTCCGTAACTAGATATGCACTGGAGTTGATAAGTTCTTTTTTGCTACTCTACTTTTGCAACTATTATGCATTCACTTGATGCCAGCAATGAAATTATTTACTTCATCAACGAAAAAGAAAATGGCCCCAAAGAAAATGGAACCACTGCAAATAGAAACATAACCAATCCCCAGTGATTTGGTATAAAAGGGTGGAGTTGAAGCACCAAACAAATAGGACATTATACTATCTTAATTTATGTAACAGCATAGTAGGGCGATAAATATTCATCAGATAAATAATAGAGGGTATGCCATAAATTGACATAAGCATCTCCAATTATGTCCATATCATAAATACCCAAGAAAATGGCCTCAAGTTTCTCACCAAACCAGTTGCAGATCATTATATCCAGAATAATGCTGTCCCACCAGCACTCGTTAAAGTTTGGTAACATGTGGCGGAATGTAAGCTGAAAAATAGCAGTGCAAAGTTAAGTTATACCAAATGAAATAATCAGTTAACCACTTGCCTAAAATGGTTATATTTAAAGATGAATGGCCGCTGCTTAAAGCACTTGAAAGAAGCCATAAAGGATCTGACCTCCATCAACTCGAACCCAATAGATAAGACCCACAAAAGAGGCTGATTACGTATCATGATGGCCTTGCCCCACCACCCTAAGATATGAGCCAGAACGAACTCATCGAACAGTGTGTCCTACAAAGAAATACACCACTCAGAGAGATCTCAAAGTCCAAACTATTACCTTTAGCAGGCTCCATCGATAATGCTAAATAAAACTAATAAAATTAAATAAAATTGAAGAGGTAAAAAGAGTGCAAGGAGAAATCATACATAAACATTCTTAAACCTGTTCGTGGGATTTTCAGGTACATAGAGTCTGCAATCAGCACCATAAGATCTTTCAGGAAGTTCTGCATAGCAAGTCAAATTGGTCTTAGCTATGCTACAAAGCAAAACATGCAAAACATATGAACGGAATGGACCTGCATGAATGAACCACGAAAAATTTCTACAAGGAGTAGATCAAAATCCTTACCAATGCCAAGATCAGGATGAAGAAATGTCATAAACTGGCGAGCATCATTGCGCCTCTGAGAAAATATAGGAACAGAGTTTCACATTCAGAAAAAAATTAAATGGCTGCAATAACAGTATCATAAGAAAACACAGAGGCAAGAAACTATAGCTACTAGTTCATTAACATTAAGGTAAGAGAAAAAAAAACTCTGCTTACCAACCCACCTGAAAAAGTAGAAATGTCAAAGCAACAAGATAAATGACAGCCATTCCATGAACCAAGCGCCAAATGGCAGGATGTGGTCTAATAAGTACCCTGTAAGAAAGAACTGGAAGTATTAAGTGGGTAGAAAGCTATTGCCACAAACTCCACATAAATTTGCTCATGGAGGTCCACAAGGAGGAAATAAGATGAATTCTCAACCACACATTCAAAGCCAAAGGAAACTAAAAGTTCAAGTTAGTTTATAATTACATGGGTTAAAAATTTCCAACTACAAGTTCAAAGATGAAATGCAAATTTAAGAGCACGACTTCCTGGACTCGCCTAGTTGAGAAGTGAGTAAAAGAACCTCCATAAAGAATCCTGTAAAAATGAAGAGAGAATATCACCCGCAAAATTCTAAATGTGCTCCTGTATCTGAATTTGGTGGGCAAATCCTCACTGCTCACATAGTGAACAATACACAGACATTTATACCAGTAACCACTAACTCCTTTTTTAAGCCAAGAAACACCCAAACAGTCTAACACAAAAATACCCAAAAATATCAAACTGTTCATTCTTAGACAAACAAAATGTGGAAACAACTTACGTTGAGGGGGCTTGCAGCAAAGAGTAGGCAAGATAAACAGCAATCATTGCCCAAACGCCCCTAACAGATGAAAAACAAAACAATTACTTCAATTTCTCACACATAATTAAAAGATGATTGGATAAAACATGCTTAAAATGTACACCTTTTCACAGAAGTAGCAACATCACTGGAGGAAGTACTTTGCGGTTCAAGAGCTCCACTTGCCCAGCTGCAATAGTGATGACATAAGCAATCAGAACATACAAACATTAACATCACATCCAACACTAAATCACATTAGCTTTAAAATTTTTGGAAAATTTAGGAAAAAGTAAGAAAGGGACAGGATTCATAGCCCAGGTGTATTACATGCTTTGGCTCTAACACAATAGAACTCATTAAATCCTCAGAGCAACATATAAAATGGTAAGGTTTTATTTTTTCCAGAATTTTGGTAAAGAAAAAGAGTCAAATATGCAAACACAACTTTCTAGTTTCCTCAAAGAAGAGAACTGCCAAATGGCACTTATCAAAGAAGCGGAAAAAGTTTAATAATATTTCCGTTTGTCTTTAACATGTCATATGCTGTGCTCAGGAGGTCAGATTGATTTAAGTATCAAGAACTACACTAAAAGAAGTAGAAATAGGCAATAGTATCAACAAAGTGAACAGATCCCTGAAAATTTGAACTTACTGAATGAAAATTGGCAATCAAAATTCAGAAACCAAGGACCACCACAAGATCACTCAACTATCCACTATGAATCTTCTTATCAAAAATTTGATAAGACTTATCTAGATAGTTCTCTTTTTCTATTCTGCATTAAGCGGGAAGGGGGTAAAGTCAATTGTTGTAACTAAAAAACAATGAGACCCAGGTTCCATTTTCTATACAAAATTACAGCTCAAATAATGATCTATAATTCTGAAGATGAGTGGAATGTCAAAAAGGCAAGTTGAGGTCAGTAACAGAAGCAGCAATACAAAGAAAAATAATTGCACGACTATCAACAGGTCTTAGGGAATTCAAACGGTAAGCAATGCAAGTTAAGTTAATGTTGAAAAAAGTGGAGGATTAATACTACTAGACCCTATGTAAAATCATAAGAGAAGAAGTTCTGAAGAGCAAGCTTACTACTTCTAAATACTAAATGGTGTCCTGCAGATCAGAAATAATCACATAATTAGCAGAAACTTGGATCAACAAACTTCATATAAGTTTTGTTTGTCACAGACATGTTACCCTCAAAACTCATTTGCGCAGGGGACACTTTCTATATGGATTATAAATGCTCTGGTCCAGTCAAATGGGGGTTCTGAAGAGCAGGGCTGCTAGTATACGGTTTGCTTTTCTACCATCATTTCTTTTTTGAGAATGGTGACAGTGCTTTTCTTCCATCATTTCTTTATTTATCCTTCATATATGATACAGATTTGAGACAACCAAACCAGACTGAGAGCTGAAACCAAGGAACAGAAGCGGTCGTATTTCCATTTCATGAGAAATTATAGGCTCCAAAAGCAAGCCCTCAGATAAGAGAATAGAAAATAAATAAGCATCAAAATTTTATAGTTCAATTTCTTGCTGCATTAATATCCAAAAAAATAGACACAGCATGCAGATAATTAAACTTGATGAAACAGGATTCAAAATGGAACTTAGGGAGAACCATCAAAGACTAAACAATAATTAGAAACCTTTGAAGAGCTTCATTGAAGTACGACAAATCAGTCACAAGAAAGAACTAATACCTATAATTTACAAACAATGATTTATAGAGCCTGTTAACTAAGCAACTTACATGAGGAAACATGCACCAATAAGCAACAATGTAATAGTACGCGGTTTGTATGCCCAAGCGGTCCACGGATCCAGCTCCTCATCTATATTCAGCAGGCTATGATTACCATTTTGAACGGTAACAAGATTCCTTTTGTTACCCTTTCTGTAACCATTAGGTTCCATATGCCTGGCCTCACAAAATTCAACTCCTTCAGCCCCTTCCCTGCACACAAAAGATAAATCATTCCAGGTGCAGATAATGGGAAACCTAACAACACAGCAATAAACATCACAAGCAAAGGGCATCCCTATTGAGCTAAAGCTCGTATCTACTTAATGTAGTCACGAGTAATACTTCCTAGACAATTACACAATCCAGAATAAGTAGACTTCGTCCCTAACAAACAAACAAACAAAGGTGAGGACACAAGTGATTGGAAGCGGCAGAAAACAGAAGAAAAAAAACTTGAATAACATAACAAAGTAAACATAGGAATCAAAACAATCTCACGTCTACCCAAATTTGACTAGTATGAGTTATAATTAAAACTATATTAGAAGGAGGGGGAGGGGGGCTGAACATGGAATCTTTTGTTCCTATATCGTTTTGGCTTTCTTCTGTATATAACCTGTCTCTAAAGAGACAGAAGCATAAAATTAATCAGAGACCTCAAAATTAACATAATTTTTTTTTCTGTAATGTGAGTCCTTTTCTTCAACTTCAATCAGTAACAAAAATCTTCAGTAAAACAATAATGAACTGAATGTAGTCCATAAAGATAACAACAAATAAGCAAATGCAACAAACCCCATACAGCACAATAGTTCACTTTAATACAAAAATCAAAAGAAATTAATGAAATTGGCAATTAAAGAAACATCACAATCATAATAGCACCAAATCACTAATGTAAACGATTGCAGACAAACTGACTCCATCTAATTAAATTCGACACTTATGCCAACGCTTGCAACACAAAAAGCCTTAGCAACAGAAAGATAGAGCACCTAATCTTCTTCTTTAAGTAGATGAACCACTCAGGTCTTAGTAAAGTAATGAAAGAGGGATTGCCCACTGTCCAGATAGCAATAGAAAAATCACAAATTGAAGAAAATAACAAGAACCCAAAATTCAACACTCTCTCACAAGGGTGCATGTCAATCAAAAATTCCCAAAAATGGCAACAAATACCTTAATCTAATGGCTAAAGAGAGAACAACCCAATATTCAGATACAACAGTAAATGCCAATAATACATACATTACCCCCTCTTTATATACTCTCTCTGTCTACTACAACTAGAGGGTCGTCATTTGGTAGCTAGTAAAGAGGTAACTTATTCATGTATTAATTTTTGTATAAGTTATACCACATTTGGTAGGTAGTTAGGAAGTAAGTTATTCATATACAAAATTAATACGACATCTGGTTTGCAATTTAGAAACCAGCATAACTAATACATATATAAGTTATAAAGAAATTGGTGTATTATCTTATGCAAGGTAAAAGATGAAATAGCTAAATACCCGCATAATGTCCTACCCTTGGTGGATAAAGTAACCTGGTAACTATTATCGATGGGAGGTGGCAGGAATGCACAGGTGTGCAAAAGTTGGCTCGGACAGCACGGTTTTCAAAAAATATATATACTCCCTCCGTCACATTTTATGTGGCATGCTTTCCTTTTTAGTCCGTTCCAAAAAGAATGTCACCTTTCTATAATTAGAAAAAATTTAACTTTGAAATTCCCCTTTTACCCTTAATGAAATGATTTACAACCACATAAATATTCAAGAATTATTTTAGACCACAAGTTTCAAACATTTTTTTCTTAAACACCGTGTCAAGTCAAAGATTGACACATAAAATGGGACGGAGGGAGTACTATATACTCTCTCTGTCAGACACATTTATTGTCTTGAGAGTCAAACAAACTCTTACTATTTTTCACTGCAATTTCGTCAAAAATTTCGTACGAATTCGCAAAAATTCAAGTAAGCAACATTTATTCCAACTAAATTAATGAATCAAAATATCTCATTCCATACCAAAAACTTAATAAATGCCTTTAACTCATACTCTGAATCCATTATTCTTTTTTTTTTTGGGAATAAAATCATATAGAGAAAGAGTTGAAATCTTACGCTGAGAAATCCTTAGTCGTACGATTGATTGAGCAAATGAATTATGGCCGTTGGATCAGACAATAAAGAAAGAAAAAAAAATGGATATGGGTTTTGTAGTTAATTGAGGATTTAATAGAGATGGGGACGAACAAGGAAGAAATAATAGAATACAGAAAATATGAATTAAGGAAGATAACTGTGTCTCTGTAATTCTATATCTTTCCCTCTTTTCTCTGAAAAGGTGAAGGGAGAAAGAGAGAGGGCTTTTTGGAGTTGTTCACAGCGGCAAAAAGGCGGTGAGACAGTACAATGGTTCAATCACCCTATTTTCAATAAGTAGTACACCCTCTTCCGTCGTCTCAATTCATGTAACACTTTTCGAGGCTTTTTTTTTTTTATATATTTCGAATTATCAATTCTTATGTCTTATAATATTTTTTACGTAATTTTTAAATATACGATAAATTTTTATTTCATAAAATTTGAAGATTTCATATCCAAATTCACGATCAAACTTAAACTGTTTAACTCTCAGGAAGTGAAAAATGTCACGTAAAATGGGACAGAAAGTATTTTATTTTTTCATACATTGGAAATACTCCATCATTTCTAATTTTTTTGACTCACTAGGCGTTTGGACATGCCATATAAAATTATTATCATTTGAAATTGGTATTTTGAATATATGATTTGGGATTATAATTTTGAATTTTATAAAAAGAAATATTTATACTCAGAGGGAAGAGATTGTCTGTATCATGTGAAAGAATTATATCAAATACGTAAGTAGTTATTACTGTTGTTGACTAGCGGATCTTAATTAAATTATGAGCATTTAAAAATTTGTAATTATAAATATTTATTTATATAAAGAACATGTAGATATATGATTTGGTAATACGACGCTTTAAGATATTTTGATATCTTATTTATGAATTATAAATTTCTCATTTTGGTAAAATTGTACAATAATTGGAAAGTTTATAAAAATAAACACAAATTAATAAATTCAAATTACATGTCCAAACAAAATTTCAACTTTATTTCAAATTATAATGATTTGAAATCGTTTCCAAACAGACCCTCAATACATTTTTTAAATTTATCCGTAAATTTCATTTTAGTGGAATTACAATATACTTATTTTAAATATATAATAGCTAAGTAAAATTTCCTCATAAATGTAAGAGATTATCGATATATTCTGCCTAATTTTTTTCATTACCTAAAGTACCATCTACAAAAAGCTATAGGGAGGAGAAACAATTAAAAGTGAGAATTAATCTCACACTTATTAATCACTCCGTATCTTAAGTGATAAATTAAGGTAAGATTATATAAAAAAAATTAACTAAAAATAATTGATAAAATTTATTCAGAAAATATATTTCTGCATTTATTTATTTTGATGCATAAACAAATATGAGAATGAAGAATTAAACGAATAGAGACAGTGTATTCTCAAACTTATTGTGTAAAAATCTACACATTGATTACTAAAACACCTAATGAAGAAACTTATCTTGTCTTGATATATGTATTAAATCATATTAATTTATTATGATCAAGTGAAGATTTGAAATAAGAATCATATTAGTTAGTCATAATTTTCTAGTCATAAAGAAAGAGTAATGTCAAATTAAGATTAAAACATGAATAAAATTAATTTAGTTAAATTAAATACTTTCTTAATAAGCATGCACAAAATATGACAATTAAATTGAATGACCAGGCTCTTAGAGTTTAAATTTTGAAAAGTTACATATTTTATCGGTCGTCAAAAACAATTACTAATTGTTACTCCATCCGTTCCTTTTTGATTATTATAGTTTCTTTTTTAATAGTCAAATAATATAAACTTTGACCAACATTTTAAAATATAATTTTTTATTATATCATATAAATAGTTATACATCTTTAAAAAAATTACTGAAATCTTTTAAGAAAAACGACCCATATTTTTCAAATGCCTATATTGCTTATAGAATAATATTGGCAGTTCCTGCTATGATTGCTTCAATCGAAAGAAGTGTAGCTAGAAAAATAAATCTTAAATAAATAAATATATAAGAAATTTAAATTAAGGCCCCTCTTTAGAGTTTGATTTTAAGCCTCCAATATGATTGAGACGTCCCTGCAACATATTGATATGAGAAAAAATTATAATTTATAGTACTTTTGTGTAGTTTTATAATATCTACATTTTAATTTTGAAATATTGAATCAATCTAATCTAATTTAACTTTAAATATTAATTAAATTAACTCTCAAAATACAAAACATATGACAATTAAATAATTTGCTACTATTATTTTAATGGACGATTAAAATTCAATTAATACATTGAGTGCAATGGGACCAAAAACAATTGAATGAAGTATTAAAAGCTTAATATGTTTGTACAATGAAAACGAGATATTCCAAACAGAAAGAGACAAATTCTTATTCGTCAACTTACTGCTCAAGTGGTCTTCATCAATAATTGTTTACTTGTTCATTTAAAACACTATCAGTCATTTAAAATTAAATTTATTTTTTTTCGACATTTTAAGAAAATAAAAAAAAAGTATTCATTATATTTCTTTTTTTCATAATCACTTTTACTATTCTAATTCTTCAAATGTTAAATCAAATATTCTTCCTCTGGGTCAAAGGTATGGTTTGCGTACATTCTATTCTTTCCAGATCCCACTTTGTGAGAATATACTGGATATGTTATTATTATCGCACATCCTTTAAGAAATCAATTACCCCTAAAAAGTAAGAATTATTTTCACTAAATTACCCTTAATTAAGTAGTACCAATTTAATATTATCTCGTGATGATATATATAAAAAAACACTTATCTAAATATGAATAATTGAATTTCTTATTAATACCTTCTTAATTAATAAAAAATTAGTATTTATTTTAGACTAAATACAAAAGCTAAAAATATCATAATATGTATAGGATGGAGGAAGGAGCAAGAAAAGATTCACAAAAAGTTACTCCCTCCTTTTTAAAATAGTTATCATATTTTTCATCTACGCGCTCTTTAAGAATACAATAATCATAATAGCATTTTGACTATTTTATTCTCTTACTTTTTCTATTTCATTTTACTTGATCCCTATATCAAAACTATATATTTTATTACTTGTCCATTAAGCAAATCAAGAGAATTTAATTACTTTTTTTTCTCATACTACTTTTAATAGTATTAAATAATTACATAAGGTAATCGTAGTCAAATTTAGCATTTCAAAAATTATTAATAAGGTTAGTCTGATAAAATATACCTCTAATTAAATTTTTAAAGAGTTTTTCAAGTTAACAAGAATCAAGTAATATGAAACAAAATGAGTAAAATGTTTCACCATGTTATCTCTCCTCAAAAATATATAAAAATATTTGTGTCAACTACATCAATAATAATGTATTCCCTCTTAAATACTAACTAATATAAAGGGTAAAATGAAAAAAAAATACTTAAGTTTATTTTAAATTTATAAAATGATAAATATTTTGAGACAAATATTTTTAATAAAAATGACAAGTATTTTGAGACGAAAAGAGTAATATAATATTAATAAAATAAGGCATACACCAATTGAAGAGGCCACTTAGGAATGTAAAAGAATAAATAGCAAATACAAAGATAATTTGGAAGACCAAACTTTTTTGGTTGGCAAACTCACAATCAGATAGTTCTATTGTAACTATTGATGACAAATCCTTTACATTATCACTTATTAATAGTATAGTATAATATATATAAGTAGTAAGTTTTGGAATGAAATCACTTTACCATAAAAGGCAGACAAGATAGGGACTTCCTAGTAGAAATGATCCACAAACTTCACTTTCAATTATAATAAAGAGAAGAACATATAAGTCATATAGATGAAGGAGGAAGAGGATGAGGTCCCCTTTTTGACAATGTTTTTAGGAGATATGACTCTTAACTATATGGTCCTATTCTTAATGTGTCCATCACCCCAACACAAAAACAAGTTGACAAATATAATGGTAGCACCTATGTTGAGATCGAAATCGATAGGGCATCATGTGAAAGCTAATAATTGCAAATCATCAAGGCGATAAATTAGATGACACAAAAAGTATACCTAAAAATATATTATTTGATATGGTTTGGCCAATTGGTCTACACATGAAAAACTAATATAGAAGAAAGCATAGAATTGTTGAGAGAAAATCTCCCCCTAAACAAAACTCCTTAACGACTACATTGTGGATGTTATTGTGTTATGGTATGAGAAGAAGGATCTTCAATTTATAGAAGTCCAAACTTCTCCTCCAAGAAAAGATTAAACAATTATGTAAGAGATCTTTTCCGACAAGAAATTTTTTTCAAGGTAAAATACAGTTATGGTATAATTCAGATAAAGTAGGAAATTCAAGGCAAACTTCAACACCTACTGACTAAGTTAAAATTTTCATTAAGGAGAATCAAAATACAAAGAAGTCAAGAAAATTAGCATGACTTTGCCATTGGTGTCACCCAGTAGCGAAGCCAAAATTTTCATTAAAGGATATCAAAATATAAAAAAGTAAACATACGAAAAAATCAATAAAATCATGAAATTTGGAGTTTGTTTTAACACTTAATGCACACATTTTTTTTATTTTTTAAAAAATATAGTCCACCTTTCAAACTTTGAATTGTTTAAAACTAATGTAACAATGACTGCAATAAAAAGAAAAAGAAACATGTCACCACCAGGGACTGAACATGCGACCTAATTAGGAGCTTTTTGCAACCCCTCATTCAATAAACTGAACATTCTACTTATGTCAAAATGTGTCAACAATAATATATATTCTTATAAAATCAAAAATTAACTTATTTATACAATGTAATTTTTCGATAAAGAGGTATCGCTTGATATCCCTCGAGCGCAGGTAGCTCCTTCCCTGGTGTCACCTCGAACTCGTTGGCCTTGACATGAATGACACTTGTTGTGGCCACATCCATCCTCCTTGTCTTTAATCATGTATATAGTTGAACAATTAATTTATCGTACGCACTCGTGTATAAATGACATCAACGTCAAAAAAACAATAATGAAAGTGTTGATACGTTGTACTTATCGACTTATAATTCTGAATCCACCTCAGCCTCGAAAAGATGCTTATCATACCCTATATAATTGAATGTCTAACTTATTTTTTTCCTTTGATTTGATTGATAGAATTGAGAGACAACTCTATAAAGGACATAAGATGTTGCAAAATTTTAAGGTATTGAAAGACAGGCTTTCCCATGGCTGTCTCAAACTCATATGGTCAGATTCCATTCAACTCAACATTATTATAACCTAATCTGATTGAATGATTCCGACAGCTAGATCAAATCTCGCATTTCGAGGCATATTTTTTTAAAAAATAAAAAATAAAAAAATAAAAAGATTCCTGTCCAAATTGAAAAGAAATAAAAAAAAAATTGAATATTAAAAAGAGGTGGTGCAGTTTTCCCTATTCCATAGTTCATTTTTGAGTTAATAATACCTTTGATCTATTAATTATTGATGAATTCTGATTTTAATTCCTTAATATCGAATTAAGTATATTAACCCTTCAATTAATTGATATGTTTTTTTTCCTTGGAAATATTTACAAATTTATCAATATTGTTAATCGTTTTACCACTTAATTACCTATTTGTGATATTAAGTTTATATCGTTACTTTATATTTGATGCTAATATAATTCTATAAATAGTTAAATATAGCATATTTCTACTTGAAAAGAAATAAAAAATACACATTTTAATTAATTAAAGGTGAAACATGCTAAATCCATACCGCAAGAACCAAAAGAAAAATTTACCAATAATTTAGAGACCAAATTACTATTATCCCTTTATTTTATGTTTTTCTTCACCATTAAGTATTTGAAATTAACTATCTAGACTAATCAAGATACGTGTTATAGAAAGTCTACTATGAGATATTTTGCCGCTTCCTATAAAATTTCATTCTCAAAATTTAAACTTGAAACCTCTAATCAAAATTGAAGGAACCTTTACTACTCCGGTGCATCCCTTTAATGGTCCCTATTTCATAGCTAAGCAGTGCATGACAAAGATAGTGCACCATCTAAGTAAATTAAATGTTTGGTCATAGATTTTAAATATATATTATTATTTTTTATTTAAATTTATAAAGTTGAAATTAAAAATAAAGTTACGTTTAATTATGCTTTTTATAAAAGAGAAGGAAAAAAACATTTTATTTGAAATTTATAAAGATGAAGTTGAAAAACAGATTTGAAGCACTTTTTCAAATTTGAAATCTAATTTCAAGTTGAATTTAACATTTTATGACCAAACATTGATTTTGTAATGAAACAAAAAAGTACTCCGAGAAAAGTGAATAATTTTCATGGCTAAACGGCTCCTAAATTTTGGTGTTTTTCTTTTTGAGGTTGGTGGTTATTTATTCTACACGAGATGAAGGAGAAGTTGGTATACGTCATGTGGACTTTATGTCACTATAGTCTCTCACAACTCACAAGGCAAGGTGTTAGGCCAATCTTGAAATATGGAACTTGCATTGGACAGATGAAAAATAAAAAGAGAAAATAATTTGCATTGGACAAAATAATTTAGACCTCAAAGGACTTGGGAGGGGTGAAAGTATGTCATATTTTGATGTTGGTCTTCTTCTTGTCCATTACTTTTTCCTCATTTGGTTTTGTAATCGGATTGAAATCGTGAGACATTTCGATTTTCTAGGCCCATTTGTCGCCCTGAAGCGAAGCACAAAGCTATCGCTTCCTCCAATCGACTAAAATACAACAATCACGACCTACTTTGCTTGTTATTCAACAATATAACATGGCTTGTATACTCGTGTCAATCAAGATGTCCCTTGCTCGAAAATATTTCTGAGGATATTATTGACACCTAATTTCAAACGGACCTAAAGATTCCTTTTTCTTTTTCAGGGTAGGGATGGGGTTTAGGGAGGGAAAGATTGAGACAATGCTGGATTTTTAAAGAAATTTAAAATATAAAAAAATAAACATACTAAAAGATTAAGAAAATTCAACATAACCTACTGGCTTTGTATATATAAACTTATTTACAACCTTCTCTCTCTCTATTTGTAAATTCATTTACACAGTGTAATTTCCAGCGATGAAGTACTTAAACTTCCTTTGGACAAGAATAGTTCTGCCCCTAACTGGAGGTGATGGTGGTAGACTGGTAGGGAAAAGTATGGAGAATTTGAGGTCTCTAAAGTTGACGAAAAATTCAAAATGCGTTATTCGAGTTTAAGTTATATGCACCAACAATATACAAATTGTTTATATAATCAAATCTTTTCTAAGGTAATTACAAGAGAATTTGATTAAGGAAATAAAATATTGCATTTTAGTCCCTTAATTATTGACAAGCTTTAATTCACAGTATAATATTCGATCAAGGGCATGTAACCTTCAATTAATTAGGCTTATAGCTGTCCATTTGTGAAATCAGGTGAATTTAATTGATAAGTAGTGGCTAAACTACATGATTGTCTATATTTTATAGTACTAGTTTTGTACTCGGATGAAAAAAGAAGATAATACTAGTTGTGTACTCACTTGACATTTCAAGGAGGATTATCATAGTAATAAAATGGTTAAATATATCACATTTCTTATTTAAAGGTATCAAAAGGACATCTTATAGTCAATTGAGAGTCAAAATTTGTTTAGTAAAATATCACGAGGACTGTACGTCTTGCATATTTTGTAAAAAAGTGAAATAGAGCAAATTATAAAACTCAAAAACATGCTATGGTATTGGAATCTCTTCTTTTGGACTTTGGTTTTGGACCATTATATTCTCCCAATAGCATTTACTACATCTTCTTGTATCATTATAGCAGCTATATTTCAAAGAATGAGTGTTCAAGGAAAATGTTTTTTCAGAAAATAAGTGAATTTCCTACTTATTTTCTTGTGTTAGATAGTTAAGCAATAATATTATCCTAAAAGCATTTGTATATAATTTAGACAAATACTATGAGAATTGTGGGTGGAGAGGTAGGTGTGTGGGATGGTGGAGATGAGGGTTAGGGGGGTGGAAGTAGAGATGAGGTGTGTTGGAGGGTGGGGGAGGACACGATCAATGTAGAATGTCATTAGTAGAGCTTATTTTGAGAAAATGTTTTTCAAAATATTTAACCAACAGAACAAAGGAAAATTGAAAAACATTTTCTGAAAAATGTTTTCCGTCATACCGAACACACGCTATATCAGGTTGGCCTGTATTTTTACAACTCCCTCAGTATTATCCTTTTGCAAGATGAATAAAATGCGCAGTCTTGCGCTTACAGATCCATGCATGTACAAGAATTTTAAGCACATATACAGCCTATCGGTATTGCCAGAATAAGAGACTACATTCGATGCTCTCGACTCATTGGCTTCAGCTTGAAATTTGTGCGCGCGCGCACACATTAAAACAGTTCTAAAGGTAAGAACATAATTATTCTAGATTCACAGCTATTGCAGTACAGTAATAATAAATGTAGTCACATACTCCGCAGATATTGCTCAAGGCTCTTGATTCGCCTCTGCCTATATTGATCATTGAGCAATCAAATAGCTCCGAGATTTAACCAAACAGGCAACAAACCCTCCAAGTAGAAGCATGTGAAAGAAAAATCTGGATCGTTGGAGTTCCAAAATTCTAAGAACGGCCACTAATAGCAACATAGGAGTGATTTTCTTCATCATTTTAATATATACAAAGGATAAAGATAAACTAAATCATTAAGTGCAACAATACCAGAGCATTTGATCTGCTTCGCAAAAATATGAAGCATTTCCTGATCGCAAAGATACTGTATTTTCAGGTGTATTGGCTCGATGAGCAGACTGAACAGCTGCAAAGGCAAAATTGGGACAAGTCAAAAGAAGCAAGCCCATCCAACCTTGTTCCCCTCCCTCGGATTTAGCTTTACTTCCAGATTTCAGAGGCAGTCTATTTTGCTATTGAGCCCACTGAGTTCATGAGACTCGAGAATCAGCCGTTCATGGGTTCCAGGATATCATGTTCGCATACATTGTAAAGCTTCCAACACGGATGCTCCTATGAACCCATCCCAAACAAAACCAAGGACATGAGGCTGTCCCAATCATCAGTTAAGCCAATTTTTGTGATGTCCACTTTAACTCCCAACTCATCTATGCTTTTTTGCTCTTTTTTAGAAACTGAGACATCTGGTCAATGTAATCAGGACCTGCACGGTGCCCTTTCAACAACCAGTCCAGAGCCTCAGCTGCTGCATCTTTTTCAGCTTGCTTTTTGTTGTTGCAAGGTCGTCCCATTATCTGCATTCCATTGAATTCCACAGTTGCTTGAAACTGATTGTTATTAAGTTGCAATGACTTGTACATTGGTGTTGCATATCCTGCTCGATTCAGCAACATTTGTAGCTGAGACTTAGCATTGTCACCTCCTGGACCACTTTCTATCCTTGATATTGGAGCTGCTGGTGATGCTCCAGCACATGGCTTGGAAGGAAGTAAAATCTGATGATTAAAAACGAATCTGCCACCGCATTGATCCTCTGAGATAAGCAACCGTATTGCTGACAGAAGTTCATGATAACTATGTACATCCATCCTAGGATTCAGGAGCTGTACCATGTAGATTACCAACTTGAGTTAAATATTATTTCAAAAAAATGAACAAAATCTCTGCTTCTGCAGACATGACAAGGCACAAATCAAAATAGCATTCCATCTGTTGTGAACCAATCCTTTTAACAGAATTGACAATAAAGCGAGGTAGTAAACTATCACTTACTTTAGTGTGAATTAACTCGTCAAGTTCTCTTCTTAGACTTCTGTACATTTCTGCTATAGTAGGGTTCATAAAGAACTCTAAGTATCCACCCAACATTTTCAAGTGTCCGTCCTGTAAAAATAAAGTAAATGATTCCAATCAACTGAGAGAATACGTAAGCAGGTTAATTTACACTTGGCATTAACCTGTACACAAATTTCTCCTACAGGATCTAGGAACAACAGAAGGTAAGATGGAGAGCTCACCACTTCGCCTTTTGAGATGGTTCCTCCAAATAGAAGCAGCACTGAGTCGGAGATAGCAGTAGAATCCCGGAGAAAGACAGAGTTCACTTTGATCTTTTCATTGAAAACCAGCCAAGGATATGGTATCCTGGAGTCCCGGGCATTAACAGAGTTCTTTGCATAACACCAAAAAGAGAGTAAGATCAATGGGACTTCTATTAAAGAAAACCAAATACGCAGGTATACTCACCGAGTGTAAAAGCACCTGACCATCTTCCATTGTTTTCAATGAAAATGACTTTTCATTATGCTGCAAAAGCAATGATATCAGTAACATTGGAAGCAAGGATACTTCAACGCTCACTACAAGATTTCTTTTTGCGGTTTCACTAAAGCTTAAAATCATCCACAAGGGCACTTTACTACTATGGAATGATACATTTATAATTATGGATAAACACAGTGTCCAGGTTGTTTCAAAATGAATATAAAGGTACAGATTAAGATGGGATATATGGTTAATGCAAATATGATCTCTAAGATACAATATTGAAGCAAATAAAGAAAATACACCAGCTTTTACCAGTACAGAACAGATTCCAGGATACAACCCATAGCAGATAATCGCTCGAAGGAGATGCTCATCATAACTCCAAGAATTATACATGGTAATGTTGCTGTCAACAAGACCAGTATCATTCAGCAGAGAGTAAAACTCCTTGCGAAGAGAATCAATAGCTTTCATAGACTGTGCAGATAGAAATTTCTTCCAGCAGTACTCATATCCAGCTAGGTCTCTTTCAGCATCCCTCCAACCCTCATATGCTCGGACAAGAGCAAGATGGTCACTAAAATCGCTTGAAAAATGAGCCTTAGCAGCCTCTGCAAGCTGAAAACAACAGCTAGCTTTCTCAAAAACATTACTTGTCTGTCAAAGAAGTTATGTCCAATCGAACTAATGGAGATGAAGCAAATAACGATTAACAGCAACACGGAAGGCTCAACTTACATCTTTCTTGTCAAGTGGTGTCAAGAAGGGATCTCGGACACTAAGACCAGCAACAACAGTTAATATCGGGTCCAAACAATTCAAAATTGCCCCAAGTATAAGCATTTTCCCGAGTTTAGGCTCCATTGGAAGCATTGTTAAGTAACGTCCTGTCATTGAATCACAACAAAGGCAGAGAAAAATCAGAGGACTAAATGGTTGGACTCGAATACCATTAAAATTCAATTTTCATACCTAGAACAGTCAAATTTTCACTCTCATCTAAAGCCCCAATGATTTTCAGATACTCAATAGCATTTTGAACCTATCAGCAAAACAAAAGAATACTTCACTGAAGCAACAGGCAAAGGGTGAACTTGTACCGTTCACGAGATGTCTGAACTTATATCAGAGGCCAGTGAACTGTACTACCGAATAAGAAAATTGCTAACATATTCATTACCACACAAGTAAGAACAATAAATCTGACAGAGCATTACCGCTAATAACTCAGGAGATTGCAAAGCCCTCGACAGGAACTCAGAAATGCTGCCGAGTTTTAAACTTTTAATTTGCAAACAAAGGGATTGCAAAGGAGTCCTCAGAATTTCTGGTAATTGATAATCTGCAAAAGCATCATATACACATCTGGGATAAAGATGATAGCATTCTCCAGGCTGAACACGTCCGGCTCGTCCCCTTCTCTATCAGTTTCATGAGTAAAGAAACATCATAAAATTAAAATTTGGTCGGCAGTACCCAAAAGATTATTAGCATGAAAAAAGGGAGAACTTCCTACTAAAGAAACAGAAAGTGCCAACAAGGTGAAAACTTGTCATGAGCAACAAAAACTAGAGAAAAAAAAGTGAAATAATTAAATAAAATTCTTGCCCCCTTACTCATATTTTACATCACATCATTATAGCAGTCAGCCATTATTTACCAACGCTGGAGCTTTGAGCTTTGTTATCTGTGTGTCTGTTGTGGTGAGTGTGTTTTCATACATTATAAGAACCTCATTTTCTAAGCAATTTTCCTTTCTCTTTTGCATTCAACTCAAACCCCGAGCCTTTTGCAACCACAGGTCCAAGGACTTATGTTGCTTAGACCCAGGAACTCTTGCTCTTGACATTAAAAGGATTAGTAATAACAACTTGTTTCACATAAGAAGATCAGTGAAGGCTAGTTTATAGAGTCCTTTGTATATATAGTCGGGGTTTACTTTTGTTCTTTTTTTCTTTAAACTCTTTTTTGGATGTAAGCACGACACTTTTAGAGCTGGCTTTTGACATCAATAATACTTACCTCTTCAACAAAGAAATTCAACAAAGGCTACAATTATTATGCAATGACAAGCTACAACTATACCATTGTATTTAATGTTGTTTTTGGTCTTAGGCAAAAGAAAAAATCTGATGAGTTCAGTCTCTGACCAACTCTTTGAAGTGCTAGTTACCTGGCAGAATGTATCAATGACACCCTCTGTCCCAAATTATAATGACCACTTAGCCTTTTGTTTTCTTTTTTGTGATAAAGATAATGACCTACCTTCTTTATCAAAAACATTAAAAGTCTACTTAACCTTACTGGATGTCCAAAAAATAATATCACTTTTTTGAAGAGTAACTTCTGTTCAATATTTTATAGCCAGACTTGCAATTGGCATTCACGGGCCTAATGACGAGCAAACACTCGAACGTGAGAGCAAAAGATCACCCAACAAATGAAACGAAATCACTTCTTGTTTCTTTAAAATTAAAAAGAAACTCAATGGTGCTTTCCCATTTGAATACTTACCAAAACCATTTTTTCAGCCTTCCTCCTGATAACCTTTTTTTTCAACTTCATCATCCGATTCAAAATACACATAAATTCTAGGACAGCTGGAGCGCATAACTTAGGGGCTTTGTTAGCCTAAAAACCAAAACATTCTTCAGCTTCGATCTTATTACAAAGTAGCTGTATTTGGCAGGATTCAGTACCAAACGATTGTCAAGGGAAAAGCATAGAACAAGTGCAGAGGTCTTCCTTGAATATTGACATTCGAGGGATAAGAAAAAAATAGTCACCCAACTTCATGAAATTTTGCAGCGAGTTATAGATATTAACTGACATATGGATGATGATTTGGACCACGAGCAGGGAAGGAAGTACAAAGAAGGCTGTTCCAATTTGGCAGCTTGTGAATAAATGTAAATAGTAAATTAGACAAGGAAAAGAAGAAGTATAACCTAACAATCCGACCAAGAATACCATAAATTAAGGTGCATAATACACCATGGGAGCAAAATCTTCACCGAGAACCATTATACTCAAAAACATTTTTCACTACCCTTTTTTACTATGCCGGAGGTGTCGGGCCAGCTTGGGCGAACCTCGACTATTCCACCGATTACCTGCTACCTCCCATCAGCACAGGTACCTAGTAAACCTGCCACTAAGGCTTAGGAATATGGAAAAAAAATCGCCTACTGTTTTTTTCCTCTACTGGATATGAACCTGAGATCTTATGGTTCTCCTCTCACTTCATTGACCACTAGGCCAGACCTTTGGGTGCAACATTTTTCTCTACCTTAAGTTGAAGAAATGAACGTCTTTTATAAGCCTCTCACATCACTCGTTCTTAACAGGGCTATTACGAAATATAAACTATGGAGATTGACTTCTAAGACAAGCAGGAGTTCAAATAAAACTGAAAAATATTAATGCCTTGGGTAGAGATCCAGCAAGGAGATCCCCATACAGTGAATGCACAAGTCAAAAATTATCAGACCCTTGAATCAAAGGACTTCCTGAAAGGAAACCTAAGGTTAAAAAGTTACTGGTCAAGTCTGAACTTCAAATTGAAATGTGCTTCAAAGCACAGCCCATTCATCAAAGAAAAAGGTTCAAGTGTGAGGATTTAGAAATGTGATATACATATGAAATTTCTACAGTTTGTAGATTCACAAAGCATCTCGTAATGCATTATCATAATCACAAATCAATAGATTATTGAAAGAATTGAAGGATTACACGGGTATCATTATTTCTCTGCTAGTCAATCTCTCTATTAGCAGCTATTAAGTGTTCCTTCCCATGTGCACCCTTCCCCTTCCCCTCCCACACTGTTACACTGAACCAGGGAAAAAACAATCATCACAAAAATTCTAACCATCACATTACACAATTTATTATAAAGACATATATAATCATATCTTCCAAGCATATTCAGAAACAAAAGGACCAGCAAAATATCTTACTTGTCGAGCTGAAACCTTTGAGATCCAAGAAGGAAGCAAACGAGGAGTATTATTAAGTGCATCATATGAAGTCTCTTTTGCCTTGCCACAGTCAATAACAAAAACTACATCATCGATCGTGATACTGGTCTCAGCAATATTTGTAGCCAACACAATCTTCCTCACTCCATCTTCAGGCTTGTCAAATATTAACCTCTACATGTAAGCAAACGACTAATGAATAAGCAGAACCTTTTTTTTTTAACAAAAGATAATAAGCAGCACATAAAGAGCTTAGATAATAAACTGGACAATTGAGATCGTGAACTCCTTTTTATTTCTGATAAGTTGGAATTAGTAAATTACAGAACCTGCTCAATCTAACATTAAATGGTAAGAAAAACAGAAAGTGCAAGTCACCAGTTAATGGGCAGAACACCTATTCCAATGACCAAACATACAAGGAGAACAGAAAATATGAATTGACTAGTAATGCTTATAGTGTAATTTTAGATTAGTACAGAAGACATATCCTTGAGAATAGCTTGTAACAAACATATAGCTTAAATGCAAATTTCTTCACCTGCTCTGTACTAGCCATAGAACCATGGCATGCCAGCAATAAAACACGGCTTGTATTCCCCAAGATAGGATGAGATTGTAGCTTATCCTTCAGCGAATTTATGTCATCCCAACCAGTCATAAAAACTAAAACAGCACCAGGCCTTTCATTCTCACAAATATGGCATAGAATATATTCTATAAAATTGAAGCCTATACAGTCAGGATTCCAACAAGACAAAGACTCCTGTGTCTCAGGGCTAAATTCTCGGAAATCAGCAGCTCTGAGGGTGTCCTGAAGACAAAGCAAGTATTAGCAGAGGAGTTGTAGCAAATGAAAATTGTGGAAGTTGCTTTTAAATTAGAAACCTCAACAGCAGAAGCAATCTGACTCTTCCTTTTTCTTGGAGCTTGCTTGTTCATTTTCCACATTCTCTCCTGACCATAATCATCAATCTGATTGTCCGGCGTCAACCTGTACCCCGACATCTCCAGAATATTTTCCAGGAAATGAGTGCGAACTGGATAGGTAAATCCCTAATAGAGACCATGGAGAAACTTTTCAAAAATAATGTGGAAGCAATTTAAGTATGGATTAAATTGTATCCAGGGAAAAAAAGAGGATGAATGTGGATTAACTGTTTGGTCACTTAACCAAGAAATAGCAAACAAGAATGATATTAAACACCGATTCTTTACCCAATAAGAGAAGAAATGAACTACATCACGCATTTCACATATTCAATTAGGAAAATCCACATCCTGAACAGGAAAATTTCACTCCTATTCCTTTCAGCTACTTGGAAGGTCTGTGATTTTCTTTTAATTAAATTTAATAAGCACCACAAAATAAGATGCTGATCGAATCCCAATCTCAACTAATATTGTCAAAATCCTTCATGCAAGTAATCATTCTAGATATCATTTTTCCCGGATAAAATTCAAACTATAGGGGTATCAAACTACTAAGCCACACTATGAAAGTTTGGGAGAGGGTGTTCATCACATAGAAAAGGCATACAACAAAGTCCAGAGGGAGGCTTTATGGAGATGCTTGGAGTCTAGTGGTGTGCTATACACTAGAGCAATTAAGGACATGCACGATGGAGTCAAGACCAGAGTGAGGACAGTGGGAGGAGACTCGGAACACTTTCGAGTCGAGATGGGGCTGCACCAGGGATGATCCCTCAGCCTGTTTTTATTTGCCTTGGTGATGGATGAATAGACATTGACATATTCAAGAGGAAGTACCATGGTGTATATTATTTGTAGATGACATAGTATTGATCGACGAGACATGCGGCAGAGTCAAAGATAGACTGGAGATTTGGAGACAGACACTAGAGTCTAAAGGCTTGAGCAGGACTAAAACATAATACATGGAGTGCAAGTTCAGTGTCGCATCACAGGATGCAGATTGGGGAATGAGGATTGCTAATCAAGTCATTCCCAAGAGAGGAAGCTTCAAGTATCTTGGGTCTATAAATCAACGAAATTGGGGGATTGACGAGGAAGTTGCACATTGTATTGAAGCGGGGTGGATGAAATGAAGGCTCGTATCCGATGTTCTATGTGATAAGAAGTGTCATTAAGACTTGAAGGTAAGTTCTATAGAGTGGTGGTTAGACCGGCTATGTTGTACGGGGTAGAGTGTTGGCAAGTCAAGAACTCACACGTTCAGAAGATGAAGGTAGCAGAGATAAGAAGGCTTAGATGGATGTGCGGGCATCTGAGTGACAAGATTAGGAACGAGGATACACGGGGAAAGGTGGGAGTAGCCTCTGTGGTGGACAAGATGCGGGAAGCGAGGTTGAGATGGTTCGGACATGTGAAGAGGATGAACACAGATGCCCCAGTAAGGAGGTGAGAGAGGCTGACGGTGATAGGTTTGAGGAGAGGTAGACCGAGAGAAAATTGGGGAGAGGTGATTAGACAGGAGAAGACACATTTCGAACTCATCGAGGACATGACCCTAGATGGGAGAGCATGAAGGGCGGGGATTAGGGTAGACGATTAGTGGGTAGTTGAGTGTTTCCTCCCTTTCGTGGGGTTCTAGTCTGGAGCATCTATCTATTTCCTTACCAATATTATTATTATTTGATAATCGTGGTGTCTGGGCTAGCTTGCCCGCACCTCAACTAATTCCACGGGATATCTGCCACTTCCCACCAACAACAGGTACCAGGTAACTTTGTCCACCAAGGCTAGGACAGATGGAAAGAAATCACCTAGTGTTTTTTTGTCTCTGCTGGGATTTGAACTCGAGACCTCAAGGTTCTTAACCACTTCATTGACCACTAGGCCACACCCTTGAGTGCACCAATATTATTACTTTTATGCTAGCATTATCTTATCCTTCGATTTTATTACTATTGTTGTTTCATTTACTTTGGCTATCTATACTATTTTTATTGTTTGTGCTTCTCTTTCTTTTTATTTTCATCATTGCTTTTTACTGTTGCTCTTCTCTCGAGCCGAGGTGTATCGTAAACAACCTCTCTACCTCCTCAAGGGTAGGGGTAAGGTCTGCATACACCGAACCCTTCCTAGACCCCACCCGTGGACTATACTGGGTATGTTGTTGTTGGATAAGGTTCATGCTAGTATCTCTTATTTCTTTACGGTTGCACCCACGATGTTCCAATATGTACAGAAGATTGGGTTTTGTTAGTAGAAAAGCACATGTTTTTGTAAAGTTCTCTACTTTTTAGTATACTAGTATATGGGTTCTATTGCCCTTCATTAAAAAAGTCATTACTTCATCCAAAATTAAAAGGCTCATACAAGTAATCATTCTAGATTTATACCCTCCTGACTTCTGATCGAAAAATACTCTTACCATCTAAGCTAATTTGAGTTGTAGCAGCATAACGAGAAGCCTACACAAATATTACACCACCCAACCACACACAAGGAGGTAGACATACCCAATTTTAACCTGGTTTCCAGACTTCTAATAGGCATACTCTCAGTTATCTCTTCTATGGGATTTGTTTGAACAGTGACTTTTCCACGTCATGTATATTGCATATTATATCCAAGATCAGCTGCAAGCCTTTAATTAGGGGGAAAATGAGCATTAATTTTTGGGAAGTTGACATAGGTTAAATAAAATAATGGGCCATAACTCAACCACCTAATGTTTATTCGGATCTAAACAGTTCGCATTGCATTGAGTAATCAAATATAACTGACTCATTTCATCTCCTTTATCAAATTGCTTTGTGAAGATACCAAAGTTAAAGGGATGTTTTGTGACGCATGAATGCAATATAATGATAATCACATTCCAAAAGGATTTCTTCTGTCTAAATAAGCAATTGTTATCAATTTGGATTGCTAAGAAAGATGATACTGGATTTTCTTAAAGAAAGCAACACCGCAATATATTAGTCAGAAGAAATTGAAGACTCTCCTCTCCTCTCATAAGTAAGTACATTAAAAACAAGAAGGCATACTACAAGCAAACCAGTTGCTTAATTACTGAAGAATAACTATAGAAGCTCAATAAACAACGTAAACTTCAAATGGGATAAAAAATCATTCAGCAAGAACTAATAACTAAGCATCCAGATGAAGAACTAACAATTTTTTATGGGATACTAAACTATCTACACATGGTGTTCCCCGACATGGAGAAAGCCTATGATAAGAGTATCAAGAAAAGTCATTTCATGGGTATTGGAGAGAAAATTATTCATATTAAATATATAAATACATTAATGACATGTATGAAGAAGTCTGTCACAAGCATGAGAACAGTACTAGGAGATAGAAAGGAGTTTAGTATGACTGTGTAAAAACACACAGGGTCGGCAATGAGCTTGTACTTGTTTATCCTAGTTATGAATGAGTGAACCAACACAATACAAGATGAAGTTCCATGGTGTATCATTCATTACCTTTTAATAAGGCAAAAAAAAGTCTCATGATGTATGTTATTTGATGACGCTATTGTGCTAATTGAAGAAATTAACGAGTGTGTTAACCAAAAGTTAAAGGTACCTGCTGGAATTTTCTGGTGTTTATGGACTGAAAGAAACAGTAGATGTAGGGATGGCAATGGGGTGAAGCGGATGAGCTTCTATGCAGGTGTGGGGAGGGGCGGGGAGGGTTCTAACAAATATTTTTAAATTTAATGCGGGGCGGGTTGCGGGTTCTAACACATAACTGTTTCACTATTGATTTCACGATTCTAGGATACCCATTTGAGAAAACTCAATCCTTTACAGCTTTTCAGTTTTATATTGTCAACCAATTTAGAATTAGTTAATAGTTAATCAATTATAGTTGAAGTATATTTTCCAAAACCAAAATCAAAATGATAAATTCATAGATTCTTAATATTTTACACAGTTAACCAATTAAGTAAGAAGGTGAGATTTCATTTTTAAGTTAATTTTAATAAATTAAAATTCAAATTTACCTTGTTTGGTGTAGTTTTCCTCCCTATATTTTTAAATAAAAAAAACAATTACATGTGTTTCCACACTTTCCCTAAGCAGATAATTACAATTTTAGTTTATACGTAATTCTTTTCTAATTTTTCAAAGATCCGTTCTATCAACAAAAAAAATGAAAAGTAATGCAGATATGTCAAAACGGAAGTCGTAAAAGAATTGAATTATCTTCTTGTCTGATATGTCAGCAAATGGCATAAATAGAAGCAGGTTAAAAATAATTTTATGTAATGTAAACAATTTCACTCAAGCTATACTTACTCTTAAATACAAGACCCACTTTACAATTTTAGTTTATACCATAAAAATGTTTCAATTCCCAAAAATTATAACTCACATGGACTGCTATGTGAATAACAAAGTAGAAAAATGTAAACAAATACATATGTGGGGCGGGGCGGGTTGAAATCACAAAAAAAAAAATGTTATGCGGGGCGGGTTGAAACTTTTGCGGGTTAAGCCAAACCCGCCCCGCCCCATTGCCATCCCTAAGTGGATGCTTTGATGAAAAAGCAACTGCCAGCCACTCCAGCAGTAGACGTTTTGGATAAGTAAAAACAGTAGACATTAGCGGATAAATTAGCAGGAAATAAAGAAGGACAAGGAAATTAAAGCTAAATGTCTACTTTCATTATTTAGTTGGACATATATGACCCCTATAGATTCCCCAGATGGAATCTGGAACTTTGTTAGCTCTTTATGCCTAAGATAGTGCTCCTGTAATGTAAGCTAACAAGGCCTCACTTTTGCTTTTTGCGGCTACAATGTAGCCTTACTCTCTATTTGTATATCTCTGCATCTTCATGATGCCTTCTATGATTAAATCAATTACTTCATCAGGGAAAAAAACTTAAAAGAGTTGAAAAGCAATATAGAGGATAAGGATTTTAGGATAAGTAGAAGTAAGACCGAATATATGCACTGCAAGTTTACTCAACATAATAACAGTTGACGTTACAATGTGAGATAAACGGGATTGTGGTCCCTAAATGCAAACAATTCAGATATCTAGACTCGTTTTAGCCAAATGGAATGATAGAATAAATATGTTACATATAGAATCAAAATCGAATAGTTGAAACGGGAGAAGTGCTACCAGAGTGTTCTTACCAAAAGTCAAAGGTAAGCATTCTATAGAACAATTATAAGACCAGCAATGTTCGATGAGAGTAAATGTTGGCTGCTAAAGTCCACACATCCACAAGATGAGTATCGCAAAGACAGATGATAAGATGGATGTGCGGTTATATAACATTAGAAAAAATAAAAAACGACCACATTTGCTTGAGATGGTTTGGTCATGTCATGCAATAACCTCCAAATGCACCTGCCCATATGTGTGGAACTATTGTGAACGAAGGCGGTTATAAGGGAGGCTAGACAGACCTAAGATGACATGGAAAGAAATTGTCCCCCAAAGCCTATATTCTCTTGGAACCAACGCAAACTTAGAGAAAGATGGGACACAAGGGAAGAAAAAGATATATACAGGCGACAACGTGATACCAATTAGTTAGGAATATGTTTTACTCAGGCTAGTAGGATCACTTTATGTCCTACACTTTCTAGGAGTCTTTTATCACTACTAGAGATTTTTATGACAGTAGAATATATAGAGAACTTCTAATACTTTTTATTTTTATTTTGTACAATATTGGCCTGAGATGAATTTATTTAAATGAAGAAACATGGTATGGTCAGTAGGGATTCATATAGCCAACCTCCACTAGTTACGGACTGAGTTCTAGCAGTAGTTGTTGTAGCAGTGCTTCTGGCTTGCTAAATTAGTCACACACCCACATAATTTCCCATAAGATGTCTTTGCCTCGTTACTTTTCTTGAGCAGCGAATGGTGCGTTGCAAAGGAGAGAGACGCTTTAGGGTTCTGCAGATGGAGGACTCGATGCACCCATCAAGTGACTAAGAGGACATGCAAGAAGACCATAGGAGAGGAGGAGATCCGGGAAATGATAATCTCGCGTGTGATATAGAGAGGCAAAGAGGTGATCAGATGTTTATTGTTAGCAAAGTTTGTCTTCAACCTCTTTGGTTACTAGTCCTATATTGCACCAATTTCAAGCTATTTGAAGAGTTAATTTGGCCCATCCCATTTTGACCTACCAATGAACTTGTTGAATCAACTAACCTGTTAACTCCAGAAAGTTGCTTGTTTGACAGGTCAAAATTCCCAGCACAACCTCTCACCAAGATTTAGAAGAATCTATTTCAGGATTGAGATTTTTACATCAATAACCCTAACCTAATTGTGATTTCAATGCTCAACTAGCAAAAGAAGTATTGCCAGTAGTGACTACCAGCTAGCACAAGTTGTTGCCCTCTGTCTCAACTCTCAAGTTATATGCTGCACTTACTATTTACGATGTCCTTGAATATTTTTCATCCTTTTACGATGGTTTTTCATAAAGTACCCCTTATGTCTAGTTTTATATGAGGGTAAATTGGATAGACTTGGAGTTTAATATATTCTCGACTGTTTATTAGTTATAGTGAAAGAGAATATTAAAGAAATGGTGGAAAAGTTAGTTGTATATATACATATCAAAATTTAAAAATTTGAATAGTTTAAAGTATTTAAACTCATGAAAGCTGTGAGTTGTATAAAAAAATGGAATCGTGTCAACATCTTGGATGTCCAAAATAGAAAGAGTATCACATAAATTGGGTCTCATGAAAAGAAAGGAATGGCAGGTGTTTTGAAGAGAGATGAAGCTCAATTGAGAAGAGATCTAGATGATTTTCTTTAATAACTGTGGTGCCGAGGCCAACTTGCGCACACCTCCACTAATTCCACGAGGTACCTGCTATAATATGCAAATGTAAGGACTATATAGGAGTATTTGAAGCTGCATAGAAAAAGGCAAAGGAAGAAAGAGAAAGGTGTGGTGAACTGAGTGCAGGTGGAGAAGAATACCACAGGAAAAAGTCGTCAGCTGACGACCATGGTGAATTTAATAGCAATAAAGCAGGGAAAAATATTCTTTAGAATTGATCAGGGCTTTCTTTGGGGCGTCCTCACACTTGGTTTCTTCCTCCGCTACAAGATTTCACCCTTTTTTTAATTCATCCATCTCAAGTCGTTTAAAGAAAATCATTTCAGTTGTTAAAGTAGTATATAGTTTTAGTTGTTATGTTGGCCTCTAAAACAGTTGTATGTGACCAGATTTGTCTTCTTTCACTAGTATCTTTTCATATAATTTGCCCTTCAATAATAATAAAGTTCTTTTAAAATGTTTATATAATTTGCTTTTTAGTTATACTCATATATGCTTTCTTTAAATGACTGTTGGAATCTCTGTTTATTAACTAACTGGGTTCATGGAGACTTCGTGGCATTCATCAATAATATATGAAGACAAAACATATATAGGGTATTGACTATCCAGTGACCCAATGAGATATGAGAAAATACATGTCGGCAGGAACAAAATTTTAGCTGTGTTTTTAATAATTTTGTTGAAATTTGAAAAGAAAATTGAACCATATTAGAAGCTATGTCATCAGATATGGTTGAGTGAATGGTGTTTGGTCCAGCTTAATGCAATTTGAGTAACTTTATGACAGTTTTCTTATGTCTGTTGCATTTTTAATTGTGGACACTCTTTTTTCTTTTTGATAAAATAAATTGTCTCATGGAATTAATTGAAGAATATCGGTGAATAAATAAGTAACTACAACTGACAAATTTAAATATAAAATCCTGTCTTGAAATAGTCGGACTTTAGTGGTTCTCTTTCATTCTGAAATCTTGTGTCAAACAAAGGACAAAGCCAAAACATCTCAGTCAAAATATAATGTTAAAATCTCCAAAAATACAATGGTTAAAAGTCTTATAGATCAAATTATTTTGTGGATTAGATTTCACTTAATTATCTATGGTTTCATTGCATGTGCTCGAGGTAGAAGTTTGTATAAATGTACCACCTCCATGCTATTAAGTATTTTTATTTAAGTTCTTTTCTTTCTTCTAATAGGTAGAAGTTTGTATAAATGTATCACCTCCATGCTATAAAGTATTTTTATTTAAGTTCTTTTCTTTCTTCTAATAGGTGGAATAGAATAGCCGGGTTGAAGCATAATAACCATATGTCTGTATTATACATCTTAAAATAAAAGTGTGGTAATCAAATCTAATATTTAAATTGGCTTAATTGTTCATCTTTGTAGCTTTATATAACATCACATCATTTTGAATTGATATAACATGTTAATAAAATAGCATTAATGCTCAGAAGATATTTTAATTCAAATGACTAATTAGCTTATTGTCTTTTAATTCATACTTTAGGTTTCAAACAAAGTGTTAAAATATAGATTAAATTTCCATGTATAGAAAGTTTTAACAATTGACATATGATACATGTAGTCTAATTGATAAAAAGGAAAAAACCGACATACAAAATATATAGAAGGAAGTAGCAAATTTCAGATAAAAAGATAGGAAAATTAGACAAAATGGTCATTGTGTTAAATTTCTTACACAAAAATTAGCCCACTTATAAATTATTACCTAAAATGGTCATTCGACTAAAGTTCTTACACGAAATGACATTTAGTATACATGCGGTATACATGCTGTATACATGCGGCTATTTTTTTTTAAATTTTTTTGGGCAGTATACATGCATATACATTGCATATATATGCGGTATACATGCGGCTATTTTTAAAAAAAAAGTTTTGGCAGTGGTACATTTTCGTACAAACCCCTAAAAAGATCTCTCATTTTGAATTGATATAACATGTTAATAAAATAGCATTAATGCTCAGAAGATATTTTAATTTCAAATGACTAATTAGCTTATTGTCTTTTAATTCATACTTTAGGTTTCAAACCAACATTGTTAAAATATAAATTAAATTTCCATATATAGAAGTTTTAATAATTAACATATGATACACACAGTTTAATTGATAAAAAGGAAAAAAACGACATACAAAATATATAGAAGGAAGTAGCAAATCTCAGGTAAAAAGATCTCTACAAAGAGACACCTCACAATATTACTTTTCTCATAACATCACATTATTCAAATTTACTTTTTCTATGTACCAACTGTTTTAATGTTTTCTTCTACTACTACCAAAATAATATACATGAGAAATTAACCTTAAACTTTCTGCGTAGTCAAACTATGCCTTATCACATAATTAATTGGGATTCAAGTAGTACAGAACAAGAGGGAGAGGAATGGGACCATTGGCATAAATTATTGTTGAACATCAATTGAAAACACAATTAATCAACCAACTTACTCACCGGAATGTGGACTAGTGGAGCCCCATCAAAGTATGAAGAGAATGGGACCATTGGCATAAATTATTGTTGAACATCAATTGAAAACACAATTAATCAACCAACTTACTCACCGGAATGTGGACTAGTGGAGCCCCATCAAAGTATGAAGAGAAAAGCTCTGCATCTAAGGTGGCACTCATCAAAATCAACCTTAATTCTGGCCGGCGTGGGAGTAAATCCTTTAGAACTATTAGCAGAAAGTCTGGTATAATACATACTCAATTGTTAGAAAGTAGATTCCAGGAACTCCACAATCTCTTTAAAGACAACAATATACCTTCATTCATTCCACGTTCATGAATCTCGTCCACAATTACATGTGTGATTCCCTTCAGATTTCTATCAACTAGTAGTCTTCTTAACAAGATACCAGTTGTACAGAAGAGGAGGTGAGTGTCCCTTCCTTTAACACCTTCTAGCCTAACTTTATATCCAACCTGCAAAGACATCAAAGAAGACAGAAAACTTATTCCAAATTTAAGTCATGTGTGATGGAATGTATGCCAGTCAATTTGCTAGTACAGAAACTCACTGTTTCACCCAACACCTCCCCTCTCTCCGCAGCAACTCTTTCAGATACTGCCATAACAGATATTCTTCTTGGCTGCGTACATATGATACTGCACATGTCTCCACGAACAGACTCAATTTCAGACTCTAAAATAAATTGCGGAATCTGTGTGGTCTTCCCACAGCCAGTTTCACCAGAGACAATAACCACCTGTGCACAGGGAAAAGCTTTTCCTAATATCAGCATCATCATGAGAAGTTTCAAAAAGATCAAGCTTTTCCCGAGGCATTTAGCTATTTCATGTTTTCTTTTACACATTCCATTTTGAACTATATTAGTTTCCTAAATAAATTAGAAAAACAAAAACCACCAAGCTAAGAGCGGGCATCAACACTCTTCAAATGGTAGAGAGGTCATTTGCGGACAAAGATAACACCCAGTAATGGTTAGAAAATGGGGTACCAAGAATGCTAGAAGAATTTGATAGAGCTTCAAAGGGCTCCAAGAGCTGCATTTTGCTATCTTATTCAATCTGTATGCTTTAAATCTTTTCATTTTACACTTCTTCGCTTAAGCCACGCCCTTAAATCCCCAAGCAAGAAGAAGAGATTTACAATGCTGGGACATATTTCAAAACAGACTTCTTCTTTTTTAATACCTGTGCTGTCCGGGTCAGCTTGCGCGCAGCTCGACTAATTCCACGGGATACCTTTCACCTCCCACCAGCATCAGCTTCCAGGTAACTCTGTCTAAAACAGATGGGAAGAAATCACCTAGTGTTTTGACTCTGCTGGAATTTGAACCTGAGACCTCGTGATGCTCAACCCACTTCATTGACCACTAGGCCACACCCTTGCGCAGACTTCTTTTATGTACCTTTTTTTCATCTGCTTTATGATTGACCAACAAAAAGGATTTTGGTTCTTCCACTATATGTGAATGCTTTGCTAGGCATCTCACATGGCAACATTTGTGGAGGTTCATTTGGTGTGTGATAAGGAACTGATAAACAATCAATGGTGACTGGACTAATTTGGGATTGCTAATCCATGGTCCACCGTCCATCCAAGGGAGTGACGATTCATGTGGGGTAAACAATCCTAGCATTAGGTCTCAAGAGATCATCTTGACATTCACCTATAAATAGGACAACACCAAACCGTAGCCCCATCTTTGTTTCTTTCTTCTGCCATCTCAATCTTATTCTCTTTCTCCCTCACTCCACTAAGGAACAACCTCTAATCCCCACCCCTCTCTAGGGACTCTCGGCCCTCACCTTTTCCCCTTCACCCTCCCTGTCAGCATCTGTCTTTCAACCCCGTGCCTCTCTGTTCCCCCTTCCTACCATTGTCCTCTTATCCCTCCCTTCCTCCCAAATGCATGTCATTAGCTCTCTCTCTTATCCCTTCTCAATCTCCATTCTTATCGCATAATCTCATTCTCTATCTATCTCTTTCTCTCACTCCCTCTCTCTAGCTACTTTTTGTCTTTCTTTTCGTTTGCAACAATCCCACCTTATCTCTTGTTGTTTTACTCGATTGTAATATATAACTATCCCAAATCGATTGCAACATTTTTTTTTTATGACTGTGGTGTCTGGGCCAGCTTTTGTGCCCCTCAACTAATTCCACGGGATACCTGCGACAGGTACCAGGTAACTCTGTCCACCAAGGCTAGGACAAATGGGAAGAATCACAGTGTTTGTCTCCGCTGGGATTTGAACCTGAGACCTCATGGCTCTCAACCACTTCATTGACCACTAGGCCACACCCTTGGGCGCAAATCGATTGTAAGAATTTCTGGAGGAATTTATAATGATTTTAATGTTTTGGGTTGGCTACTCAGATTCTTTCACATGATACCAGAACCAAACTTCAGTAGGCTCATTTTCTGACCTGCAAATTCATTGCCGCAATCACTCTCTCACTTCTAATCCAATTTTACATTTGTTTTACTATATCAACATGAGATTCTCTCTCTACCCAACCATTTGAGCTACTAACTCTACTTCAGGCCCTCTCTCTACTCCAAGCTCACTTTTCAAGCCCTCCTCTCTCAACTTCAGCCTATACTTCAACCCTACTCTCTCAACTCCACGTCCACTTGTCTACATGATGAGCCAAGCCCAAAAAAAAAGAACAAACATTTTATCCCATGTTAATCCTCGAAGCAGTTACATTAGAGATGTAATACTGAAACTTTCCTAAACTGTCTATGGGTTCCAAAGGAATTTATAATCATCCTGGACTTCTCCAACCAGTACATTAAAAAAATTTGGGTTGAAGACTCAAGTTTTTACCATGTTGCTAATTGTTCCCTTTTGATCTCCTTCTAAGTTATATTGCTATCTAATGGATTTTTTTGCTTCAAAAAGTTTGTAGATAACAAAGCATTTTTTATAAAATTTGAAAGAACAAACAAACAAGATCCCGGTGGATTTTTGGAAAAACGTAGTGAGGAGGGTATGGAGTGGTTGACTGGGTTGTTTAATGTCATTCTTAGGACAACTAAAATGCCAGAAGGATGGAGGTGGAGTAAAATGGTGTTGTTGTAGAAGAACAAGGGTGATATTCAAAATTGCAACAAATATAGGGTATCAAGCTACTAAGTCATACTATCAAAGTTTGGAAGAGGGTGGCCGAGATGAAGATGAGGAGGGATGTGGCTATTCCGAGAACCAATTCGAATGTATGCCTAGGCGATCAACTGCAGAAGTCATTCATCGTGTAAGGAGATTGTTGGAGCAGTATAGGGACAAAAAGACTTATTACACATGGTGTTCGCTGATCGAGAAAAGGCGTATGATAAAGTCCCTATAGAGGCCCTCAGAAGATGTTTGGAGTCTTAGAGGTGTACATACGACTCACATTAGAAAAATTAAGGACATGTGATAGAAACTGTGATGAAGAAGAGAACAGAATGAAACTTTACTGGTTAACTAAAGTGCAAGGATCTTAAACACAATATTAACCAATAACAATGTCCGTATGGAGTGGACAAATCTCCAGATACAAGATAATAGTAATTCCTTTTCTTTCCCCAGAATTCTTCTAGATACCTATATTTAAACTAAGACACATAGATAAGCAGTTATAACTGTTGGTAACTACTATAGATAACTGTTGGTAACTACTATAGATAACTGTTGCTAATCCTATCTGAAACCTAGAATAGAAACTAAGATAGAAATAGAATAGAAACTAAGATAGAAACATAAACTAAGGAGCAGTCCTATCAACATGCATGATGGAGCCAAGACCAGGGTTATGATAGTGGGAGGCGACTCAGAACACTTCCCCGTCGTGATCGGGCTGCACCAGGGATCAGACCTTAGCTTGTTCCTATGTGCCTTAGTGATGGACGAATTGACACGGCATATTCAAGGGGAGGTGTCGTGGTGTATGCTATTGCGCGGTGAAGTTAATGATAGGTCGGAAGTTTGGAGACAGGCCGTAGAGTCTAAAGGTTTCAGGTTAAGCAGGATTAAAACAGAGTACTTGGAGTGCAAGTTCAGTAACGCGACGTTTGAGGCGGAGGTGGAAGTGAAGATCGATGCACAAGTCATACATAAGAGAGGAAGTCTCAAGTACCTTACCAGGAGATTGATAATGATGTCGCACATTGTATTGGAGCAGGGTGGGTGAAATGCCTTGGGTTCGGGGTACTGTACAGTAAAAATGTATCTCCAAGGCTTAAATGTAAGTTCTACAAAGTGGTGGTTAGACAAACGTTTTATGGGGCAGAGTGTTGGCCGGTAAAGAATGCCCACGCTCAGAAGATGAATGTAGGGGAGATGAGGATGCTCATATGGATGTGTGGGCGTACTAGGAGAGATATGATTAGGAACTATAGGACAAGGTAGGAGTGGCCTTTGTGGAAGACAAGATGAGGAAAGCGAGGTTGAGATGGTTCAAGCATGTGAAGAGGGGGTGCACAAATGCGTTAGTAAGGAGGTGTGAAAGGTTGGTTGTAGCAAGAGTTAGGAGAGATAGAGGTAGGCAGAAGAAGAATAGGGGAGATGATTAGATAGAACATGACACAACTTCAACTTACTGAGGACATGACCATAAATAGGAAGGTACACAGGGTTGAGGATTAAGGAAAAGGCTAGTAGGTGGCAAAGTGTTGTCGCACTTCATGTGGGAGAGGTAGGGTGCTAACCTCCTCTCCTCTTCTCCTTATTTTTTTTGAGGTAAAGGTAACTGTGTATTCACAAGAACACTCATCATCCAAAAAATGATGAGAAAGGTCACTTACATCGCCATCTGGGCAAAAACAAAAACCATAGTAACCTGCCTAAGGAACTTTACAATTTCCTTATGAAATCAACAAAAAGTTCTATATCCCCCACCATATCCTGTTTACACCAAAAATAAAGAAAATTAAGTGGGCGTTTGGCCATGAAAACCAAAAACTTTTCATTTTATTTGGAATTTTTGGAGTTGGAGTTGGAGTTGTGTTTGGCCATACCTTTTTGGAAAGGCTTTTTGGAATTTAATGTGTTTAAAATAACTAAAAAGCAAAATAATAAGATGGAAAAAAGTGAAAACAACCTTTTAGGTGTTTTCACTTTTTCAAATACAACTTCAAGTTGTATTTGGAATTTTTATGGCCACACACCATTTTATGAATAAAGTGAAATAATTTTCCGGAAAACAGTGAAAAATTCTCATGGCCAAACGCCCACTAAGACAATTCATCCCCCACCTCTCCTCTTCTCTTTATTAGTAGTATTATTTAGTAATCGAGTAGTTTCTTATTCTTCAATATGTATTACTATTTGTTGCTTCATTTGCTTTGTATCTTGCTATTTTGTTGTCATATTTTTCTTGCAACTCTATTACGAATTTTTTTTCTTTTGAGCCGACGGCTTACCAGAAACAACCTCTCTGTTCCACAAAGGTAAGGGGTAAGGTCTACATACACCCCACTCTCTTCAGACCTCACTTGTGGGATTAGACCCCACTTGTGGGATTACACTGAGTGTATTTTATTTTTTTTGATCAAGGGGATTACATTGTGTATGTTGTTGAAAGAACAAACAAATTTGTATCAACTGCTTGTTACAGATTTACTTTGATGATGAATATTGCAGAAAAAATTCTCAACTAAAAATAAAAGTTGTTTCAAAAGTACTTTTGGTATTAAAATTTTTATTCGAGTTCAAATTGAAAGTCAGGGTGAATAGTTGTCAATTTTGCAATTAGTTGTTCAATAAACCTATCATTAGACAAAAGAAAGTAATACTACAGTTAGTCTTCTGAATACAGTCCAACATGCCTGAATTCCAATCATGGGATGTCTTGCTTACCTAACAACCACCCAAAATGAATGTTAATTATTAAAAATATGATGATAGCCTCTTTTTTTTCTTTTAGAATATTGTTTGATGATAGTCTCACAACCACATCTTTTATGATCTTACCCAAATGTATCATAAAAACAACAAATCAAAAGAAGCTCCCCCTTTCTTCTTTTTCTCCTTTGCCAGTGACATAAAATGCACATGGCACATGGCACTGCTCTAATATAGCTATGACGGGCCAAGTGGTGAGGATAGATTTCTCAAGATCTGACATACCTGGTTCTGTGAAATGGCACTTAATATTGCGTCTTTTTCTTTATACGCAGGTAGACTACTACGAAATTCCAGTATCTTCCTACCCTCAGGTGATTCCTGTAACAAACAAGAATGTTATTCCATGAATCGATCTTCCACAGGGAACAAAAACTCAAATAAATACTGATAAAATTTTGTAACATTATATAAAGCAAACAAACAGAACAAACTCAAAAGGAAAAAAAACTATAAAAAGTTACAAACTGTGGAAAAACAGCATAGAGCATATAGTGCAGGAAAGATCTATGTGAAAGAATCAAAGTTACAGCAGACTGTTTACTCACTCTAGCAAACACTGTTCTCCCTACAGACAGTTGATACTGGGCTTCCATTTACACCGATTTTCAGAAATTCGTTTCTAAAAAGTTCGCAATATTGGTTGCTGAAGTTGTCAGGCATATATTAGTTTGGAGATATTCTTTTCCTATGAATACAGTTACTATAGGTTTGCATAAAAAATCACTTAATACTATAGAAATTCCACCTTTGTTTATGCAGTTCAGTTGAAGACATAGGGGGATTTTTGCTTGACGTCTTGAACAAGGACCTCTCTTGGGATTTGTTCTTAGTTTCTCTATAAATACTAAGCTTTTGTATGAACTAAAGCATTTGACAACGCGCAAGCTCCAGCTAGCGCCAACACTTATGTCAAATTTTCCACCACCTAAGGTTCAACAAATCGAATGAAACCTGGCGAAAAAGATGTGAGCACTTTGCTGAGGAACGAAGTAGCTCGACTAAAAGGAGAGGTACAAAGCTTCGTGTTTTTACACTTCCTAATTTGAGACTCTAAACCAGAAGTTTGTCACGTCCAACTAAAACCAGAGCCCTCAATAATTTTAGATAGGTCCATGGATCAGATTCTTCATAACTCAAATATGATCGATATTATTCCTATCTAGGCATCAAATTCACCAAAAATCAAAGATGAATCTTATTATTCTTATCTGAATGCCCCAAATATTTCTGGTAAAACCAAAAAACTGAAGTACAGTCGAAAATAACGAAGTGTGAGCCCCTCAAGAGTGAGAACCAGTGGAGAAAGAATGAGAGTAAGGGCATCTTGAAGAAAAACGATGAAGGCAAAAGAAAGGTCATGATGTGTTATATCCTATAACTGTTACTATTTTCTCAACTAACTGGGAATGATATGTATAATCCTTTGGGAATAAACACAAAAGCCCTTTCCAAATAAACAACAGTTATAACTTTTGACTTGAGAATGTTGCGTCCTTATCTTTTACAAACATACCACAGATAACTTCTGCAAATTATAAGAGTTGTTTTGGCACTGTGAACTTTAAGTTCACAGATCTCCTCTATCTCTCACCATATGCAGGTTAGAGGAAAACAGCAAGTGAACAACAATTTTTTTCCTTTCTTGAGAAGTTAGAGAAAAGATGATAATTATTTTCCAACAAAGATGTGCGGAAAAAAAAAACTACTAGCTTATTATGTTGTCGATATTTTAAGGGCTAGCTTATTATGTTGTCGATATTTTAAGGGCTGCCCCAGCAACAGTAGATTCAATTGCACCTGCTTAAGGAAGCATTAGAAGATAAAAGTCTTTATTGAGTTTTTTTCCCTGCAATAGATTGTTCAAATCTCCTGGCCCCTCAACTCTTGCTCCTGGTGTCTTATAATTTTTTTTTAAAGAACCCTCCTAGTATCTTATAATATTAACATGAAAAATAATACTACATGGTGTATCGATAAACATTTTGATAGATCAGCTAGTGTAATTTTATTCTCGTTTCCTCTATGGTACTTGATTAATACATGCACCTACTTGTATTGTTACACCTTTAGCATGTTATTGGACAGAATGCAATATCAACACCTATTTTCATTGCTTAGTCCAGACTCCAGACAAATTAAGAAGCATGTGTCATTACAGCATAATGATTGGAAGAGGGAGATAATTCTTAATTATTACAGATGTCAGTGTGCTTTAAGATTTTTGAGGTGATTGAACCTGCCAAGTTTGCTGCTCTGTTTGCATTTGCATACTCCTTTCCCAAAGGATTTTCTTCATGGAAGCCTTACTTTGAGGGAGTACATCTGACTGCTCAAGTAGACCCTCGTCAGTAGCTATACTGCCATTACTGCTTGATCTTGAAAGTACATCCGTGCTCCTTGGCTTACGAGACAAGTATTCTCCAAGAAAAACATCTACTCGCCTTGGTAAACCCGGAGGCAGGATCACCTGACAATTGTTGAAAGGTCGCAGTCTTATCATTAAGGATATAAAGGATAGGAAAGAGAGGTAGAAGGGGAGAAGACGGAATACAGGAACCAGGCATGAATTAAAAAGAGCCTGATCAAGTAGGAAGAACCAGGAATGTAAATCCAGACAAAGACAATCAAATAAGAGAAAATAGAAGTGGAAGCATTGGTGTCGAGTCAGAATTTAAATTACTGAATAAGAATATCTAACAGGTCAAGAAAATACCTCTCTCTGAGGACGCTTATCATCCAAATCAAACCTGTAGTTAGGTAATGGAAGCTTGCTGACAACAACTACCTTTGAATATAGGTTGCTGCAAAGGATGGTGGCATTTTAAAATCCTGTACCAAAACAAATGCAGATACAAGACACTTCTTGATCAAAGATACCTATATAAACCCATTTTGCTTGCTAAAGCTGCTATTTGCTCATAATCACGCCTATCCCTTTTCTCCCTTGAGAGCACCTCTTGTTTATCATTGCTGTGTAGCAGAGCAGTGAGCTTCCATTTCCATGCTTCAGCGTTATCAGATATGACAGAACCCTGAAATTCATTTAATGTTATGGGACAGTCAGGTGGCTTATATTTGTGATACATGCAACAATTAGCTGTAAAAGCATGCACGCCATAACATGGATAAGATTGTATATGCAATTCAAAGTAGCTGGACATGAGCAGTTATTTTCCATGACAAAGCAAACATTCCATTTCCATGCTTCAGCGTTACAATACAATCTATTTTTAATAGAAAAAGGTCTTACAATATAATCCTATTGTGTGGTGTACCAGGTTAACAAACTAAAACTATCTCATCCTATCATATCCTACCTAATCAAACATGGCATTAATAAATAAATAAAGACGGCTAAATGTGGACAAGCACTGACCATTGAGGAAAGATGTTGAGGAGGAGAAAGAGAGATGAAATCTTGAAAAAGAAATGAGAAGAGTTACAAGGTCCAAGAAGAAAACGGTGAAGAGCCATACTAGCGCAGAAAGTTCATTGAGTCCAAAAAAGATAGCTCAGAATAGAGTGAAGAAAAGGGATCGACTGAATATAATTTGTCTATTTTGTTGATAATACTAATTCAAGTCATAACTCATAAGGCACTGTACACACCAACTATTTAAGAAATAGAGTTGTAGGTGCTGGCAATGGCAACTTTACTATTCAGTATATTAATTACAGTATTTTGGAAATCTTAATCAGGCTTTCTTGTTATGCATATCTTCCTACATGCCTGAACACCAAAGGTCCAAGGCAAAAGAAAGCAAACATGCCTGACTCAAGTTAATATGCATGTAATGCTTGCCAATGCACTCGGTGCTTAAACACATATGATCCTTGATATACCATTGAAACTTAAAAACACTATTTGAGTTAACTTGCTCACAAATCGAGTTTTAATCAACATTAGGCAATAATTAAGATGAAATTAGCCAGTCATCTTTTTTCAATGAAAACTAGGCCATCATTGAGATTTCCACATTTAGCCATTTCCTAAGACCAATTAACTTGTTCTTACTAAGTCAGATTGAATCATATAGAACAATTTAAACAGAGCCCAATAAAGGGGAAACTGATAGTTGTCACGCAGAAACAATCCTTAAAATTAATTGTATAAACAGCAATTATAAGCATTGCGAATACTGAATTTGGACACCAAGATTCTTTCAAACTAATTTGCACATTTAATTGCTCAAGCTACCTCGGTATATTAAATACTCGGTCCGTTTCAATTTGTTTGCCCTACTTTTCTATTTAGTCCGTTTTTTAATTCTAACTTTCCACATGGCATATTTAAGATCACAAGATTAAAGGACATTTTGGTACATTGTAGGTAACTTTAGTTTAAGACCACAAGATTCAAAAGTTTTTCTTTACTTTCTTAAACTCCGTGCCATGTCAAAACCAAACAGACAAATTGAAACGGAGGGAGTATCGACATACCTCGATCCCAAACTAGTTGAGGTCAAACAATATGAATCCTATCTATACATTCTACTCTATTCAGGCCATTTGGTTGGAACCCTTTGTCCATTTAACACTTGCACTTTATTTGGATAATTGTTACATATTGTTTCATAATGTATCGTATTATATTGTTTTAACGAATACGATGTTTGGATAGATTATATCGTCTCCTGTCATTACATAATGTCACAGGATAAACCTACAAGAAAAGTAGGGGTACGGGGTAGAGCTAGTATAAAAGGGTAGGATAAATGATGAAGCAGGATTATTAAATAATAAATAAAGACAAAGAGAAGGAAAAAAAAGGTAACAACGCGATCACACCAAATCGGTCGTTACACAAAATGAGACTTTTCGTTGTTACTTAATGATGAATTTAACGATGCAACACAATAAAATTTAAGTAACAATAAAAACAAACATTGTATTTAAACTAACAACACAATACAATACAATACATGCATAGGGGAGCACGACCCACCAACAACAACAACATACCCAGTGTATGGGGTCTGGGGAGGGTAGAATGCATGCAGACCGTACATTTACCTCAGAGATGAAGTAAAGAGTTTGTTTTCGATAGACCCAGCTCAAGACAAAAAAGACCAGAAAAAGATGTAATAAAAGATATAGACAATAAACAAAAATAACAAATAGTCACAGAACAATACTACGACAAAATAATACTACAACCGAGCTATAAGAGTAGTCCTACAACTACAAAAAAGGGTAACAAGACACTGCACTCTTATTTTTTTATTTTTCTTTTTGTCACTGTGGAAATGTTCTATTGTTAATCGATATAGGTGTCTCACCTACCTGATATGGCGTAAGCTCAATATCACATGTGGAAACTTCCTCAGAAACCTCATCAAATTGTGAACTTCTCTTATGTTGCAGTCGCACTGCTTGCTGCTGAATTTGCGGCAAGTAAGGGTAGGACTTGAGAGTGTTGTTAGTATTAGGTTTTTGATCGATTGCTGTAGCAGGACGTAAGCCGCCGACAGGTTGTGGAGGAACAGTGATTACTGAACGGAGGCGTTGATGTGGAGGGACGTAAACGGCACCACCGCATGACGGCAGCGGCCGGTCCTTCATCGTCAATGACGGCGGTGGAATGACGGAGGGTTTAAGGTTTCTGTAATGTGAACTGAATGTCAAAAATTGGAGAGGATACAGGCTCATAAACTGTTCGAGTTCACTCCGGAGAAAAAGTAACGGAGTTCCGTCTTATAGCGACGGCGTTGCGGTTGAGGAGGAAGGTGGTTGGTCGGAAGTTGAGAACTTCACGGCGGTCGGAGACGGCGGATGGAACTGAAGCTAGTTTTTTTTTCCGAGGAAGGAAGTGAAGATGATTTGTAAATTGAGGAAGGAAATTTAGTCACGTGATGTGCACGTGAGTGTATGTTGAAACGGTAGAGAGGCCCACGTAACCTCTTTAGGAGGATGTGGAATACAGATAAGCAATAATAATTAAAAAAATACAAAGAATTATTCTTTGAATATGCGTTCATTTGGAAAAAATTATTAAGGGGTTGTTTGGTGTGAGGTATAAGGAATAATAATTCTGAGATAAAATGTAAGATTATTTTATTCTGTATTTGATTGGAGGTATTAATTAGTCTTGTGATTATTTATTTTATTATTTATATTATAGTAATGAGATAAGTTATTCCATATACATGGTGGGATAACTAATCTCGAAATTAATTATCTCAGGATAACTTGTTCCCAACTAAACGATCAATTATTTTGTAATCAAACAGTTTTGACTATTTGTCTGATCAAGTAATTTTACTTGGTAATTAGGTATAAGTAAAGAAGAAGAATTTCACTTTTTAGTTTTTAAGGGAGATTGAGAATTATTGATAATTATATGATATATGTTGAAATTAGTGATAGCTGACTAGGCTTGTACATAAAGTGTTAACTCGTGAAAATCGTACATTAATTAGTTAAAGAATTAGTTAGATGAAGCAGTAGGTTGTCAGTCAATTAGAGTAATTAATGAATTAGTTAATTGATTGTATAAATATCTAGTTGTGGTAATGAGAAAGCAACTCGGTTCAATTATTTTCAGCTCTACATTTCTCTTTCTTCTCTCTACTCTCAATGAAACAATGACCATCCTTGCTAGGGTAATCCTTTCAACATAGTATCAGAGCAAGGTTATCGATGTAAAACCTAGCTAGATCAACGAACATGGAGGAATTCACGTGAGAAGAAATCTGAAGAATTGTTGACAATCGACTACGGATGGCAGAATAGAGATCGAAGTTTTTTTCTCTTTTTTTTTCTTTTAATTTCGTCAAATCCATATTTTTTGTGCGATTTACTTGGTGAAGGAGCTTGAAGATGACATATGCAGTTGATTCACTATTGCAATCACCGTCACAATCAAGAAATTCACAGATATCATCCTAGGAATTCTTTGTATTTTCACTCATCGGACACTCTAGGTAATATTCTGATCTCGCAACAACTTACTGGTGTAGAAATTTATACAGGTTGGAGTAATTCTATGAGAGTAGTATTGTTAGCTAAGAACAAAATAGCTTTTATTGATGAGACTTGACGGAAAAAGCAGTATAAAGAGGATTTGGAGCATAAATGAAAAAAGGTGTAATGCTTTTGTCCTGTCATGGATCACTTACTCTGTTTCGAAGAAATTGCAAATGGCTTTATATTTTCATGCAGTACGCATAATGTTTGAAAAGATTTAAAGGAGCATTTGATAAAAGAAACCTCACTAGGATCTATTGTTGGTGTAATATACCACAATAATTAAATTATAGTTGAAAAAATAAAATGATCAAAATTATATTAAAAATATCTTCATGGCTGAGGTACGGATATCTCGCTCTCTTTAAGGAGATTCAAGCCCACTGTGGCATAATCTACACCGATCTAGCAGTATCACTCTTGACTTGTCCCCTCCAAGATACAACAGCCCAACAACGTCGTGTGACTTAAGCAACTTCAGATTAGTTGAAGAGTCCAAAGCTCCACAAAAAGAATATCTTTCTTCAACATATAAAACTCTATATTGTATAGTGCATATAGTTGAAGACTTAGAATATTTTTTTTGTCTCAACTCTCTATCGGAAATAGCCTATTTACTTCATCTGAGGTAAATGTACGGTTTGCGTACATTCTACCCTCCCCAGACCCCACTTTGTGAGAATACACTGGGTATGTTGTTGTTGTTGAAGAATTCTTCCATGTAATCAATGGATAGAATGAGGGGTAATAATGTGGGTATATGTTACATAAGTTACAAGAAACTAATGACCATGAAGTTACAAGAAACTAATGACCATGAAGTTACAAGAAACTTAAGACCATAGGAGTTACAAGAACTAATGATCATATGAGTTACAAGAACTAATGGTCATCTTTTATCATAATTTATACCCACTAACATATACACTTTAATATTTTAATTTAATATTAAAATGTATAAACACCAACATTCTTTCACTCATTTTAATATTAAAATAAGAGAGTTCATCAATTTAGTTGAAGGGAGATTATTATGCATAATGAAGGTGTGTTCTGCATTGAACCTTCACTTAGTAAAACAATAACTTTTATTCCAGAGTCAGTAGTGATCTCAGACTTGAACTATGACTGCTTAAGGGAAATAAAGTATTACTGCTTACACACAATAATCAAGGCGTTGACATAAACTTTTATAGCCATCACATTACGGCCTTGTGTTATCCTAGTTTTCATAAGTGTTTTTGAGAATAAGCTCAATTCTCATAGGAAGCAGCCTACTTCCACACTTTCATAGGTGAAATCTGTCAAGGGTGTTCCTGTAATTCAAACATCCCACTCATAAGAGATACAGACTTTCATTAAGAGTTTTTTTTAAAACTCAACCTTCACAAACCATTACAAAAAAATGCACTCACACCATAGGGATGGATAAAACAGTAGTGCATTTTACAACAAGTCATCATATGATTCGTTCTTCCCATTGAACCTGGTTATAGGATCTCTAGTTCCCAGGTTGGATTTCATCATATATGACTCAGTAATTTTTTAGCTTAAATTTCTTCCCTCTCGATCTGCTTCAGACCCTTTTTTAGGATCTCTAGTTCCCAGGTTGGTGTAATATACCACAATAATTAAATTACAGTTAAAAAATAAAATAATTAAAATCGTATTAAAAATATCTTCATGACTGAGGCGCAGATATCTCACTCTCTTTAAGGAGATTCAAGCCCACTGCGGCATAATCTACACCGATCCAGCAATACACTATTGACTTGTGTCACGCCCCGAGGCTAGCCCCTAGACGTAACACGAGGACCGGGACCACAAGTGTCCCAAGTTAACCCTTGGCTATAGCATAACTCAGATAAATTAATAGATAAGTGGAAGCATAATAGGAAGATCCGAAATCAAATATATCGATAATCAAGTCAAATAGAATACATATAAAAAAGGAGACCCGGATACTGTCTATGTCTGGAAAGCCTCTAACTGTCAATAAGAGCTGCTGGGACAAGACCCTAGCTAACTCAAAAATCTGAAATGAAAACATAAAGATAGGCTCGCTAACTCTAGTCCTCGAAGAATGAGGACTCATCACTGATCAGCTGAAAGGCTGGCATAGTCTAGCCACGAGTCTGAGGGCAGGTGCCTGAATCTGCATCGTAAAAGGATGCAGCGCAAAATGCGTCAGTACTATAGGATGTACCGAATACGTGAGATAAACAGGAGTCTGAGATAAGCATACTAAATAAACTTGCAAAACTGAAATCATGCTATAAGTGTAAATCTGAAATGCAAGAGACTCAATGCGATGCCAAAGCAAGTTATACAAATATCATAGTAATCATAATAGTCCTGAAAACTGAAGGCAAAGAGTCAATGCATTTTAAAACCTGATATTATTTCTGTGGGAGGTTCTGTAATCGATATAGACCATGTGAGCTACATGAAATTCGATGTATACGCCCCATCGAAAGGACCCAATATACCTTATCAGGGCATAGAGGCATGACTGTGGTGTGATCACTAAATCTGATGCCCAACTTAGGGGACTTAGAACCTACGGGGGTACGTAGTTCTGGGACTAAGGGTACTCTCACCCTGTCCAACTCGATGCTAATACTACTCCCAAAAACATATGCATATAGCTAATAATACTTACGACATATCTGATGTCAAAACTGTTCATAATTTAGGTAGACATATCTGGATGACAAACTTTTCATAAAACATAGGGACATATCTAATGTCCAAAACTGTTGGAAAAGCATATGAACATATCTGATGTCATGCAATTCACAAGTCATGAATCTTAAAGCTTTGCAAAATCATAATTCAAAATATACTTTCCTTTCTAATATCTTAATTTGAAGAATTAGGCATGCAATTTCATGAAAATAGAGGTCATGTTACCTAGACATACCAATTTTACTTGAAGACATGCAATTTAATAAAAATATGCTAAAATTCATCATAATCATATGGGCTTTTGAAATCAACTGAGGAACTTCAATTAAATCATAGATATGTAATAAGAAATCATGAATTAATGCCTTAGAAGAAGACCCATAACTTTTGGCCAATTTGAGTAAGAACCCTAATTTAGAAATTCATAAATTTAATTTAAAAGATTGGGGTTTTAGGTATAAGGGTGAAGAAATTCCCTTATTGAATACCCACATACCTTGATTGATGCTAACCCACTTGTAATTGAAAAGAAAAGGAGACTTGAACTTGGAGCTTGAGACTTGGAGCTTGAAGAAGTTCTTTTCCTTTTTGGGAGATGAATGAGGTGATGAGAAGGGACTTAGGCTAATAGGTTTAGAAATCATGCTAAAAATGGTCAAAACGACCTCACTTAGGAGTTAAAAGGGTGGGTAATGACTAAAATACCCCTGGAATATAATTAGAAAAAAGCTGAAAAAATTGACTTTCAGGGACCACGGACAGATTCCATGGGTCGTAGACCAAACCACGGCTCGTGGTTTCCATCCGTCATTCCTGGCCAAGTGAACAGGCTGCAGAAGCCAAACTATGGGTCAATAGGATGGACTCGTAGAATGGATCACGGGTCGTAGACCTAAGTCGTAGATTCTGGGAAACTTGCAGTTCTCTGAACAAGTTCTACGGGTTACAGGACGGTCCGTAGTTCAAACTACGGGCCGTAGAAACTAGTCGTGAAACTTGGGGAAAATGTCAACCCTCTGATCTGATTCCACGAGTTGACAGAACGGACCGTAGTCAGAACCACGGTCCGTAGAACCAACTCGTGATTTTCAGACTAGAGGTCGAACCAACAGATTGGAACCACGGGTTCACTTCACGACTCGTGGTTTGAACCACAGTTCGTGATTTGGACCCGTAATTTCTGGAAAGTTTAAAATTCTCAGATATTCTTAAGTTTAAAAGTTGGGTTGAATTTTGAGGTGTTACAATATCTCCCTCTTGGGATCATTCGTCCTCGAATGAAGACTAAACAAGGGAAAACTGAAGAGAAAACAGCCCAATCAATCAATAATACATAAAATCTGAAGAACAAACATGATAATTGAGCTTGTAACTTAAAACATGACTGAATTAACTTCAAAAAACATGCATGCATACTAATATCGTGAGGAAAACTGATGGAATAGAGTGGAATAGACATGTTAATGGGGAAACCACTACCTCGAGTGAAAATGGTGTCAGAAGGAAAGAGATGAGGGTACTTGGCTTTCATGGTTAATTTCGCTTCCCAAGTAGCTCCCTCAACAAGCTGATTCCTCCAAAGGACTTTTATCGAAGAAACTTCTTTGTTCCTCAACCTCCGAATCTGACGATCAAGGATCTCTATGGGAACCTCCTCATAGGTGAGACAATCTCTCACACCCACATCCTCCAAAAAAACAATCAGGGTCGGATCACCAACACACTTCTTCAACAAGAAGACATGGAAAACTGGATGGACCGCTTCTAATTCCGTTGGCAAATCCAACTCATAAGCAATGCTACCAATTCTCCTCAGAATCTGATAAGGACCTACAAAATGGGGACTAAGATTCCCTTTCTTGCTAAATCTCATCACACCCTTCATGGGCGACACCTTCAGAAAGACCCAATCATCAACCTCAAATTCCAATTCTCTTCTCCTCACATCTGCATAAGATTTTTGTCGACTCTGAGCGGTCTTTAACCTCTCCCTAATAAGCTGAACCTTCTCCATAGTCTCATGCACCGAATCTGGACCAATCAAAGCTGTCTCACCTACCTCAAACTAACCAATAGGAGACCTACACCTTCGACCATAAAGTGCCTCATAAGGAGCCATCTGGATGCTAGAGTGAAAGTTGTTATTGTAGGCAAACTCGATAAGAGGTAAGTGATCATCCCAATTACCTTTGAAGTCAATCACGCAAGCTCTCAACATATCCTCCAAAGTTTGAATAGTACGCTCTGCCTGGCCATCCGTCTATGGGTGAAAAGTTGTGCTAAGCTTCACCTGAGTACCAAAATGTCTCTGAAATGATCTCCAAAACATGAATGCAAACTGAGTAGCCCTATCTGAAATGATGGATAATGGGACACCATGGATTCGGACTATCTCCCGGATGTAGAGTCTGGCATAATCATCCGTTGAGTCCGTAGTCTTAACAGCCAAGAAGCGAGATGACTTTTTCATCCTGTAGACAATCACCCAAATCGAATCGTGTTGCCTTCGAGTACGAAGCAAGCCTGTAATGAAGTCCATATTAATCGTTTCCCACTTCCAAGTAGAAAGGTCAATATCCTAAGTCATACCACCCAGTCGCTGATGATCTACCTTTACCTGCTGACAGTTGGGACACTTAGCCACAAAACTGGCTATGTCCCTCTTCATACCATTCCACCAATAGACTTCCCGTAGATCACGGTACATCTTGGCTGCACTGGGGTAAATAGAATATCTGGAACTATGAGCCTCAGTTAGAATCTGTTGTCTCAACCCATCTATATCAGGTACACACAATCGACCCTGATAGCGAAGCACACCATCTCCCCCTTGGGAGAAAACCTCAACTCTTTGTTGATGAACTGCACCCTTTAGCTGAAGCAAAATAGGATCACTGTCTTGCTTTGCCTTCACTTCAGCTACCAAAGATGATTCAGAACCATTCTGAACAATAACACCACCGTCTGTCGAGTCCATAAGGCGAACTCTCAACCGAGCAAGCCTATGAACCTCCTTAACCAATTCCTTCTTCTCATCTTCGACTGAAGATACACTACCCATGGACAATCTACTAAGTGCATCCGCTACAACATTGGCCTTACCCGAATGGTAAAGCACACTCATGTCATAATCCTTAAGAAGCTCAAGCCATCTCCTTTGTCGCAAATTCAATTCCTTTTGAGTGAACACGTACTAAAGACTCTTATGATTGGTGAACTCATCCATGTGGACACCATACAAGTAGTGTCTCCAAATCTTCAAAGCAAAAACCACTGCCGCTAACTCAAGATCATGAGTAGGGTAGTTCTTCTCATGAATCTTAAGTTGTCTTGAAGCATAAGCAATCACCTTACCACGCTGCATCAAAACACAACCCAAGCCAACCCTAGAGGCATCACAATACACAACAAAGTTATCTAGGCCCTCGGGTAGAGCCAACACTGGAGTTGTGGTCAATCTAGTCTTTAATTCCTGAAAGTATTTCTCACAAAGATTGGACCACTGAAACTTTACCTTTTTCTGAGTCAATCGAGTCAAAGGGGCAGCAATGGAAGAAAACCCTTCCACAAACCCCTTGTAGTAACCAGTCAAATCCAAAAAGCTTCTAATATTCGACGGGGAAGTGGGTTTAGGCCAGTTCTTTACTGCCTCAATCTTTTGAGAATCAACTCGAATATCATCTTTAGTCACAATATGACCCAGAAAAGCAACAGACTGCATCCAAAACTCACACTTGCAAAACTTAGCAAATAACTGTCGGTCCTTGAGAGTTTGCAACACCACTCTCAAATGGCTTGCATGGTCCTCTTCACTCCGAGAGTAGATAAGAATATCATCAATGAACACAATCACAAACATATCTAAATACTGCTTGAACACACGGTTTATCAAATCCATAAAGGCTGTAGGAGCATTCATTAGACCAAAAAACATCATAATAAATTCATAATGACCATACCGAGTCTTGAAGGATGTCTTTGGAATATCACACTCTCTAACATGGAGCTGATGATAACCAGATCTGAGGTCGATCTTGGAGAAAAACTAGCACCCTGAAGCTGATCGAACAAGTCATCAATCCTAGAGATGAGATACTTATTCTTGATTGTGACCTTGTTCAACTAACGGTAGTTAATACACATCCTGAGGGAATCATCTTTCTTTCGCACGAATAAGACTGGGTCACCCCATAGAGAAATGCTAGGCCAGATGAAACTCTTATCAAGAAGATCATTCAACTGATCCTTTAACTCTTTAAGTTCCGCGGGAGCCATTCTATAGGAAGGAATAGAGATAGGATTCATATCTGGAAGAATATCGATCCCAAAGTTAATTTCCCGCTCGAGAAGGACTCTGGGCAAATCTTCAGAAAACACTTCTGGGAACTCATTCACAACAAGAACAGACTGAAGGGATGGGGTTTCGAACTCCGTGTCTATAACCCGAACTATATGATAAACATAACCCTTATAAATTATCTTCCTAGCCTTAAGATAAGATATGAAATGATCCTTCGAGGATGGAGGACTACCCTGCCACTCTAAGACAGGCTCACTTGGAAACTTGAAACTGACAACTCGAGTACGGCAATCAACAGAGGCATAACAAGCATACAACCAATTCATACCAAGAATAACATCAAAATCAGTCATCTCCAACTCTACTAAATCCACTGGAGTGACCCTATGAAGGACTGAGATAGGGCAATTTCGGTAGATTTTTTTGGTTAGGACTGAATCACCAACAGGACTAGAAACACAAAAAGGTTCTAAAAGCAATTCAGGATAAATTTTGAACTTGCATGCTATATAAGGGGTCATAAAAGATAAGAAGGCACCGGAGTCCAACAAGGCATACACATCGAAAGAGAAGACTTTCAATATACCAGTAACAAAATCTGGGGAGCCCTCCTGGTCCTGACGAGAGGACATGGCATAAAGACGGTTCTGGCGTTGACTACCAGAACTAGAAGCAGTGCCCTGCTGGGCTGGTCGACCTCCTGAAGCTGCTGGGGCAGACTGAGTCCTGCTACCACCCTGCCCCTTATTAGCTAAAGGGCAATCTCGAATCCTGTGACCAACCTGACAACATCCATAGCAACCCTCTCTACCGGCTAGATACTTATTGGGATGATTCTTTCCACACTTGGTGCAAATGGGGTAGGAAGGCCCCTTTGAATCACTCCCTTGAGAATAAGAGCCCACACCTCTACTAAACTGATCATGACGAGGTCTCAGGGCCTAGGTAGGAGCACTAGCAGAAGAATGAACGGGTCCTGATGACTTCTTCTGAAAGGAAGAGCGATGTCCGCCTCCGGACTTCTGATGGCCAAAACTTGAACTCTCAGATCTAGCCCTCTTGTTCTCCCTAGCCATCTCCCTAAGCTTGTGTCTCTTGATCTGGTGAGCATGGGTCATGAGTCTGGAAATGTTCATATCACTCAACAATATCGCAGACTTACACTCCTTCTTCACCATATCTGAAACCCCATAGATAAACTTACTCATCTGATCATGCGGATCCGCTACCATAGAGGGGGAATACCTAGACAACTGAGTGAACTTCAAACTGTACTCCTGAACAGTCATGGATCCATGTCTCAAGTTCACAAACTCCTCGGCCTTCGCTTGCCTCAACTCTCGGGGAAAGAACCGATCGAGGAAAGCCCTCTCAAAACACTCCCAAGTCATAGGGACCTCATCCCTAGCTCTAGCTTCCTTCTATTGCGTGAACCAGATATGAGCTACATCCTTGAGTTGATAGGACGCGAGCTCCACACAATCAATATCACCCACTTGCATAACATCAAAGATCTTCTTCGTTTCATTAATAAAGCTAAGTGGGTCCTAACTCACTTTTGCCCCCCAAAATTCAGGCAGGTTCATTCAGACAAAATCACGAACTCGGGCCGCTACCCAATCTTGAGGGTGGACGGGGATAGGAGCCGGCTGGTTAGCCTGAGCGGCCATGGTCTGGGCTAGCAAATGGATGGCGTTCCTGAACTCCTCATTCGTGACCTCGCGGGCCAATACTGGAGGAGCATCATTCCGAGCGACTTGGTGAGGCATAGCACGTCGAGGCATAATCTGAAACGTACAAGGAAAGGATTAGAGAGATATTAAAGTTAAACTCTATCGCATGATATGATCATGAAAGAAGTGAAGTTTTTTTAAGACATCTCATAGCTTCCATCTCATAAGTGTGACACGCTTCACACATATGAAAGAGATTCTACTCGATGCGGCTTTCAGACATCTTAGGACTCTTAAACCTGAGGCTCTAATACCAAGTTTGTCACGCTCCGAGGCTATCTCCTAGACATAACACGAGGCTCGGGACCACAAGTGTCCCAAGTTAACCCTTGGCCATAGCATAACTCAGATAAATTAATAGATAAGTAGAAGCATAATAGGAAGATCCAAATAATCAAGTCAAATAGGATACACATCAAAAAGGAGACCTGAATACTGTCTATGTCTGGAAAATTCTCTAACTATCAATAAGAGCTGCTGGGACAAGATCCCAGCTAACTCAGAAATCTGAAATGAAAACATAAAGATAGGCTCGCTAACTCTAGTACTCGAAGAATGAAGACTCACCACTGATCAGTTGAAAGTCTGGCGTAGTCTAGCCACGAGTCTGAGGGCAGGTGCCTGAATCTGCATTGTAAAAGGATGCAGCGCAAAATGCGTCTGTACTATAGGATGTACCGAATACGTGAAATAAACAGGAGTCTGAGATAAGCATGCTAAATAAACTTGTAAAACTGAAATCATGCTATGAGTGTAAAACTGAAATGCAAGAGACTTAATGCATTGCCAAAGCAAGTTATACAAATATCATAGTAATCATAATAGTCCTGAAAACTGAAGGCAAAGAGTCAATGCATTTTAAAACCTGATACTGTTTCTGTGGGAGGTTCTCTAACCGACATAGACCATGTGAGCTACATGGAATCCGATGTATACGCCCCATCGAAAGGACCCGATATACCTTGCCAGGGAATAGAGGCATGACTATGGCGTGATCACTATATTTGATGCCCAACTGAGGGGACTTAGAACCTACGGGAGGACGTAGTTCTGGGACTAAGGACACTCTCACCCTGTCCAACTGGGTGCTAATACTACTCCCAAAAACATATACATATAGCTCATAACACTTACGACATATCTGATGTCAAAGATGTTCATAACTTAGGTAGACATATCTGGATGCCATACCTTTCATAAAACATAGGGACATATCTAATGTCCAAAACTGTTGGAAAAGCATAAGAACATATCTTATGTCATGCAATTCACAAGTCATGAATCTTAAAGCTTTGCAAAACCATAATTTAAAATATACTTTCTTTTCTAATATCTTAACTTGAAGAATTAGTCATGCAATTTCATGAAAATAGAGGTCATGTTACCTAGATATACCAATTTTACTTGAAGACATGCAATTTAATGAAAACATGCTAAAATTCATCATAATCATATGAGCTTTTGAAATTAACTGAGGAACTTTAATTAAATCATAGATATGTAATAAGAAATCATGAATTAATGCCTTAGAAGAAGACCCATAACTTTTCCCCAATTTGAGTAAGAACCCTAATTTAGAAATCCATAAATTTAATTTAGAAGATTGGAGTTTTGGGCATAAGGGTGAAGGGATTCCCTTATTAAATACCCATATACCTTGATTGATGCTAACCCACTTGTAATTGAAAAGAAAAGGAGACTTGAACTTGGAGCTTGAAGGAGTTCTTTTCCTTTTTGGGAGATGAATGAGGTGATGAGAAGGGACTTAGGCTAATAGGTTTAGAAATCATGCTAAAATTGTCAAAATGACCTCACTTAGGAGTTAGAAGAGTGGGTAATGACTAAAATACCCCTGGAACATAATTAGAAAAAAGCTGAAAAAAGTTGACTTTCAGGGACCACAGACGGATTCCACGGGTCGTAAACCAAACCACGACTCGTGGTTTCCAACCGTCGTTCCTGGCCAAGTGAGCAGGCTGCAGAAGCCAAACTACGGGTCAACAGGATGGACCCGTAGAATGGATCACGGGTCGTAGACCCAAGTCGTAGCTTCTGGGAAACTTGCAGTTCTCTGAACAAGTTCTACGGGTTACATGACGGTCCGTAGTTCAAACTACGGGTCGTAGAAACAAGTCGTGAAACCTGGGGAACCTGTCAACCCTCTTATCTGATTCCACGAGTTGACAGGATGGACCGTAGTCAGAATCACGGTCTGTAGAACCAACTCGTGGTACTCAGACCATAGGTCGAACCAACAGACTGGAACCATGGGTTCACTGATTTGGACTTGTAATTTCTGAAAAGTTCAAAATTTTCAGATTTTCTTAAGTTTAAAAGCTGGGTCGAATTTTGGGGTGTTACAACTTGTTCCCTCCAGGATACAATAACCCAACAACGTCGTGTGACTCAAGCAACTCCGGATTAGTTGAAGAGTCCAAAGCTCCACAAAAAGAATACCTTTCTTCAACATATATAACTCTCTATTGTATAGTGAATATAGTTGAAGACTTAGAATATTTTCTTTGTCTCAACTCCCTATCAGAAACAACCTCTTTACTTCATCTGAGGTAAAGGTATGGTCTGCATCGCGAAATATGTACTATGAATCAAGGTACTTTCACAGTTTTAGAGTATTTCTCCAAATTGAGAAATCTTTGGGATGAGCATATTTCATTGGTACCTCTTTCAGCTTGCGACTGTGATAAGTACAAGGAGTATGCAAATCAAATGGAGAGGCAGAAGCTCATACAATTTTTGATGGTTTTAAATGAGAATATATACGATATATAATGGAAGAGAATTTGAAAATTTTATTTCAATTAAAGTATATTCAATATGTATTTGTGTATAATAATATATACAAAGTGTTTTATATTGTAACTATTATAAGTCTTTCAAGTGAGATAAGGATTTTCATTTGCAAAATTTAACTTTATATGTAAATTTATAGAGTTTTTCTTTGTGTTTTTTGAAATCCGATTATTGGAATGAAAAAAAAGTTCTACCAAGAGATTCTCCTAGTAGTGAGGTACAAAATTTGCATCACCATTTTGGTGATAAGTCTCTATTACGTGGAGAAAGAAACAATCTAAAAGATAATTTCGGAGATCTCTCTTTAAATTTTGCCTAATAACACTCATTTTTCTAGTGATTTTAGATATTAAATTCGTCTTCCTTATATTTTGATCTTTTGTAATGAAACTTATTTTAATGATAAAATTTATCTATATTTCAAAATTGCCCTTTTATATTATTAATTATTAAATACAAAATTTTGGGACAAAAATCTTTAAATATATAACTTTAAAAATTCAAAAATTTCACCTACAATGCTTCACATGACTACATCTTTCATCATTTATTTATTTTCTTGTAAACTACACAAAGTCACAACTTGTCAATTGCTATTACTCAAACATGTTAAATTTTAAATGTAATATTTTTCAATTACATATTAATATTGTAAGTACAAAAAATTACTAATAAATTATTATAAACAAATATAGTTTAATATTGGAAAAATAAAATATTGTTTGGTACATACCTTTAGGCCATACAATTTCTATATTTGCAAAAAAAAATTATTCTCAAGCCCAAAAAAAATTATGAAACTAACACTGTATTATTTCATGTTGAAAGGAAGAAATAATATTCATGTAAATATTTGTATATGAAGTATGAAGTGTATTTTCTGGTTGTATGTATCATTTACTATCCAAAAAGAACTTGTCCATCGACACTTAGCATTTCTTATGATTTCTTTAAAACTTTGAAATATGATTTATATTTTTTTATATAGGATGATTGATCTCATAAATTCAAACTATAACTGTAAAAATTAGACATAGAATTATAAACTTGAATGAAATATTTCTTGTGTCACCAATCTTGCAAAAGTATTAAATAATTAATGTCACAAAGGGGTATTTTTAGAATATTGTTAAAAGATTATCATTAAAATAAGTTTCGTTACTCACAAAAAAATTAAAATAAAGGAGGTGAATGTAATATCTAAAATCACAAAGGAGGTGAGTGTTATTAGGCAAAATCTGAAGAGAGGTCTCTGAAATTATCCCAAAAAAACTAAAAAACTACCCTCTTCTGTTGTTTCACCCTTGCCCAACAAAGGCATTAGATATGATGAGAGCTCGTCTGCCTTATTAGTGTAGCCAATATTTCAACAGCTTGGTCAAACACTTGTCTTTCTTGCTCATTTTCCTCATCGAGCAATCCCCTTTCATAGGAATAAAAGTCTTGAGCTTTTGCTCGCTCTGCTCGTTCTCTTGTTCGATCTGAACTATCCATGATGACCTGCTTAATCTTATTGACAATGCTTCGGATCTGACCTTCATCCAAGAGTAGTACTCCAGATATCTGTAGGCACTCATTCAATGACTTCAACATATTTGCACATATTTCAGTATCAACCTCCTTATGCAAAGCTTCCACCAAAGCTCCTACTATGTAGTCGAATAATTGCTTGACATAGGTCTCATTTTGGCCATTAGCAGTACCTTTTTCTATAGCCAGTTTGGCAGACCATAACAACTCTGGCATGGCTGAAACCGCAACTTTCTTGACTTCCCAATGGAAATAAAATTTCAGAAGCGGGACCAATATTGGAGCGGCCTGGTCAATCCAAGGGTAGAAACCTTCCTTTAGCTCTTTAGCATAGCAGCATAGCATATTACAAGTTGTAGTCTTCTCCTCTAGCACACTTGTTTTGATCTCCTTTCTATCGTCACTTGATGAATTTGATACATCAGACATTAGTTGAGCAGATCGAAGCAAATGAGGCATGACTACACTAATGTATGGATGGAGATCCTGAGCCAAACACTTGCAAAGTCTGGCCCAAGCCTGTAGCAGGTAACAACTAGTAGTTGGGTCATAATCTGTTGCCATTTGTGATCCTTGCAGGGACAAAAGCACTTCTATAACCTTGTTTGCGTCGTCTCTAAATTTATCTTTGCCAACTGCCATCCCAACTAAACTTATGCACTCTATGGCTTTGGCTCGAAGCATGTGATTAGAATTATTATCCATTGCATTTACAAGGATGGTTTTCAAATATGGCATTACAACATCATAATACTTCTGGAAGTGCTCTTGGGACGAATCAACGACAGAAGCCAAAGCAGTTAATGCTCCCTGTTGCACCATTTTTTTGTCATTCTGCAGAAGTAGAATAAGTCTTGTAACTATTCCATCTAGATAAGGTGTCAGAATTTCGGGTGTGCAGTTCTCACTGAAGTTGATGACAGATGATGCAACACGTGCCTATACTCGTGGACTTTGTAAATCATCCATTGCTACCATTAGTGCTGGCAATACACGCTCATGATATTGAACTTGCAAATCTGGACCCAAGTAAATTGACAACTGGTCAATTGCATCAATAGCTGCCTGCCTCACTAGAGGATTATGATGCTTGAAAGAATCGAGAACCATGTAGACCACTGGCTCAAAATTCTTAATCATCATGATTAAGCAACCTTTAGTAATCTGAGCAATGGCAATGAGAGCGACATGGTGCTTCTGCCACTCATGTGCAGGAAAGTAATCAGGCAACTGTTCGTAAGCAACCGGAACAATTGAGTTACCGCCCAATGCACTAGCTAATCTATCCAAAAACTTCAGCCCTACACTGTAATTAGTTGTTTCCCCTGCATCCTCAAGTCCACCTAATAATATCTTCAACAAAATAGCAAACAAACTACTACTAAACCGCGACAACTTCCCAGTCTTTCCAATGTCACATTGCCCAGCCTCGGCCAATGTAATCACAAACTCAATTGCCAAATGCCTTGTACAGTCTTCTAGTCTCTTTGCCTCGGCCACTTGCAACATTGTCATTATGACACGCATTAGCTTTCTACTCGGTAACCACGGTTCAGTCCCTGCTAATTCGATCAACAATATCAGTACGTCTTGTGTTGTAGCCTCTTGACCAATGTACAAAGCCTCAGTCATCATGAAAGGCAATAGAACCCGAAGCCGCACTGGACTCTAAAACCTATCCCCATGTAGACATTGAAATTTTGTGGGACTCTACAAGATGAGTCCAATTTCTGTCAGGGTTTCTTGGAGGCTACTCTACCCTAAACCCTAGCTTGGAGGCTATTCTACCCTAAACCAGCTCACGCCTATATAAAGGGTAATATATTCCCTTGAAATCTTCCAACGTTCGAGAAATACGCTACTAACGGCCCTCAAATTACGGAGAAAGATCAGAGAGAAGAATCAAGGGAGAAACAGATTTGTACTCACATTATTCATCAATAAAATCCATTTCTTCATATTTTATTTGTGATTGCAATTTATTTTCCATCACATTAAAATTTATTGTAAACAAATTGGCACGCCCAGTGGGACCAAATCTGTCCTTCATCTCTTCTCTCACACATCAGATCTGCAAATTTGGAGCTACAAACCTGCAAAGATGGAAATTACTTCAAGTCTCGTCTTTGAGTTTCATCAAATCTACACAACGACATGCCTCGAAGTAGGGGGCATTTGTAGACATTGAAATTTTGTGGGACTCTACAAGATGAGTCCAATTTCTGTCAGGGTTTCTTGGAGGCTACTCTACCCTAAACCCTAGCTTGGAGGCTACTCTACCCTAAAACAGCTCACGCCTATATAAAGGGTAATATATTCCCTTGAAGAGGCATCTCGAAATTCCATAAACTCATGGGATATTCATAAAGAGATCAAGATGTGACTGAGGTCAAAATCTTCCAACGTTCAAGAAATACGCTACTAACGGCCTTCAAATTACGGAGAAAGATCAGAGAGAAGAATCAAGGGAGAAACAGATTTGTACTCACATTATTCATCAATAAAATCCATTTCTTCATATTTTATTTGTGATTGCAATTTATTTTCCATCACATTAAAATTTTTTGTAAACAAATTGGCACGCCCAGTGGGACCAAATTTTTATTTCATCTCTTCTCTCACACATCAGATCTGCAAATTTGGAGCTACAAACCTGCAAAGATGGAAATTACTTCAAGTCTCGTCTTTGAGTTTCATTAAGTCTACACAACGACATGCCTCGAAGTAGGGGGCATTTGTAGACATTGAAATTTTGTGGGACTCTACAAGATGAGTCCAATTTCTGTCAGGGTTTCTTGGAGGCTACTCTACCCTAAACCCTAGCTTGGAGGCTATTCTACCCTAAACCAGCTCACGCCTATATAAAGGGTAATATATTCCCTTGAAGAGGCATCTCGAAATTCCATAAACTCATGGGATATTCATAAAGAGATCAAGATGTGACTGAGGTCAAAATCTTCCAACGTTCGAGAAATACGCTACTAACGGCCCTCAAATTACGGAGAAAGATCAGAGAGAAGAATCAAGGGAGAAACAGATTTGTACTCACATTATTCATCAATAAAATCCATTTCTTCATATTTTATTTGTGATTGCAATTTATTTTCCATCACATTAAAATTTATTGTAAACAAATTGGCACGCCCAGTGGGACCAAATCTGTCCTTCATCTCTTCTCTCACACATCAGATCTGCAAATTTGGAGCTACAAACCTGCAAAGATGGAAATTACTTCAAGTCTCGTCTTTGAGTTTCATCAAATCTACACAACGACATGCCTCGAAGTAGGGGGCATTTGTAGACATTGAAATTTTGTGGGACTCTACAAGATGAGTCCAATTTCTGTCAGGGTTTCTTGGAGGCTACTCTACCCTAAACCCTAGCTTGGAGGCTACTCTACCCTAAAACAGCTCACGCCTATATAAAGGGTAATATATTCCCTTGAAGAGGCATCTCGAAATTCCATAAACTCATGGGATATTCATAAAGAGATCAAGATGTGACTGAGGTCAAAATCTTCCAACGTTCAAGAAATACGCTACTAACGGCCTTCAAATTACGGAGAAAGATCAGAGAGAAGAATCAAGGGAGAAACAGATTTGTACTCACATTATTCATCAATAAAATCCATTTCTTCATATTTTATTTGTGATTGCAATTTATTTTCCATCACATTAAAATTTTTTGTAAACAAATTGGCACGCCCAGTGGGACCAAATTTTTATTTCATCTCTTCTCTCACACATCAGATCTGCAAATTTGGAGCTACAAACCTGCAAAGATGGAAATTACTTCAAGTCTCGTCTTTGAGTTTCATTAAGTCTACACAACGACATGCCTCGAAGTAGGGGGCATTTGTAGACATTGAAATTTTGTGGGACTCTACAAGATGAGTCCAATTTCTGTCAGGGTTTCTTGGAGGCTACTCTACCCTAAACCCTAGCTTGGAGGCTATTCTACCCTAAACCAGCTCACGCCTATATAAAGGGTAATATATTCCCTTGAAGAGGCATCTCGAAATTCCATAAACTCATGGGATATTCATAAAGAGATCAAGATGTGACTGAGGTCAAAATCTTCCAACGTTCGAGAAATACTCTACTAACGGCCCTCAAATTACAGAGAAAGATCAGAGAGAAGAATCAAGGGAGAAAGAGATTTGTACTCACATTATTCATCAATAAAATCCATTTGTTCATATTTTATTTGTGATTGCAATTTATTTTCCATCACATTAAAATTTGTTGTAAACAAATTGGCACGCCCAGTGGGACCAAATTTGTCCTTCATATCTTCTCTCACACATCAGATCTGCAAATTTGGAGCTACAAACCTGCAAAGATGGAAATTACTTCAAGTCTCGTCTTTGAGTTTCATCAAGTCTACACAACGACATGCCTCTAAGTAGGGGGCATTTGTAGACATTGAAATTTTGTGGGACTCTACAAGATGAGTCCAATTTCTGTCAGGGTTTCTTGGAGGCTACTCTACCCTAAACCCTAGCTTGGAGGCTATTCTACCCTAAACCAGCTCACGCCTATATAAAGGGTAATATATTCCCTTGAAGAGGCATCTCGAAATTCCATAAACTCATGGGATATTCGTAAAGAGATCAAGATGTGACTGAGGTCAAAATCTTCCAACGTTAGAGAAATACGCTACTAACGGCCCTCAAATTACAGAGAAAGATCAGAGAGAAGAATCAAGGGAGAAAGAGATTTGTACTCACATTATTCATCAATAAAATCCATTTCTTCATATTTTATTTGTGATTGCAATTTATTTTCCATCACATTAAAATTTGTTGTAAACACCCCACTCTCCATCAACAACGCTATGAAATTGATCACAACGCTTAAAGCCGCAATCAGTATTCGGGGAATTCTTCAGCGTTTTCCGAAAAACAGAATATAAATCCTCCGTTACTAATGTATTCTGATTCTTCTTCATGTTCTGAGTAAACTCAGATAGTTTATGCCAAATGAACGAGTGACCACCTCGACTTAGCATGCTATGGAGGAGAGTATGGGATATGTCACTGATATGGTTAGTGAGTATGAGAACAAGTGAATTGGCATGGTTCTGAATCATGACGTTGAAGATTGACAAGGTTTGGGATCGTTGAGGAGAGGAGGTTCACGTGTTGAGCTCGACGAGTAGGGTTTTGAATGGCTGCCACTTGGTCTTGTTGGTACTGATTTAACTCGGAATCCATATGGCTATGGTATATGGATAGCTAGCGCAGAGCACGTTAATGGTGACACGGAGAATTCAGACGACTTTTGCCGCCTTTGGCGAAAACAAAAAAAATAATATAATTCACGCAATTGTGTTTGGCCATAATTTTTGCAGTTAATATTTAAAATATAATTTAAATAGGATTATATTATGAAAATAATAAACTTAAGATTTTTAAAAAAAAATAAATAAGTGAAAATAAAGGTGAAAACAAGGTTTTGGTTGTTCAAGTTATATTTGAAATTTTTATGGCCAAACACTATTTTTCAAATAAAGTGAAATAATATTCCGAAAAAAGTGAATAATATTCAACCAAACGAGTATATATATATATGTGTTAAAGAAAAAGTAAAAGGCCCAGTTTGGCCATAATTTTTTCTTGCTTTTTCCTGAAAAATTATTTCACTTTATTTAAAAATTATTATTTGGCCATAAAAAAATGAAAACAATCTAATAAGTACTTGTTTTCACTTTTACTTTTTCCACCTTTTTAATTATTTTTTTAAAAAAATCCTATTTTTTTAACTTTCATAAAATAACTCAATTTAAATTATATTTATTTAAATTCTAGATAGTTATTACAAAAATTATGGCCAAATACAATTTCAACTTCAACTTTAAAATTTTTAAATAAAATAAAATTATTTTTTATTTTAATGGCAAAGTCTTTTCATAATTATTTTTTTATCGAACATATCTTATTTACTTTTCTATTATGCACCCTATCTATCATAATTACCGAGGTTTCACGAAAAATAGCTAATGACAAAAGAGAAGGCATGACATAAAATGAGAAGTCTAATCTAACAGCTTTAAAAAAGGAAAAATTACATAACATTGGAAATATTCATGTTTAATTATGCTTTATAGTAATAATTTTTATTTTAATTATATTTTGTAGCAGATGGTTTAAAATTATTGATATATATAATATGGATTTATATATAGCACAATTTGTATTTGCACTGAAATTTCACAAAATATACAACATGAATTTGTATTTGTATGTCGAGATTTTCACAAAATAAATAATACGAATTGTATTTGTATGCTAAGATTTCAATTCAACTCTATTTATATTTGTGTGCCGAGATTATAAATTGCTATTAAAAATATTATTACAATTTATTATTATGCAAAATATAACTATGAAAGCCTTATTAAATTCCTACTAGTTGCTATTTATGAAAGTACCTCTTAAAAAAAGTATTTGGCTCCACCGAATATAACCAAGAATGGGGCTACAACTGTAATATGTACCTCACTTTTGATAAGTGACCTCCTTTTTTTGTGTGAAAAAAAATTGATTCTAATAATGTGTGTGAAACATATTTTTGGAAAATAATTGGGGCTATAATTAATATTTATATAAGATTTTCTTTTAATCGCATTTTTTTTATAAATAATGTAATACTCTATAAATTTTATTTTTTATTTTAGCCTAAAGTTGAATTTGTAAAGCCATTTATTAGATTTGAATATTTTCGAAGATGAGTTACAATTTTTTTTTTAATTATATGGGATTAGGAGGTGACTCACTCGAACGCTTAGAGTAAAATTTAGGAAAAATTACATAAAAGTGCATGTGACAACTGTACATTGCAAAATATGGCCAATTTTTTAAGCTCTTACAAAAAATGGCCTAATGTCTATAGAAAAAGAAAGTTACTTGGGTGAATGAATTAAGGGTGACAAAAATGTTTCAAATTTAAGTTGTAGTGACTTAAGTTATTTTAATTGAGTAGAGGTGACAAAAATTAGATTAGGAATTAATGGGTTTTGACTCATTTTCTGAGTTGCCCTCAAGTTTTTATTTTTACACTTTGACCCATGGGACCCATTCCCCTTTTGGGAGAATTAAATAAAACCCTAATTACCTAAAATGGGAGGGGGAAAAAAGGACCGCCTCCCCTTCTTTTTGCTTCTCTTCCTCGCGCCATTTTCAGAGCATTCTCCATTGTTGTTGCTGTTGTTGTCTTCTTCTTCTTCATCATCATCATCTTCTTCTTCTTCATCATCATCATCTTCTTTTTCTTCTACTCCCCTGCCCTCCATTGTTGTTGTTGCTGCTGCCACAACTGCTGGTACTGGACCAAAATTTTGGACCAAATTTGTTCGTAATCACTGGGCATTGCTTCATAGGTGATTTTGGTAAGTAAAAATAATGATTTTTAGTTCAATTTCTCATCTGGGTATATCTGCTGTTTTTCTGCAATTTTCAGTAGCGTATCCAACAGATGACCCATCTGTTGCAACAGATGATCTATCTGTTGGATTCATGTTACAACAGTTGAATCCAACAGATAGATCATCTGTTGCAACAGATGACCTATCTGTTGGATCAAGCTACTGGTTCTGAACATGAATCCAACAGGTAAGTCATATGCTGCAACAGATAACTCATCTGTTGCAGCATATAACTCATCTGTTGCAACAGATGACTTACCTGTTGGATTCATATTACATTAGCTGGCAAAGCTGGTTCAGAACCAGAAGCTTAATCCAACAGATAAGTCATCTGCTGCAACAGATGAGTTATATGCTGCAACAGATGAGTTATCTGTTGCAGCATATGACTTACCTGTTGGATTCATGTTCAGAACCAGTAGCTTGATCCAACAGATAGGTCATCTGTTGCAACATATAACTCATCTGTTGCAGCATATATCTCATCTGTTGCAGCAGATGACTTATCTGTTGGATTAAGCTTCTGGTTCTGAACATGTATCCAACATGTGAGTCATTTGTTATAACAAATGAGTTACTTGTTGGGACAATGATATAATTTTATTGTTTTATATAGATACTTGTCGCGCCCTATTTCGGACTGGCCAAAATATGCTTGCAACATCCGGCTCTTCTGCCTTTGTTTTGGAAAAGGGTTTAGAGTCGCCACCTAAATTTTAGAAAACTTAGGAAACCATTTTTTATGTAAAACTCTTATTTTAGTCTGCGAAAACGTTTGAGATTCTGGGTAAGAGTTTTGGTTACTCGAAGGGAAGGTGTTAGGCACCCTTCAGAGCCTATCCGAAGATAGTCCTTAAACTCAATTTAGAAAAAATATTTGGGAAAGTTATTTGCTCATTATTTGCTAAAAAGGGTGATAAAAACGTGTTTTATTAATTTAAAGAAAACTCAAAGTATATGACACATGCTACTACAATAGGCAAAAATATAAAATATGCTTATGGTAAAAGATGAAACATATGTACGTACATGTCAAAATATATGAAAGTTTAATAGCAATACTCTTATCATTAAAATAGGTAGAACTTTATGATTTATAAGAATATATACTTAAAAAAACTATGCAAAAGAAATGAGAATGTTATTTATACAAATATACTTTTTTGTAAAGTAAGAAATATATGGGGTTTTAGAGTTTTGGGAAAAGTTTATGACATGTTTATTAAAAGAAAATAAAGGTGATGTATGTATGTTTAAAATACAAGAAATCATGTGAAAAGGTTTATTATTTAAAAGATTTGGATAAGTAAAAAAACATGTAGGAAATAAGTATACCGGTAATAGAGAAAAAAGATATAAGAGAAAATCATGTTTGTTTTGTAAATATATTTCATGTAAAAGAACAATTTGAAAACTTGAGTAGAAAACGAGAATTATTTGTTTTCATGTAAAGGAGACTTTTATTCGTAAGGTAAAAATGAACATGCATTGAATATGAGAGAAAGTATTATGTACATAAAGGTAATTGTGATAAAATAATATATGTTTAATTAAAGTAGGAAGATGAGTAAGTAAAAAATATAAATATATACCTTGTAGTAGATAGCATATGACATATATATACCTTGCGTTTTGAGGCCTTAAAAAATCTGAAAATCTCAAAATATATATAGAGTATAACCAAAATATTTGTAAAATATTGGGGTTAGAATAAGAGAATACATAGGTTATTAATAAATATAAAGGAGGCTTGCCTAAATTAGATAAAGCATTCTATAATCTAAGGCCTAAGAATGACTAAAATTTGTTTGAAAATAAATTGAATCGCTAATTAATATTTTTGATTTTTTGAAAATCTACCGCGAGTTATTTGAAACACGTTTTTCTTGAAACAAAGCCTAAGTTAATTAATCCTAAAAAATCTGCACTATTTACCATTTCTTATTACTATTTTTGAAAGTGTTTAACCACTAATTTTAAAGTATTTAAAAAGGAAAACCCGAAACATTTGCCTAACTAAAAAGGACGGAGGAAATTCTCTTTCAAAGTTTCAAACTAAATAAAGTAATCCACGAAAACTAAAAAAAAAACGGAAAAATAAATGTCAATCAAAATCACAAAGAAAAAACACATATCCAAATATACAAGGTTAGTTAAAACATTTCAAGTAAGCATAAAGGAAAGCAATAAATAAATAAAAAGGGGCTAGATACGCCAAGTTCCTTTGGAGGAACTAAGTCTCTAAAGAACGACTCTGAGCACCGCGATAGCTCCTAATAGCTGCTCGAACCAAATATTTATTGGGGCCGAAAGTGAGTTTCAAGTGAGAACTCCAGCTCTCCGGTTGTTTCATGTAACACAAAAAAAAAATGATAAGGATTAGTAACTTGCATAACAAAGTTTACAAGATGTAGAAATATGCCAAGCTTAACAATAAAGTGATAAGGAAAACAAACATGCTATTCGGTAAATACACAAGCATATATGAAAGACGACATGTAACCATATTTTGCTTCATTTTTTATAAACAAACGATCTTGGGTAAAACAAACAATTTCAACACTAATTGATCACTAGAAAACAAAATACACAATAAAGTATCTGTATAAATTTTTATTATTTTTTACAAGAAAGGAAGGTCTCAAAAAGAAAAGCTGCACAAATATGCTAAATCATTTGACAAACATATCCAAATAGAACCAGACTTGAGGAATAACATACTGCACGTTTCGCCATCAAAATCACACACCAAACTTACACGAGCGTTTGAAGGGTAAAAGACACTAAATCATAATAACAAGACTAAAAAAACAAATAACCGGTAATTATGAGCTCGAATTAGGACCATTCTTTTATCTTAGTTAGTGCCTCATATGAAGTTGACATAATACTTTAACCACGCAGGAAGACACTCGAGCCAATTAAGACTTACCTTAACAGTGGATTTTCTAGCTTGTTAACAACAGTTAAACTCAAGTTGTCACTTCCACATTCATGCCATGATATCAAGCAAACTAGTGAACTTTTAAACTCACATTGAAACCAAAAAAAATAGCTAAGTTAAGTTAGAAGTGGAAAATTTCATTTAAGTAAGCAGCTGGCCTAAGATATAACCAACAGTTGATACAATATTCCAACATTCAAATGTAAGAACTACGAGAATTCTATGATGAACAACCAATCATATTTGAAGTTTTAATCTTTTAGAGCCTTTCGTGCTAAGTTAAAGGGCTGCTCGAACAAACAGAACATATTTAGGACATATTACCATGTTCAAAGTATCAACACTGACATCGCAATGAACTCCGACAGTCCACTGAATACATCTGAAGATTCCAACTTCCTCTAGTCCATTTTAAGCTAAACAAAGGTTGTAAATATTCTACAAAACATACCATGGACTATAGGTACAACCAAATGACTCGAGAATCAATTCACTTTAAGCTCACATTCGCAACCGGATGAACAAAACAGCCAACCCCATTCAAAATATCAAACTTTATAAAATTTGTTTGAGCTAAATCATAAGTCGCAAATACCTTACAAACGCATAATTCAATCTCAATAACACCAATGACCAGAGAGCTGATTTACTAGGTAATCAGACTCAAAATAAATCGAACAAAACCACAACCAACTCACACGATCAATGAATCACAAAATCAAACATAATGTAATTAGACGGGATAGAAATTCACCTTGTGTTGGGCAGCGATTGAGGCCGATCAGTGTTGAGTTTCAAACTAGCTCTTCCGACTCCGACTCCGGTTATCCGAATAGCAAACGAGACAACAAGAGAAAAACGAATAGTGAGTATATGGAAATCGACAGTGAACAACTAGAGAACAATTTTTTTTTTTTGTGAGCTGTTTTGATAATTCTTCTGATTGTTCCTTCGTCAATTTTTTGTCGTCTTTTTGGTGATTAATTCCGTGGCTATAATAGAAACCCAAGGGTTCCTTTTATAGCCAAAGCTGAAGGCTCAAACGGCTCTTTCCAAGAATTCAAAATTTGAATTCTTGGAAAGCCAAGTTGCAATGGAAATGATGAAAACCAGAGAAAAAGAAAGAGATGCCTACTTTTTCAGGCTGATTTGAAAGAGACGGTGACGGGTCAGAGGTGTAGGGCTCAGACCTGTCGGATAAAGGTCGTACCCGTCGGATAACTTTTTGAATCCGACGGGTCCTCGATTTGTTCCTCTTTTCCGAGGTCTGCGGCCGGCGGCGGGGGGGAGCTTTAGCTCTGTTTCTGAAATGACAAAAAGGGGTGAGAGGATGGCTATAAAGTGGAGGAGAGAAGGGTGAAGACCACCGGATTTTGCCATTATCCGATGGTCTAGCGGCGGGCGACCTTTTCGAGGTTGTAAAACGTCTCCGAAAAGGGGAAGGTACAACGTGAGGTGACGGGAAAGGGTGTTGTCGCCGTTTGCCCGCCGGTACGAAGCAAAATCCGGTGGGTCTTTGGTGGTGAGGCGGCGAGAAAGGGTTTGGGGGTGGGGGTGTCGGTTTGGTTGAAAGAGGAGGGTCTGTTTTTATTTCTGGTTGAAATGGAGTAAGGGAGAAAAGGGATTAGGGGTGTGTTTAGTGGGGAATTTGGGCCGGGTCAGGGGTTTGGGCCGGGTCGGGTGGTCGGGTAGTGGGTTAGGAGAAATTGGGCCGGGTTAGGTAATTAGGTAATGGGCTAGGGAGTTTTGGGTCGGTTTTGGCTGAAAGATAATAAGAATTTGGCCCAAAATTGGTAAATGAATTAGTTTGTAGAAAAAGAAATAATTTTCCCTAGTCGTTTTTCCACTTAATTAATTTAACGATGCTTCTTTTATCCTAATTAATTTTCCAATACGTATATAGATGACTTAAAAAATAATTTGCTACGCGTAATCGCAATCCCCAATTAATAGAACTATATTTAGGAAATATTATAGCGATACGACAAAATTTATTTAGAGTTTGAAATAAAAGTTACTATACTAATATCTTGTTTAAAAATGGCAAAAAGAATGAGCTATAAAATATTTTTGGGGTGATTTTATAAGATACAATATTATTAGTTATTATTATTTCATACATAGAAAGTAAAGAAAATAACATATATTATTATAAAAAGTAAAGGAAATCAAAAATGATTATTGGTGCCAAAATTTATAAAAAATTAATATAAAAAATAAGAAAATTATTTTGAAAAAGTGATAACGCCCAAACTACACCTCAAATTAACGAGGCGTAAGCGGTCGTAGTCAAATATAGAACCCAACAAAGGTTGGGGTCGAATCCCACAGAGAATATGGTGCAAATTCAAGTCTTTAGTGAAGTAGATGACTAATCGTCAATAGTTTCCGGTAAATAAAAAGGGGGGGGGGGGTTTGTGTAATCAACTTGTAAACAAAACAAACAATTAACGTGTGGATGATAATCAGTAGGAGAATGAACTAGGGAAGTGTTTACCATGGCGTTGGTAACAATGTCGATCCTAGGCTTAATCGGATTCTTTTTATATGTGTGTCACGATGTGATTGAATGTATGGTATCGTCTAAACGTCTCTCGACCAAATAAACAAATTTCCTTTTCTATTCTCTCGACCTCGAAAAGATGTGCTTTTTAGATTTCAATCCTAAACATCAAGTAGATTAATCTAGTTACAGCATTAATCATTAGACGAGAGTTAGTAGTCTCGAATCCTTGTTGTTAATCAAGTTTTCCGGTTTTAATCTCTTTACTCAAGTAAATTAAACCTAGGCATGTTCTAATGTTTGCAACCACTAGAAAACGTTAAATAATGTATGATTAACAACGTGACAATACATAAATTGAACCCAACGCTACCCGGAATCTATATCGCTACGTTTGCCATGGCTCCCACAACCCTAGTTGTGGGAGGTTTAGTTACTCATGCTTGAAGAAGAACAAAAGAATGCAATATTCATAATAAAGACAAGAAATCCTTACAATGTATTGAGAACAATCTTTAATTAATCCAAGAACAAGAACAAAATCCCAAGAACGAATCAAGAACAAGATTTAGGAGAAGGAAACCGGGTGTAGCGCGTTTTCTCTCTCAAAACTCGCTCAAAAACTCCTAAAACTATTGGGAGAACTATTGTATATCGAATGAATCATGAAAATAAAACTAACATAGGGTATTTATAGGAGTCTAGGAAACCAATCCCAAAAATGCTCGGATTCCGCGTCGCGGATTGCCTAAGTGTGACGGCCAGGGTGACGGACCGTCACAGGGTTGACGGACCGTCGCCTGGACCGTCACCCTTAGGCAGTGGTGCTGCCTTGGCTGCTGCCTTGGTGTGACGGTTTGGGTGACGGACCGTCACACCCTTGACGGACCGTCACCTGAACCGTCACTCTTATCCAAAATGTTGTTTTTCGTGTATTTCCGTCCGTTTCCGTGTTTGTTTCCATTTCCTACAAATACAACATAAAAACATCAAAAACAACAACGGTTGCTTGAAAACGTACGATTGTTCTTAGTAAAAAGGAGTCGAAAGTGCCGTAAATTAGAGGCACATCAACACCCTCAACTTAAAACGTTCGCTTGTCCTCAAGCAACATAACATAAAACAATAAAACGACTCAACTAAGAACACGAACTCATGTCTCTAGCAACTCATGGTCATTCCACATCTTAATCCATTAAATCAAGCTCCCTCGTAGCATACGAATGTATGAAACACTAACTTGCAAGGATCCAAACATGTCATTCCGATATGATAGAACATTCTACATTTACACGCGCAGCTATCCTAACAATCAATAGACAATACCGACATCTTGGTGCCCTCACCACAAAGAAATCCCTCACACAAGATTTGGGACTAGGTAAGCGCTCACACTCACAAACGATTTCAAACAATGCACATGCGATACCATAGGCTTGCCCTTACTATTCTATTTCAGTTCTTCAGAAAGCCGCTCAGGATCACTACAGGACTTGTTTAGGCTTGTAATGAGGCTTCGGGTGCAGGTAGGATACCTTTAGGGGTTAGTGACTAAGCCCTCCTTGGAACTACCGACGTCTTATTACCACATAACTTACTTTGTCCATCCTTATTCACCTTTATATTTCCTTCTTTCTAGCTACAGGTGCGGCCTCTTTATTTTGACAATTCTTTTTATTTCTTTTTCGATCTTTTTCATCTCTTTTTTTTCTTTCTTTTTTTTCTTAGGCACACACCCGACTTTTCATTCTATTCACAACCAATCTTCACTATCCTCTTTTTCTTATCATTCACCTCTCTAGTAGCCACCCTCAACTTAGGCTGATTGCCTGCGTTGAGGTGCACAATGTCCAAGGGAGGACCAGGGCCAAAACAGGGTTTACCTCTATAGTAGCCACCCTCAACTTAGGCTGATTGCCTGCGTTGAGGTGCACAATGTCCAAGGAAGGACCAGGGCCAAAATAGGGATTCAAAGTTAAACAGGAATGGTGACAGGTTATTGAAAGAACAAGGTTAATTATGGCTCAAACAGGGATCAAAGGGATTATTTATATTTGGACGGTCTTTAGGTTAAGTGGACTGCACACAAAAAGGGCCTGTGATCCTTTCCTAAGCAACCAAACTTCAAACTTAACAAAATAGACCGGGCAAGTTCTAGATGCATGCACAGAGTAAGAATTTATAACAATTAATCTCACACACTCTTAGCACCAAGAAACCATATCGCTACCAACTATCAAACAACCGCTCGGCTTAAGCATACTCATTCTATCATATTCACACAATGACATCTAAAGATCCAGACAGTCAATTGTTTCAACATAAGTACAAAACCAGAAAATTTTTAAAGGGGCCTCGTTTTAGCCAAGAAAAACGGCATGCTCATCACTATAGACACTAAAAAAAAACAAAAAATCTAAAATAACAACCTAAACGTGCCGGTTCTACTAGATAGCACACCGGAGGGAAAAGAAACACGGCAACAAAAACCCTCGGTGGTGACTCACAGGTTTCCCAACACCCTCAACTTAGACTCATGCATTGTCCCCAATGCATACATGTGAAAGCAAAAACTGTGAGAGAAAGGAATACCTGTGAAGTCGATCGGACTCAGAATCTGGAATGATGTTGGAGACCGCCAGGGTCTCCAAAACACGAGAACTCGATGGAGTGTGGCGTTCCAGCTTCCTCTTTGGGCTCCATCGCTAGTCGCGATAATTTCTTCGCTCTTTCTTTGCAGATTCTCTTTCGGTGTTTTCGTTTTCTTGATCTTTCACTGCTTTCCTTTGTCTGCTCGTTCTTTTGCGATCGCGACTTTACTCTCATAACAGCTCGGGTTTCCACACAACCCTTCTCCTCAAGATACACATCAGCAGGGACTTCCTCAATAGCATTGATGACCGCGACTACCCTCATGTCACTTGGTTGCTTCATCACTCTGGACACATCGAACTTGACCATTTCATTGTTCAGCCTGAAGGTCAGTTCGTTTTTCTCCATGTCAACCAAGGCTCTTGCTGTGGCTAGCAATGGTCGTCCCAAGATTATGGGAACTTCGAAATCCACTTCGCAATCCAAGATCACAAAGTCAGCTGGGAAAATAAGCTTACCGATCTTTACTAGCACATCAGACAATATTCCCACAGGTCGCTTTACTGAACGGTCGGCCATCATCACTCTTATGGACGTTGGTTTAGGAGCTCCCAACCCAGTTGTTTATAGACGGCTAGCGGCATCAAGTTGATGCTAGCACCCAGATCACACAAGGCTTTCCCGAAGTTGAGCTTCCCAACAGTGCAGGGAACAGTAAACGCACCTGGATCTTCCTTCTTTTGGACCAACGACCTTGAAGAAATAGCGCTGCAGTGGTGGAGGTTGTCTTCCGGTTCAAAACTTACCGACCTCTTCTTTGTAATCAAGTCCTTCATGAACTTGGCATAACCGAGCATTTGTTCCAGCGCTTCCACCAATGGTATGTTTATTGAAATTTGCTTCAGCATGGTCATGAAGTTCAGGAACTTACCATCGTCAGCTTTCTTCTTTAGGCGCTGTGGGAAAGGAGGTGGTGGTCGCAGCATCATAGTTGGAAGCTTTTCAGCTTCCTTGCTTTTCTTCGCGGGCTTTTGAGTTTCCTCCTCTACCGCCTCTTCATCATCCACAACATCACCTTGAGTCTGAATTACCGGATATGATTCCGGTAACGTTTTGCCGCTTCTTGTGGTGATCGCCATACAGCTAGCGTCATTCCTCGGATGAGTAGTGTCACTCGGCAATGTACCTGTCTTCCTTTGGTTCAGAGATGCCGAGATTTGCCCCACTTGCTGCTCCAACTGCTTGATCGCGGTGGAATGTGACTCTACTACCTGACTCAACGTTGATAACTCAGTCCTCATCTCCTTTACCCCAGAGTCAGTCGATTCCACCTTCAGCAGCATCTTTGCCATCATGCTCTCCAATTTCGACGTCCCTGTCTCAGTGCTAGCTCTATCTCGATTACCAGGTGGAACATACAACCCACCTCTATCAGTGTTGTTCCTCCAGTTTCCCTGGTCGCGCTCTCTGTAATCAGTTTTCTCATAGTGGTTGTCTCTTTGATAGTTCCGACCTTGGTTTCCTTGGCCATTGGCCTGGAAACCCCCCAAGTAATTCGCCTCCTCAGTCTCCATACCTTGGGAACCCACAGCTTGTACCTTCTCCATACCTCCTGAGAACAAGTGCTTGGTCAGTAGGTCCAACTGCGTTTTCAGATGCGCCATGTCTTGGTCGCGCTCCTCCTCTTTCCTACGCTGCTCTGCTGACATACCAACGGTATAGGTGCTAGCTGCAACCTCTGAATCTCGTGTATGCCAGGCCCTGTTGGTTCTGGTGAGCCTGTCCAAAGTAGTTGTGGCCTCAACAAAGGTGAGACCCATGAATGCACCACCTGCTGCGTTGTCTAATGTCGGCTTGGTAGCCGAATTCAGTGCCCGGTAGAACGTTTGCATCAAGAAGTTATCGGTCAATTGATGGTTCGGGCATTGGGTTATCTTCTTTTTGAATCGCAACCAAGTCTCGTGCAGTGCTTCGTGCGGTTGCTGCCTGAAGTTGCTAATCTCGTCCCTCAACTGTATCATCCGAGAGGGAGGAAAGAACCTTTCTAGGAAAGCTCCTCTCAACTCACCCCACGTTGCGATAGAGTCGGGGGTCAGCTCTGTCAACCACAACGCTGCCTCATCAGACAGAGACAACGGAAACAACCTGAGCCTGATCGCTGTCTGACTCACGCCCGGCAGTTCGAACGACTTGCATATGCCCACGAAATTCATTAGGTGCTGGTTTGGATCATCCCCAGCGGCACCGCGGAACACTCCTCTCAAGTTCAGCAGCTGGATCATCGTGCTAGTGATGTTGAACTTGGCTCCGGGCGGTAGCGGTGGTAGAACAATGGCGCCCGTAGCGCCAGCTCCATCTAAGTCGAGATCGTCATCATTCCGTGCAATATCATCCTGCAGACCACCAACATTCAGATTTTGTTGGGCCTGCAGTTCTGCAGCGATCCTCGCTGCCTCTAGTTGTGCGGCCATATTCCGCCTCAATGTTCTAGCAAGCTCGGGGTCGTAAGGTAAATTTGTTCCCCCGAACTTCGGGTACTTGGCATGCACAACTCTGTACCCTGTCAAAACAAAAACAACAAACAAAAATAAAAGCAGGAAAATATGACTAAGAGTCAAATAAACACACCAGACTTAATAAACAACCGTATTCCCCGGCAACGGCGCCACTTTTTGATAACGCCCAAACTACACCTCAAATTAACGAGGCGTAAGCGGTCGTAGTCAAATATAGAACCCAACAAAGGTTGGGGTCGAATCCCACAGAGAATATGGTGCAAATTCAAGTCTTTAGTGAAGTAGATGACTAATCGTCAATAGTTTCCGGTAAATAAAAAGGGGGGGTTTGTGTAATCAACTTGTAAACAAAACAAACAATTAACGTGTGGATGATAATCAGTAGGAGAATGAACTAGGGAAGTGTTTACCATGGCGTTGGTAACAATGTCGATCCTAGGCTTAATCGGGTTCTTTTTATATGTGTGTCACGATGTGATTGAATGTATGGTATCGTCTAAACGTCTCTCGACCAAATAAACAAATTTCCTTTTCTATTCTCTCGACCTCGAAAAGATGTGCTTTTTAGATTTCAATCCTAAACATCAAGTAGATTAATCTAGTTACAGCATTAATCATTAGACGAGAGTTGTAGTCTCGAATCCTTGTTGTTAATCAAGTTTCCCGGTTTTAATCTCTTTACTCAAGCAAATTAAACCTAGGCATGTTCTAATGTTTGCAACCACTAGAAAACGTTAAATAATGTATGATTAACAACGTGACAATACATAAATTGAACCCAACGCTACCCGGAATCTATATCGCTACGTTTGCCATGGCTCCCACAACCCTAGTTGTGGGAGGTTTAGTTACTCATGCTTGAAGAAGAACAAAAGAATGCAATATTCATAATAAAGACAAGAAATCCTTACAATGTATTGAGAACAATCTTTAATTAATCCAAGAACAAGAACAAAATCCCAAGAACGAATCAAGAACAAGATTTAGGAGAAGAAAACCGGGTGTAGTGCATTTCCTCTCTCAAAACTCGCTCAAAAACTCCTAAAACTATTGGGAGAACTATTGTATATCGAATGAATCATGAAAATAAAACTAACATAGGGTATTTATAGGAGTCTAGGAAACCAATCCCAAAAACGCTCGGATTCCGCGTCGCGGACTGCCTAAGTGTGACGGCCAGGGTGACGGACCGTCACAGGGTTGACGGACCGTCACCCTTAGGCAGTGGTGCTGCCTTGGCTGCTGCCTTGTTGTGACGGTTTGGGTGACGGACCGTCACACCCTTGATGGACCGTCACCTGAACCGTCACTCTTATCCAGAATGTTGTTTTTCGCGTATTTCCGTCCGTTTCCGTGTTTGTTTCCATTTCCTACAAATACAACATAAAAACATCAAAAACAACAACGGTTGCTTGAAAACGTACGATTGTTCTTAGTAAAAAGGAGTCGAAAGTGCCGTAAATTAGCGGCACATCAAAAAGTCCTCGGGACTAAGAAGCATATAAAAATTAATTATGGGAAAAAGGAGGGCCAAAATTGGGTGTCAACAATACTCAACTTTACTATACTATTATTGATTTTTTTAACAAAACTCTTTAGGTATCATTTATGGAGGAATCAATAACAATAGGGGTTGATTGTCATGGTGAATGGATCGAGAAGAACAATCGATTTATTTGGCGTTGGAAGGATGGTGACTTGTTAGAAACGATAGCGATGACAGTCCAACAAGATATTTTGTATGATGATTTTGTTAACTTAATCATCAGTTGTTGTGAATTAAATTGCCAACCGAAAGATCTTGTCATCAGTTACATGCACAGCTCTTTTGAAAATCAGAGGGTCTTGCCTTTTAAGATAAGGGATCAAGTTCGTTTGCGTGCTTATTTGAGTGATGCAGCTAGGCCCATTTTAAGGGTATACGTAATTGAAAAGCCGATAGAGAACCCCAATTTAGCTCAAAACCAACAAGATATGTTAAATGATGAGTTGGAGGATAGGGTAGATATGAATATTCCAGATAATGGAAGTGGGGCAGAATTGGATGGTCCAAGCTGTGGGGATGACCAAACTCCTACACCTGATGTTGGGAGCAATACAGTGGGCAATTCTCAATCAACACAGTCTATCCATGTACAAGAGGATGAAACAGGTTTTTATAAGGGAATGACATTCAAGAACAAGCAAGAACTAGCAACTTCGTTGAAAATTGCTTGCTTGAAAAAAGATTTTAGACTCAAGAAGGTGATTAATTCGCGTAATGTGTATTGTTTTAGATGTGTATATCAGGAGTGCAAATGGTGGATTAGGGCTGTGAAGCTTTTAAGTTCTGATAGATTCTGTATTACAACCTATGTAAAGTATCACACGTGTGGTTCTGAGCATATCACGAGTCATAATCCGTACGCCACAGCAAAAGTCATCGGTGAAATTTTCAAAAATAGGTTCCCCGAAGGTAAAGGCCCATCTACACAAGACATGAAACATCAAATTCGTACAGAATTGGGTGTTAAGGTGAGTTATTGGAAGATTTGGAAGGGCATGGAGATTGCAAAGTCTTTGATTAGGGGAACACATGAGCACGGGTATGCAGTGCTTGATGCTTACCGTTATATGCTTCAGTCCGCAAATCCAGGAAGTAAGACAGCATTGAAAATTGATGAAAATGGAAAGTTTAAGTACTTTTTTGTATCCTATGGAGCTTGGATACGTGGTTTTGAGCAAATGAGAAGAGTCATAGCCGTTGACGGGACATTCTTGAGGAGCAAGTATGAAGGAGTTTTATTGTCAGCTGTGGCACAAGATGCGGAGAATCATATTTTTCCACTTGCTTTTTGTGTAGTTGACAAGGAGTGCGATGCCTCATACCGATATTTTTTTGAACAAATGAGAAGCTATCTAGATGATACTGCTGATTTGTGCATAGTTTCTGATAGGCATCCAAGTATCAAGAAGATGGTTTCAATTGTCTACCCTACAGCTCATTATGGTTGTTGCATAAGGCACCTTGGGGAGAATATTCGAAACAACTTTCACAATGCGAAGGTCGTATTTCATTTTTATAAAGCAGCAAAAGCGTACAACATTGATGAGTTCAATGACCATTTCAATCAAATAAGAGACATGGTACCCGGAGCAGCCGAACATCTTGAACGTGTTGGATTCCACAGGTGGAGTAGAGCATTCTGTCCGGGAAATAGGTATAATATTATAAATTGAGTGATTTATTTGAGTTTATTGTCAATTATATCTTACTGGTGATTATTTATTTGTATAGGTATAACATTATGACGACAAACATTGCTGAGTCGGTGAATGCAATGTTCGACGTTGAAAGAGAATTTCCCATTGTCGCTCTATTTAATGAAATAAATAGGAGATTTGCACAAAAATTTCACGAGAGGCGTACGGAGTTCATCAACTCACCAACCATCTTTGTCCCTGAAATGGAAAAGAAAATAACAGAGTACGTCAACTTGGGAAACAAGTTATTGGCTTATCAAACTGCCAACTACAAGTTCAGTGTCACCGGTCATGGTGAAGTTGCTATGGTCGATTTGCAAGCAAGATCTTGTACATGTAGAGTATTTTACATGGATAAAATACCTTGTCCACATGCTATGGCAGCGCTTCGAGTCCAATATGGTGAAGATTTTGGTAGGCGGATTTATGAGTACTCATCCTCATATTATACGGTGGAGAGATACATCATTGCATACTGTGAGGAAATTCATCATGTGCCTTCTGAAGAATCTTGGAATGTTCCTTTGGAGATTTTAGAGAGAGAAATATCTCTTCCACATATTGACCCAAGCAAACCGGGAAGAAGGCGAAAAAAGAGGAGGCGTGGAGTCGGAGAATCATTTCCAACAAGAAAAAATAAGTGCTCTATATGTAAGACGGTTGGCCACAAATGAACTACATGCCCAGATCGAAATGCTCCATAATTGTTAATGTTGCACTCATTTTCTCCATTCTTGTAATAGTAATAGTATTGTTATTCTGAACTTTTAGTACTTTTTTATGATATTTCAATCGGTGATGTTTGTGAACTTAACTGATTTATATATTGCAAAAGATGGTGAAATCTGTTGGGAATAATTAAATATGTTACTACAAATATTGGAAATAATCTGTTGCAACATATGAATTATTTGTTGGAAATAATCTAACAGATATAGACATATGTTGCAACAGATTATTTATCTGTTGCAACAGATGACTCATCTGTTGAAAATCATCCAATAGATATAGACATATGTTGCAACAGATGATTCATCTGTTGCAACAGATGACTCATCTGTTGGAAATCATCCACCAGATATAGACATATGTTGCAACAGATGAATCATCTGTTGGAAATCATCCAACATATATTGACATCTGTTGCAACAAATGAGTCATCTACACTTAGTTGATCATGTAATTATTATGTAATTCATTGAGATTGTAATTGAAGTTGTTAATTGAAAGCTAATTATGATTAAATAACTTAATTTATTACTAATCATGAGTTAATTAAGCAATTTACATCAAATAAGTCAATTGATCCCTCTATTTAGGGTCACTACACTTAGTTGATCATGCAATTATTGTGTATTCATTGAGATTGTAATTAAAGTTGTTAATCGAAAGCTAATTATGATTAAATAACTTAGTTTATTACTAATCATGAGTTAATTAAGCAATTTACATCAAATAAGTCAATTGATCCCTCTATTTAGGGTCACTACACTTAGTTGATCATGCAATTATTGTATATTCATTGAGATTGTAATTAAAGTTGTTAATTGAAAGCTAATTATGATTAAATAACTTAGTTTATTACTAATCATGAGTTAATTAAGTAATTCACATCAAATAAGTCAATTGATCCCTCTATTTAGGGTCACTACACTTAGTTGATCATGTAATTATTATGTATTCATTGAGATTGTAATTGAAGTTGTTAATTGAAAGCTAATTATGGTTAAATGACTTAATTTATTACTAATCATGAGTTAATTAAGCAATTCACACCAAATAAGTCATTGATCTGCTGCAACAGATGTTTATATCTGTTGGATAAGTTCCAACAGATGATTCTTCTGTTGCAACATATGTCTATATCTGTTGGATTATTTCCAACAGATGTATCATCTGTTGCAACAGATGAATCATCTGTTGCAAAATGTGTAGAGTATGCTTGATTATTTCCAACAGATGTATCATCTGTTGCAACAGCTGATACATCTGTTGGAAATAATCAAACATACTCTACACATTTTGCAACAGAAGAATTGCTTAATTAACTCATGATTAGTAATAAACTAAGTTATTTAATCATAATTAGCTTTCAAATTAACAACTTCAATTGCAATCTCAATGAATTACATAATAATTACATGATCAACTAAGTGTAGTGATCCTAAATAGAGGGATCAATCGACTTATTTGATGTGAATTGCTTAATTAACTCATGATTAGTAATAAACTAAGTTATTTAATCATAATTAGCTTTCAATTAACAACTTCAATTGCAATCTCAATGAATTACACAATAATTACATGATCAACTAAGTGTAGTGATCCTAAATAGAGGGATCAATTGACTTATTTGATGTAATTGCTTAATTAACTCATGATTAGTAATAAACTAAGTTATTTAATCATAATTAGCTTTCAATTAACAACTTCAATTACAATCTCAATGAATTACATAATAATTACATAAAATATTGTCATCACCAAATATATATTATAACTAAATAAAATACTAAAAATAAAAAAGATTGTCTGCAAATTACAGCCCATAATATAATTAAATAAAATACAAAAAATAAAAAATATTGTCTGCAAAATGCAACCCATATCAGGGCTCCAAACTCTTAAAAATCACCCCAGCGGCCCAAACTTCTTGCATTCTTGCAACTGAATTATCATTCATTAGAGTCTTAGGAGTTATCATAGAAGTGTCGGTTATCAAATGCTCAATGAAAGCAAGCGAGTATGACCCGCACGCGGCAAATATCTCATTCTTTGGAAGGTTCTGTTTTCGACCTTCAAAAGCCCATCGTTCGTTGAGCAATTTTTCCGGCAAGTGATTCATTAGGCCACTTTGCTTCAACAACTTAGGGAACAACTCCAACAAACCCTCCATGAATATCAGAAATTGAAACTCTTCAAACACTGGTATGTTGCAGTCATAGACATTCATGACTCCCTCACTTATTTTGATCTCAACAGTCACAAAATGCTTCTTCTCCAAATTCATTACTGCTATGATTCTCTTGGCCTCTCTCCAATCCATGGCACCTGGATATGGTCTCTTTCCTCTGACATAGTCAATCATGTCATCATCCCATTCAAACTCAGCAAGTAACTCCTCTAATTTTTTTCCACCAGGAGTTGTTGCTTCTTCACTGAGTTTGTTGTACCGACAGAGGAAATTACCATAAAAATTGAGGTCCATTATTCTATCTCCAAGATCATAGAATTGAATGAATTTTAGATCTCTCTCCCGCATGAGAAGAAGAATTTCATCAACATACTGAAATAATAATACAATTTATATAAGTTAGCAACTTATAATACTTGAAAAGTTACAGCAGATGAGTCATCTATTCCCATCTGTTGGAATAGATGACTCATCTGTTGCAACAGATGACTCATCTGTTGCATGAAATCAAAACAGTAGGTCTACTGCTTTGATTTCATCCAACAGATCAGTCATCTGTTGGAACAGATGAGTCATCTGTTGGAACAGATGAGTCATCTGTTGCAACAGATGAGTAATCTGCTGCAACATATGATCCATCTGTTGGATGAAATCAAAACAGTAGGTCACTGCTTTGATTTCATCCAACAGATGGATCATATGTTGCAGCAGATTACCCATCTGTTGCAACATATAAGACATCTGTTCCAATAGATGGATCATCTAAATAAGCAGTACACAACAACAACAACAACAACATACCCAGTGTATTCCCACAGCGTGGGGTTTGGGGAGGGTAGAGTGTACAAAATCATTAAATAAATAGAAGGTTAGTAAAAGTAACTTACCCAGTCCACATACCAAAACTTCATATCAGTCATGTTCTTGAAGTCTTGTGGACCAAATTTATGCATAGAGTAAATTTCTGGGGCCTTTTTTGAATTCATCAGAGTTTTCAGCTTTGCCTTTCTTGTGGCAGACACCAACTTGTAGACATTTACCTTCTTCAGCTCTCCTTGCTCTCCTATGGCTCTTGGAACTTCCCCAACAGTGCAAGAAAGAGGAGTTGTAATTTTCCTTGATTTAATATCTGAAATTGCCTTGAAAATTGTTTTTTTTGTCCTCTTAATCTTAACCTGCAATGGAGTGAATGGCTCTGTAATCTTTCTTGATGGGATGACACCCCTTTTAGATGTCAATTCCTTTACAACATTAGTTAATCCCTTAAGAGCATCAATCACTCCATTGTGTTTTTCCTTGCACTCTTGGCATTTGCATGCAGAACAAGAGCTTGAAGAGGCAACACCACCAAACTGTCTACCTATGTTGTGTGGTAGATCTGTAGCATGCCTACTAAAAGGGGTATGTCTACCACCAAAGTCAGGGGTATGTCTACCAGTAAAGTCAGGGGTGTGTCCATCACCAAAGTCAGGGAGGTTTCCACCACCAAAATCAGCATCTTCAGTATGACCATAGTCATGGTCATTTCTTGGTTGAAAAATCATAAGAGGATCACCACCACCACCACCAACACCATCACCACCACCAACAGTAACAACAACACCATCACCACCACTATCAACACCAACACCAACACCAGCAGTATCAACAATAACCTCATCAAGAACCAAATCATCCTTCCCAAGTGCTTTTCTTCTGATGGTTGTTGCTCCGGCCAATTATTTTTTTATCCTATCAATTACCTTAGGGTCTGGTAGAGTTTCCACATACCCTAAAGTAACAAGGAATGGCATCTTTAACTCTCGATTAGTCGGGATAAGCCATGGATGCACAATCTAAAATCAACAATTAAATGTATTAAAATAATGTTTAACTCATAATTGAATTCTATTGCAACAGATGTTAATGTGTTGCAACAAATGTGAATTTTGAAAAAATAAATTCAAATTAATATCTATAAAAGTAGACTTACTGCTTCCTCGGGTGGTTTGAAAAGATCAAGAACTTTTGCTTTTTTATCGTTCTTGACCGACAACCATCTCAGAATTCTAGGACTAGAAACCTCTTCTTGATAGTCCTTCACTTGTTGTCGGAGATAAGGAATGGCTTCAAATGCCCAAGCTTGTAAAAATTATGCTAAAAATTAAAAATATATTTACCATGAAAGCCCATGGAAAGCCATATAAGTTGACTGTCTTTGGCGTTAACGGAGTCAACAAATATTTGACAGTCATTATGAAGCTTTCACGACCCCAAAGGTAGTTATTGAATGCCTCCAGATCTTCCGAGAGCTTTATTAAACCAAGTGGTATGTTGTTGTTAACGTCTCTCGCCCAAAGAATATTATGTACAAACCAAACCAAGCACAATGATTGCTTGTGCTTCTTTGAAAGCCTTTTACCTTCTAACTCTTGAAGTAAATTTACATTTTTGAAGCTTGAACCAACAAGGGACACCAAGTCATCACCATCAGTTGACTTGCCCTTTTGAATTTTCTTGACAGTCTTGGCTGTTGACTTAGATCCTTTTTTTGTTGTTGTCTTTGGTGTGCGGGGTGCTTTCTTTTGCGTAACAACAGGAATAGGTTGAGAAGGAGGATGACATTTTAGTCCAGTAACTATGGCAAACTCCTTCAACCCAAAACAAAGTGGCATGCCACAGTAGTTGATCCAGACTTCATCCATCTTATCATTGTTCTCATACATAAATCTACGTTTGAGAAGACCATACACCATGGTCATTTGAAAACGAGCATTATTATCCTCTGGCAAATCAAGATATTGCCCAAAGCAGCTGTTTCTGAAATAATCATCCAATTTTTGTTCTTGAAGTATTTTTCTGAAGTGTCAAAAGATTTTCCCATGGTTGACTTTATCACACAATCACCAGTTATATTTGTGACATCACACTGCATTGTCACAGAAAAATTATCAATACAGAATGTTTTGACACACTCTTCAGTGGAAGGACTGTTAGGATCAAGGTGTTCCTCTTCCTCATCTTCACTTTCATTATCTCCTTCTTTTCCTCCTTCCTCTGATTCTACTTCATTATCTTCTCCATCCCTCTCTTTATCTACACCTTCTTCCTCTACTGAGTTTTTATCTTCATCACTTTCTCCTTCATCTTCCTCACTTCCTTCATCTTCCTCACTTTCCTCATCTCCTTGATCATCTTTACTTAAATCTCCAGATTCTTGACTTTTTTCTATTTCCTTCTCTTTTTCCTTCTCTTTTTCTATATTTAAAGCTGATTGAGAAGAGACTTCTTCTTCTAATTGAGATACTGCTTGTATAGCAAGCTCTTTTAGTGGTGAATGTATCCTAGCTATTTTTCTTCTTTCTTTTTTTGGAGTTGATTCACTTCCTTTCCTTTTAGTGGGATCCATTTATCTACAAACAAGAGTAAAATAAAGGTCAATGATTGATTTGTGCATCATTAAAAAAAAAAGATAACAATGAATTTAAAATGTACAAATAATTGTTCCAACAGATGGGTCATCTGTTCCAACAGATGGGAATAGATGACTCATCTGCTGTAACTTTTCTGTTGGAACAGATGACCCATCTGTTGGAACAGATGACCCATCTGTTGGAACAGATGACCCATCTGTTGGAACAGATGACCCATCTGTTGGAACAGATGACCCATCTGTTGGATGAAATTAAAGCAGTAGCTACTGCTTTGATTTCATCCAACATATGACTCATATGTTCCAACAGATGGGTCATATGTTCCAACATAATAAGAGTAAACCAATAGATGGTATAGTTATTTCCAACATATGCTTAATATGTTGCAACAGATGAAGCATTTCTTGCAACATATTATACATCTGTTATGGTATTAACAAAAAATTTACCACATAATACACCAAGAACATCAACATAAATCAACATTTATCACTTGAATAACAATTTTGAAGAGCAACACCATACAAGAACAACAACACCAACATTTACCAATAAAACAACATCAATAACACCAACAAAATTCAATAAAATCAACAAAACAACAACACCACCAACATTTACCATCTGTTGGTTTACTCTTATTATGTTTCCAACAGATAACCCATCTGTTGGAACATATGAGTCATATGTTGCAACAGATGACTCATATGTTGGATGAAATTAAAGCAGTAGCTACTGCTTTGATTTCATCCAACATATGACTCATCTGTTCCAATAGATGAGTAATCTGTTGCAACATATGACTCATCTGTTCCAACAGATGAGTAATCTGTTGCAACATATGACTCATATGTTCCAACAGATGGATCATCTGTTGGAAACATAATAAGAGTAATCCAACAGATGGTATAGTTATTTCCAACATATGCTTAATATGTTGCAACAGATGAAGCATTTCTTGCAAGATATTATACATCTTTTATGGTATTAACAAAAAATTTACCACATAATACACCAAGAACATCAACATAAATCAACATTTATCACTTGAATAACAATTTTGAAGAGCAACACCATACAAGAACAACAACACCAATATTTACCAATAAAACAATATCAATAACACCAACAAAATTCAATAAAATCAACAAAACAACAACAACACCAACATTTACCATCTGTTGGTTTACTCTTATTATGTTTCTAACAGA
>QJPP01007545.1:0-362438 GCA_003996215.1 Jaltomata sinuosa
ATAGGCTTACCCCGTACTTATCGAAAGTATGATTCCATACGGGTGATTGTAGATAGACTTACAAAATCAGCTCACTTTTTGCCATTGAGGACAACTTATACTGCTGAAGATTATGCCAAGTTGTATATTAGTGAAATAGTTCGACTTCATGGTGTCCCAATTTCCATTATTTCAGATAGGGGTGCTCAGTTTACATCAAATTTCTGGAGGTCTTTCCAGAGAGGCTTAGGTACTCAAATAAGTCTCAGTACATCTTTTCATCCACACACAGATGGACAAGCTGAATGCACTATTCAAACACTCGAAGATATGCTAAGAGCTTGTGTACTAGATTTTAAAGGGAGTTGGGATGACCATTTGCCACTAATTGAGTTTGCCTATAATAATAGCTTCCATGCAAACATTCAAATGGCTCCTTATGAGGCTTTATACGGACGAAAGTGTAGATCACCGATTGGATGGTTTGAAATTAGAGAAGCAGGATTATTAGGGCCAGACCTAGTTAATCAGGCAATGGAGAAGGTGAAGCTAATCCGAGAAAGATTACTAACAGCCCAGAGTAGGCAGAAATCATATGCAGATGTGCGACGTCGGGATTTGAAATTTAATATTAGTGATTGGGTTTTCCTAAAGGTTTCGCCCATGAAAGGCGTTATGCGATTTGGTAAAAAGGGAAAGCTTAGTCCAAGATATATTGGACCATACAGGATCATTCGGAGGGTAGGAAAGTGGCATATGAGCTAGATTTACCCACAGAATTGGAGACAGTCCATCCTGTATTTCATGTATCGATGCTACGAAGGTGCATAGGAGATCCTTCACGTATTATGCCTATCAAAGATGTTCAACTTTCTGAAGACTTATCCTATAAGGAAGTACCAATTTATATCCTAGATCATCAAGTTAGGAAGCTCAGAACCAAAGAAGTAGCCTCAGTAAAGGTGTTGTGGAGAAATAATAATATCGAGGAAATGACGTGGGAAGCCGAGGAAGAAATGAGGAAAAAGCATCCCCAGTTATTTATGACTTGAAGATAGTATAAAGGTAAGTCATATTCTTATGTTCTTGATACTCTTCCTACTATGCAAATATGATCAAGTTTGAACATGTGAAAATGATTACATTTAATTGTATATAGTTGTATCGCCCTGTGAGGCATCGTGCTGGACTTTTGCTGAGTTTCAGGTTTTTGGATAGTCCCAATTATAAAGGAAACTCTGCCAAAATTTCAAAAAATACTAAGGGACTAGAGCTCTATATGCATTACCCTCATTCGAGGACGAATGATTCTAGGGGGGAAGGATGTAACACCCCGTACCTTTCAAAACCTATGTGAGTAAGTAAGTATCGACGAAGGTATTTGAGCTCGAGAGTGTGAAGGTGTACTTTGGCCTAGAATTTGAAATGGTCAAATGTATATAAGTGTTAAGTTAAATTATAAGGATAAGGATTTTGAAAATTAGATAAAACAAGTGAGGTACTTGCTCGACTTATCTAAGCTCTTAGGTGACAAGTAGGTGCATCACCTACCTACGCTAAAGAACTAAGTTTCAGGGCCGATTACGGGCAGCAACACATTGGATTATTAGACCTAATGGCAGCCCAAATGAAGCTTAAAGTTTGCCCATCAAAGCACAACCAAATCTGTCCCAAACAACTACAAAAGGTAGCCATCAATATTGACCACATTTTGACCCAAGAGAGGCCCAAAATAAGCCACAAAACTTAACCCTTTTGAGGCCCAAGCAAAGGGTAATTTTGGCCCAAGTTTCTTGACCCATTTTGGCCCAAATATACTCAAAAAAAGTTGGCCAAAAAGGTCCCTTTATACAGGCCTTTTGCTGATCAATGTTGATCACAAAAAGCTGGAAAAATTCTCTCTTATCTCCTTTCCTTTTTGGCAGCCCTTCTTTCCCTTTAGGGTTCTAAGAAGATCAAGATTAATTCAAGCTTAAGGTGAGTTAAACCACTTGTTATCTTGGTATTAATCTACTACATATAGCTAGGATATCCTATGGTAAGAAATACATGAACTATGGCAGCCCCTTTCTTAAGATTTAACACATAGAAATTGTGTAACAATTAAGAGATTTCTTCTTCTCTTGTTGGTGTATGTGTAGGGGTACTTAAGCTTTTCAAGGCATCAATAAAAAGAGAATAAAGCACACCTTCAAGTGTGGTAAGTACTCTGCCAATAATCATATTTTTGGATTGAAGTTCGGATGGACAATTGTTGTTGAATTGTTGTTAAGAACTCACGGGATGGCGATCGGAAGCCATGGGTTCAATGTGTTGCTATTGTATTTCGGCATGGTGAGTTGTGTAGGGGATGTTTGATGTGTTTTGTATTATTGGAGGCAGTAGGTTGGTGTGTGTGTGATGTGTATTGGATAGGGGAGAAAGGTGTGACGATACACCTTTAATTAATGCAAAATACGTAAATCTGCCCGGGAAATATTTAGCTACTGTTTTGGGAAAGTTGCATCAGCTTTAAGAGCTAATATTAGCTTCATTATACCCTTGTGTTGTAGATTAACTTAATAAAGGAAAGTCCAAGTTGTTGTAAGCGCAATCTTCGGAAGGAACGAGGTATGTTAAGGCTTCTTTATTCCTTATCGGCATGAATCTAGAAATAGAACTCTAAATCTTCGAAAGAAGGAATTTGAGTATTCTATTGTAAGAGAGCTGATTTGGTAACTCAAAAAGTCTTAAGGAACTAAGTTATACATTATGGTGATTCAAGTCGCCTTCTTATAAAAATCTGATTCTTTTTGCACAAAACGTAAGTTATCCTTTTGTCAAGTTTCTTCTTTGTAGTGTGATCCCTAATCAAGCTTTAGAAAGTATACAAGGAAAGTTAGCAAGTCAAATCCCCATATATATGTGTTTGGTATGTTGAGTCCAACACCTAGTAAGCCAAGGCTAAAGAAGTTATCTAAACGAACCTTCATAACTAACAAGAATAGCCTTGAAGGTCAATTTAGTAATACACTTATTATGTGTGGTTTGCGTGTTAGTGTGCACCGAGGTTCTACTGCCATATTGAAGCTATTATATACATAGTGTGCACCGAGGTGCTACTTCCATATTGAGGCCATTATATACATAGTGTGCACCGAGGTGCTAGTGCCATATTGAGGCCATTATATACATAGTGTGCGCCGAGGCGCTACTGCCATATTGAGGCTATTATATATAGGGTGCACCGAGGTGCTATTGTGGTTCAGCATGGGTTATAAAGAGTGAGTTGCGGTGTGGGTTAATGCATGTGTTGTATTCTAAAAAGAATAAAGGAGAAAGAGCTTAACGAGTCTTACCAATTACAGTTTACAAGTTTCATATTATATCTTGTTCAGATTTACTACTTGCGACTTGCTTTTATGTTTCTACCGTACATGCCAGTACATTATTGTCGTACTGACTTCCCCATTACCTGGGGGTGCTGCATTCATGCCTGCAGGTCCAGAAAGAAACCCAGATTGGCCTCTTTAGTAGGAGTTGCAGAGTTCAGCCATTTTGGTAAGCTCCATTCTTCCTGGAGCTGACGAGTCAGAGGTCTAGCTTATATTTTGACCAGGTTATGTATATGTACAGCTTATGGGTAGTCCAGGGCCCTGTCCTAGATATGAGATATTTTACTTACTCCTAGAGTCTTGTAGACGTGTATATGTACATCAGTGTTGGGTATGGCCTTGTCGGCCTTGTTATTAGCTATCTACTATGATAATAGCCTTGTCGGCCTTGAGTTGCTTACCTACTATTGAGCTTTCAGTGTTTCAAATTGTTATTCTTAGAGACCTTGTCGGTCTCAGACCCCTAGCAGGTTCAATAGCGATACACTCTATTTTGGCACCCTCGGCCTTTTAGGGCTCCGGGTGTCGGTCATGCCTCCCATGGTTTGGGGCGTGACATTTTACATTCGAAGCTATGAAATTCTCTTTCAAGAAACAACATAACCAAGTAAGGAAAATCAATGTTTGCAACCACCAATTTTAGGATTAAAACTTGGTGAAACTACTAGACTCATGTCAAATAAGCAATTATAAGCATGAATTACCAATACCCACACCCATTTGTCAAGCACCCATTATCAACACATCCCTAGACAATGAAATTAGCTACTCATACTAAAGGAAAGAGATATACTAAGTGGGTAAGTCAAATTCCTCTTCATTCAAGTGTAGTTTTAATATCTAAGCTCAATTTTGTACACAAATGGTGAACTAAGAATTGGAAGAGAGAATTGATTCAATCCCTCTTCTTCTTCTTCTTAGAGAAGAAACTTGTTCTCAAAGCTAAAAATTACTCAAGAGTATTAAAACTGAAGAATTGTATTTACAATTATGCCTAAAATGGGTTTAAATACTTTCCCAAAATGTCACTAAATTTTTGGACAAAAATGCCCTTCAGGTTGTGTACGGTGTGATATGCGGTTCACACGTCATGATTCGAGTGTCGCACACCCTCTTCAATTTAACCAGTAACTTAGATAACTTGGGATATGTCATGCAAAGGAGGTGCAGTTCACACCATGAGTTGTTTTCCATCTTTGATCACAAGTACCTGTATAGACATCAATAAAGTCCATAAAAACCTCTAAATCTATTCAAAACATAGCAATAATTCATGGATAAAGGATTAATAAGTGTAACGACTGGGTCCGTCATTATGGGTAAACCATTCGTGCCAATTTTTAGATTTAGAAAACTCCGAGTTTGGGAGTTTAAAATTCTGGGCTAGGCTAGTCTCGACCGGTTTTGGGGTGAGGTATGGTTTAGGGAAATCCAGGGAAGGATTGGGTTAAGTGATCTAATTTGAGCTAGTTTTCCATTTAGCTAAGACATAAAGGAGTCTGGGACTTTTCAGAATCAAATTCGGGTAAGTAAAACTCTCGGTATCGAGGATAACGTGAAGGGATTATTCCGGGACGTCCAAAAAACAAGTGTGTTGTAGAATAGGGAAATTTGAGGGACTTTACAACTTTTTGTCCAATGTCAACTGCCGTAGTAGTTGACACATCGCCATAGAGACTCTGCTGTAGCAGAGAAAATACCGCTATAGCGGAAGTCAACGTCGGTCAGCCTCCGCCATAGCGGTCGACTCCACTACGGTGGTACTGCTATAGCAGAGAGGACAACTATAGAAGAGCATAACGGAATTTAATGCAGATATTTTCCCAAATTAGTTAGTTTTCAACAAAGATGTTTTGGGAGAAGAAGAGGGAGATTTTGGGTGATTTCCATCAGTTTTTCACTGTTTTCCATCCTAAAGGTAAGGTTTCTACTCCTCAACCTTCGAACTATCTTTCCTACGCTTTAGAATTTCTATGGGTGGACTCGGGGGAAGGTTGGGAATGACCTAGAAATGGTAGAATCTTGGGAAAAAGGGGATTCTAGGGTGCTAGAGTTCTTGGGTCTTGACTATTGATGATGGGTGATGATCAGTTAGCCATAATTCTCTAAAGGTATCTGTGAAAATGATGAATTTAGGTGACATAATGGTAGGAAATCCCCAAAAAAGGGGGGAATGATCATGATTTGGCCTGGAATTGGGATTTTGCATAATCCGGGTAATTTTGGCCAGTTAATTGACTATAGTTCTTGCATATTTGTTTCTAGACCAACAACAAGCAAGAGATTCTTAAAAGAGGAAAGCTCCGGTTCAATAGAGCTTGGAATATTTTCGAGGTAGGTGATGGTTATTGATTCTTGTATGCATTGTATGTTTGTGTACTTTTGTCTAAGTGTTGTATGAGGTTCATGCTTAGGGAATGAGTTAGGAATGTCTAAGGATCCTATTATCAGTATTGTGAAATGAACTAGGTGTTATTGCTTGTTGGTTTACAAGTTTGATTGTTCATTGTTTGTGACTGTGGATTCTGTGTGACATTCGGTTGGCTTGGATACTGATAAGTTGGTATTCTACCTACTTATTAAGCCTTTAAACTTACGCTTTTGCTAAGAATAAGTGGAAAAATAGTGCAATTGACACGAATTACTTCTCTTTTGCAGGTTCCTGTGTTTTAGAAGTGTTCAGGAAGAATTCGAATGAAAACAAGTCAAAAGGGAGATATTCGGAGAAGCAAGTAGCTGGCAGTAGTACATGCCTTCGCAAATGTGGTGTCCCACACACGTACGCGAAGGCCGACTGAGGCAAAGCTCTGCAAATGCAAACCCTTGACTGCATATACGAAGGTCAACCAGACAAAGACACTTTGCATTCGCGGTTGACCTTCAGCGTAGGCGAAGAAGGAAAGCAGAGGCAACTGGGATAGTTTTGGAATTTCACATATTTGGAAACCCCAATCCACATAAACGTCTTCTCATCCAATTGGGAACACATCTTTGGCTGGATCTTTGATTTTTCTCAAAACTTTTGGCAAGCTTGGAGAGCAAGTTCATCAACCAACACATAGGAGTGAAGATTTGGATGCTTTGTATTGTAAAATCTTAAGTTCCATTCTTCAAACTCTTGTTCTTAATTGCTATTTTATTGGTGTATTGTTGACTTGAGATTTTGGGTTTTGTATTAGAGATAATACTTGTTTGGGTATTGAATTTATATATAGATTTTGCTCTTGTTTAATTATTTGGGTCTAATGAATCCTCCATTGCTTGAATTTATAGTCAATGGTTGCAAATATTGACTTAGCTTTCTAATTTGGGTTTTTGCTTGAGAAAGGATTTCTCTAAATTTGGGAAGATTCAAAAGTGGGGATTTGAGGGTTTCCGCTCTAGATCAAGGCTAGAGATAGTTTGGTTGCCGAAAACTCCCATCTAAGAGTTGGGGTTAGAGATAACCCAACTCACTCAAGTAAATTGTTGGTTATTGCTTACTCGTGGTGATTCGAGAGAATCCATGAGGATTGTTTCTTAATTGGTCAAGAGATAGTTAAGTGCACACTTAGCCAAGACTACCCATGTGTTGATCGGGTGCAAGTCTTGTAAATTGAATTCCCATTCCCAATTCTCCCTTGTTACCCTTTCTTGGTGAAAGCAAGGTGAAAGACACTGATCAATCTATCTTTTATTTGATTTTCTTTTATCTTTAGTTGTAGTCTAAAAACCCCCCTTTAGATATCTTTTTCTCCTTTTTGTTATTTGAACTTCAATAAGTTGCTTGGATTCTTTATTAGCTCGATCTCGACTACATTATTCCCTTGGGTACGACCCCGAGACTCGTTGGGAATTATAAATTTTGTTTTGCTGCACGATCGCTGTGTCCTCCTACTTGGAGAGCATGATTTGAGCGTTCATCAGGTACCAAGCATGGTATGGAATACTAACAGTTGGCTCAGGTACCACGCCTGGTACGGGATAACAAATGGTTGGATCGGGTACTATGCCTGGTATGGGATACTAACTGGTTGGCTCGGGTACCACACCTGATACAGGTTTACTTATTTGCATTGTGCACTTGATTTTGGTTCCATGAGTGGACCGACTGTGTTTATGATTTATGATATTGCATATGGTCCTTGAGAGGTTCGGTTATTATTATTGTCTGTGAGTTTGGTCTTGGTGTAGACCGGGTTGCATTTTTAACAATTAGGTGTTGTTAGGGTGATCCCAAGGTGGATTCGGGATATGTAAAATGGTATATTTATTAATTATCATTGATTGTTGACCATAGTTATAAGGGTGGGTTACATGTGGGAACAAGGTAGGAAGAGACTTGTAGTCTAGGGATATCTGTTGGCTTGTTTACATGTTTCCTGTACTTCTACTTGGATATTGTACTGTTCATATATTGCTTATTTGGAACTTGCTGATGATCCTACCAGTACACGGTGGTTGTGTACTAACTTTGCACTTGCGTTTCTTTTATGTGAGTATAGGCAATATTCCAGTGGCTGACACACGACCTCATTTGTAGTCCCAGCGCTTCCAGACATCAAGGGTGAGCTATTTCAGTCGAGCTACCTTGGTATCTTTCATTTTCAGTTATAGCCCACTTGTTTCGGGCTTAGACTTTTGCTTACTTTGGGGTTGCATCCCCGTATTTTAGATTTTGGTAGTGTTTTCGTATGATGACTTTCAAGTTCTAGGGAGTAATTTCCACAGGTTTATTTGTATTAGTATTGTTTTGGTGTATTATGGCTAGTATTACTTATTGCACACTTGTTTTGAGCTGTTAGAACGGTTATGTTTTGGGTTTTTGATAGTTCGCTTGCCCGAGGGTTGGGTCGGTGCCACTCGCGGTGGTCTGGGTCCTGAAAAAGATGGTTTCAGAGACCTAGGTTCATTGATCTCATCGTACCAAAACAAGTCTAGTAGAGTCTTGCGGAATGCAGAGATATTCGTACTTTTCTTTGGGAGGCTATAGGACTTCAGGAAAACTATCTCTTCTTCCTTGTTTTGTGCTATAACTTGATTCCAATTGGTATCTGGCGATGCAAATTGGTATCTGAATCTTTCACTCTTCTGTCTATAGATGGTTAACACAAGGAACAATGGAGCAAGACCAGCGGTCCCAGCAGCGGATCCGACGGTCAGAGGCAGAGGTAGGGGTAGGGGTAGGGGCAGAGGTTGGGGCAGAGTCACACCCACCAGGGGTGGAGCTCAAGCGGCATAAAGAGAGAGAGAGGCAACCCCTCCCCTACCTCAGGAATAAGTTGTCGAAGAAATGGAAGTTGTTGTTGAGGATGGAGGGGCACAGGAAGAGGCAACACCAACTGGAGGTGCGGGCCTTCCCCCTGTGACTCCCAAAGCATTTCACCAGGTTTGGAACTTCCTGAGTGGTTTTGTTGGTGCCGGAGCCACCCCCATGGGTGTTGCAGATCAGGCTCTGGCACTCAACTAGCAGCTACTACAACTCCTAGGATGGATGCAGCTTCAGGCACTGGTGACTTCTTCAGGCCAATGCTAGGCCCGGTAATGAACATGAGATGCTGACTAAGTTCCTCAAACTGAAACCTCCTACATTTTAGGGTACTGATAAGGAAGATGCTTATGAGTTCATCTTGGATTCTATGAAAGGCTGCACCATGGGTATCGTGCAACAACATGGGGTTGAGTTCATCACATTTTAGCTGCAGGGTGATGCTAAACAATGGTGGAGGTCTCATGTGGAATGTCGCCCATTGACCTTGCCTCCATTGACTTGGGAGGAGTTTCATGCTCTCTTCTTAGAGAAGTACGTACCCCGTACCTTCAGGGACTGGAAAAAGGATGAGTTCTTGAATTTGGAATAAGGTAGCATGTCAGTCTCTGTTTATGAGGCTAAGTTACATGCCTTGTCTCATTTTGCTACGCAATTGTTGGGGTCTGAGAAGGAGAGGATCCAACTATTTGTGAAGGGCTTTAACACTGACTTGCAAGTATTATCCATGCACATAACATCAGCAGGGAAGGGATTCACTGAGGTAGCAGATTATGTTAAGAAATTAGAAGGGGTCAAGCAAATGGGGCAGGCTCAAGTGTTAGCCAAGAAGCCCCGGAATGATGGAAATTTCAGTGGCTCGTACTCCAGGGGCCATAATCAGTAGGTAAACTCAGCCCATCCCATTTAGTCAGCTCTGCCAGTCGCTATAGGTACTCATCCGAGAGCTAATCAGTAGCTTTCAGCTCCTAGAGGCCAGAGAGCTTCTTACACATCTGCCAGCAGGCCTACACTTGATCGTGGTTGCTTCCATTGTGGTGATCTGTGCCACTTTAAGAGGGAGTGCCCTCATAGGCAGACTGGTAATTAGGTTCAGCAGCAATCTAAGGCTGTGGTCCAGGCAGGTAGAGGTGGTTATGCTAGAGGTCATCCACATGGTGGGTGAGGTAACTTTTAGGGAGGCCGGAGAGACCGAGGGAAAAATGGCGCAGGCAGGGGTGTGGTGCAGCCATCCAAGGAAGTAGATTGAATTGATGACCGAGCTCAGTGTTATGCATTTCCAGGAAGGTCCGAGGCTGAGGCATCAAATACGGTGATCACAGGTACCATTCTAGTTTATGATATGATGGCATCAGTGATTTTTGACCCAGGTTCTACATATTCATATGTGTATGTGAATTTTGTTTGGGTCTGGATTTGATTTGTGATATCCTTGATTCCCCTATTCATGTTTTCACCCCGGTTGGAGAGTCTGTGATTGTGACTTATGTCTATCGTAATTATTCTATTGTATTTGTAGGGTTGCATACTTGGGTAGACTTGGTAATCCTTGATATGGTAGACTTTGATGTCATTTTGGGCATGACCTGGTTATCCTCTTATCATGTCGTATTAAATTGTAACACCAAGACTGTGGCTCTAGAGATTCCGAGTAAGGATAGGCTAGAGTGGTAAGGTGTGTATAGGCCTAAGTCGGCCAAGATAATATCATTTGTTCGGGCTAGAAAGCTGGTAGGGAGAGGGTGCCTAGCCTTTTTGTCTTATCTCCAGGATGACAATGTGGAGTCCCGATCTATTGAGTCAGTCCCAGTTGTTTTAGAGTTTCGAGAGGTGTTCCCAGCGGATTTTCCTGGTATGCCTCCAGACAGGGATATCAATTTTTGTGTTGACTTGGAGTCGAGAACTCTCCCAATTTCCATTCCTTCATATCACATGGCTCCTGCATAGTTAAGGGAACTTAAGACTCAGCTTCAGGAACTCCTAGATAAGGGATTCATCTATCCCAGTGCTTCGCCTTGGGGTGCTCCAGTCTTGTTTGTGAAGAAAAAATATTGTAGTATGCAGATGTGCATAGATTACATGCAGTTGAATAAGGTGACCATCCAGAATAAGTACCCTTTACCTCGTATAGATGATCTGTTTGACCAGTTACAGGGTGCATCTGTGTTCTCAAAAATTGACTTGAGGTCAGGGTATCATCGGTTGAAGATTAGGCCCGAGGACATTCCTAAGACTGCTTTTCGAACTTGGTATGGGCATTATGAGTTCTTAGTGATGTCGTTTGGGTTGACTAATGGGCCGGAAGTATTCATGAGTTTGATGAATGGGGTGTTTAAATCTTATTTGAATACGTTCGTCATCATTTTTATTGACGATATTTTGATCTACTCCAAGAGTAGAGAGGAGAATGTTAGATATCTCCATATTGTGTTAGAATTGTTGAGGCGCCAGAAACTTTATGCGAAGTTCTCCAAGTGATAATATTGGTTGACTTCGGTCGCATTCTTAGGGCATGTGGTTTTAGAAAAGAGGGTGATGGTGGATCCCTAAAAGATTGAGGCAGTCAAGAGTTCGGTCCGTCCTAGCTATGTGACTGAAGTAAGGAGTTTTGTTGGGCTCTTAGGCTACTATCGTAGGTTTGTCAAGGACTTTGCATCTATTGCCACTCACTTGTCAAGGCTGACTCAGAAAGAGGTACCGTTTGTGTGGTCCTACAAGTTCGAGTAGAGCTTTCAAAAGCTCAAGACACTTCTGACCACGACTTCTATTTTGTCATGCCCCGAGGCTAACCCTAGACGTAACATAGGACTTGGGACCACAAGTGCCCCGAGTTAACCCTTGGTCATAGCATTACATAGGCATACACGAGGAAACATAGAGGAAGCATAAACAGAAAGCTAGGCAACCCAATCCATAAATGCTGAAGTCAATAAGAAACGTAATCCAAAAGGGAGACTCGAAAACTGTCTATGTCTGAAAAGCCTCTACATGACATAAGGAGTTGCTAGGACAAGACCCTAGCTAACTCAAAGTACGGAAGTAAGAAATCAGCACAAACTAAAACATATCTAGTCCTCGACCTAAGAGGACTAACCAAAAGTTGACAGAAAAGTGGCATGGAAGCTCTAGCACGTGTTTGGAAAGGAACACATGAATCTGCATCATCAAAGGATGCAACGCAAGATATGCGTCAGTACTATCAGATGTACCGAGTATGTGAGCGATGCATGAATCATGATAAAAATAGTTTAAAACATGCTTAACAATGAACTTGTTACGTAAAGAAGGAACATGAATAAATATCAAGGTATAAGACATGAAACATGAAATAAAGCTTAAGTTTCATAGTATAGAATCATATAACTTCATATCTTGAAAATAAACATGTGGGAGTTTCTCTTAACTGACATAAACCATGTTGAGATACATGGAGTCCAGTGTCATGCACCCACACTGAAAAAGGTTGTCCTAACCGGCCAAAGTGAGAACCATGTCATAAAGGATCCTGTCATAAGCAACAGAGGGCAACCTACGGTGGCAACGTAGTTTTGGACTTGGATTATCTGAACCCTTGTCTCTCAGTGCAAAATACTACTCCCAAAACATATAACATGATCTCATATACATGTGACATATCTGATGCCAAATTTGTTCATAACGTGTTCATACCCTGGATCGTCATACTACTCACGAATTTTGGTTTAGAAATCACTTCATGAGCATTGATGGAACATCGGGTGTCTTGTCTTGCATAATACTTCATGACATGTAAAATTTGCATGGATCTAGTTCAATCTCATAAAACATATACTTTCATAGAACATAGAAACTAGGAATGCACAAGCTTGAAAATCCATAAGGAACATGCTATCAAAATCCAATTTTCTTAAATCAACTTCATGCATCTAGAAATTTCCATGGTTAAACTTCAATTCATGAAATAAGAGTTAACATGTAAAAACCCATCTGAAATTGTGCAATTTAATACTAATTTTATAATTAAATCATGAGAAGATCATATTTAGAAAAACCCATAAGAATTGGATAAGAACCCTAATTTGAAGATCATGAAATCAAAATTTGAATTAGAGGTTTTGGGAACAACAGTGAAAGGAACCCATTGTTGATTACCCACATAACTTGATTGAAGCTAACCAACTTGGAATCGAAAAGATTCAGGATACTTGAGACTTGGATCTTGGAGAATGGAGATCCTTTCCTTCTCTTGGAACTTAATTGAGAGAGAATGGAAGAGAACTTAGGCTAAGTGGGAATAAAACCCCTTCTAATTTGCCCAAAATGACTTAACTTAGGAGTTAAAAGAGTGAGAAATTACAAAAATACCCCAAGAAAAAGAGTCTGAAAAACTGCTGAAAATTTCATCACAGGCTTTTACGGAGATGAATCACGATCCGTGGAATGGATCACGGTTCGTGGAAAGGGTTCGTGGTTCCTGGGCGAAGTTTCTAGCCTCTGGACTGATTTCCACGAGTTGGTTTCATGACCCGTGGAAAATTCCATGACCCGTGGAACCTTCTCGTGATTTTCAGGAAAAAAACTGATTTCCACGAGTTAGTTTCACGACCCATGGGAACTTCCACGACCCGTGGAACTTTCTCGTGGTTGCTGTCTGTCATTTTGACAGACAAACACCCTTTAGTAAAACACTGATAACATTTTACTCCGGACTTGGATTAATGCACGGTTGATGGCGTTGGAAAGAAGATTTAAAGAAATTTAATTTGGTGGGTACTAGGTCACCTAACTATTAATATTATAGGAGTTATGATCATTTGAATTTGACCCTTGAAAAAATCTTACACTAAAACTCAATCGGTAAGGAAGCTTTCAACTAAACTTTGAGCTGGAGGTTCTTTATGACCCTTTTTCATATCTAATACACCTTCAAAACTTAAGAATAGGTCTTAATACTTAGATACATAGAAAATTTAACTAGTTCGGTTCTAACAACACATGAAGTACAGTTCAGATTTGGCTTAGAATTTCTGGGGTGTTACAATATCTCCCCCTTGGGATCATTCGTCCTCGAATGAAGACTACTAAGTTGAGATTTGAGGTAAGAAAGGGTTGAAATCCCATCAACTGAGTTCTAAGAGCTGAAATATTTTATGGTAACTGATTTCTGACTGAAATATAAACTGTGATGGATTCAGTGGTCATGTATGCATACGGAGAGCATAAGCATAACTGATGGGACATGGATTTGAATACCTAACATGATAACTGGTTTGGATTAAGAGTAGTATCTCAGCTGAAACTCATAAGGAATGAGTGCATTCTTATAAATCATAGTTAACTGAAAAGTACATCAAACTGAAAGGGGTAACTATACAGGAAAACCATTCTTTTTTAAACTGAACTTACTACCTTGGACTAAACTGAATGTAGGGCCTTCTAGCCTTAGGAATTATTATTGATAGGTCTGAACTAATGTGATATGAGGAGTCTCGTATATTGAAAACTGAAGCAACTGGACCTAAGATATGAGCACCCTAGCTAGGAGTAAGAACAAGACTATTCTTGCCATTATTACTACGATTGACAACTCTTAATCTTAGAAACACCTTTAAACTACACTAACTCCTCTGAATACTAAGGTCTGAGTCTAACTACCTACTTTCACTATGTTCAAGCCTATCTTGACTAAATCTCGTACATATAGAGTTACCTCCCAAGAATGATATTCCTTCTTATCAAGAAAATCGACTAACCTTGAGCTCTAATCAATGGGTCGCTAGGCGCACAAAGCAAAAGCCCATAGGTATTTCGTCACAACTTTTAAGCCTAACACTATGATCACCCTATGGTATGTAACTTATACTACCCAAGACTTTTCCTCTCTTCCTAGCATGTCAAGGAGCTTTAACTTGAATAACTTCTACAAAGACACATACAAAAATTTCTCATCTAACTATTTTACATGAATAATCCTCACCTAACTTTTCTTCCACGCTTACAACCTACTACTCCCCATCCAAGCTACTACTTAGCTTCCTCTACTAACAACTATGACACCACAAGACAAGATCACTAGAGAATAGGGTGGGAGCATGAGCATCACGAATGAAGGAATACTAATCGGTCTTGACTTATACTTAGTTTGATCTAGCCATTCAAGGTGGGGTTTGAGAAGTCAAGTGAAAAGGGCATGAGTATCTCACATCCTGGACATACAAAGCATAGTTAGAGTAAGGAAATCACTAGTATGAATTATTAGAAAAATCTGGTATGAGCATATACATGATATATCATGATTTCATTAGCCATTAAGGCATATCTTGAGAACTGAGTATGTAGGCTGAGCATAGTGTGAGACATGAGCTTTCATATATGACAAGTATCATGGTGTAAAGCTGGAATTCGTAGAATCATAGAGTAAGATTGGAATCACTGTCTGGAGCAATTTTTGTTTGTTCTGGGAGTTGAGTATGGACGTGAATCTGCATGAAGTTTGTGAATTTGAATTAAGAACATGGCACTGGAATACAAGACATGAATGGGGTGTTGTAATGAGGGAAGTATACTTAAGGTGCTAGGATAGAAATAAGTCTCTACACCCCTCCTAACTTCATTCTGACACCCATTAGCATCACTAATCGAGTCTCCAAAATCTGACTGATTCTATATCCCACCATCTCTCCCTTAGATTCATGCTATGTTCTAAGTTCGTGGACCTCTCGCTAACCTATAAATGGAACTACGATCATTTTAATCTAACCGAGCAAACATTACTCTAGGAGTTAATCTGAATATACACTTCCTTCTATAGTCTAAGGATCACCCTTACCTAAAAATCTTGGCCTCAACCTTTTTATCTCATATAAGGGTTGTACATATCACACTCAATAACTTCCAACCTATCCCTTGCAAAGACATGTCAAGCCTACATGGTTCTAACTCCCAAAGCTCTCTCTTTCTACTACCTACCAAATCAAATGCGTTAAAGCCTATGTCGAGAGGGTCAATATTGCCTATCCTTCTCTAACTCACATACATATATATCATTCCTACACATTCACACTTGCTGCAACTCATCACTTAAACTCTTGCATACACTATACCAAGCCTACCATAAAATACCACAAAACTATCACTCTCACTCTTATACTATCATCCTTTTGTTCACATCCTATACCTGGTCTATATTAGCATAAGAAATTACCACTCTTTAATCCACACCAAGGGATGTATCATCCCATTACCCATCTAGTAAAACACAACTCTAAATAAATACTCCAACAACTATTATTCCCCCGTCTAGGCTACCATATTTTTGACATCATAATTCTAGCTCTAGGTTCATTCTACTATTAATGGCTTACAATACAACATCTGTTGGGTGGCAGCACTGCCCAAGGATCTAGGTACATATTTTCCCCTCTTACGGAATAATTAGTAACAAGTTTATAGGAGAGAATCTAAGAGCACCTTGCTGATAAATAATCTGAGATTTACTACTTTTGGCACCTCATATATGAGGTATAGACAACGGAACTAGGAACAACACATAATTATGGAGGATAAATAGAGCTAAACTCTATCACACGACATTGATCATGAAAGAAGTGAAGTCTTTCCTAAAACATCTCATAGCCTCCCCCTCATAGATGTGGCGCGCTTCACACCTATGAAAGAGACTTTACTTGATGTGGCTTTCAGACACCCTAGGACTCTTGAACCTATTGCTTGGATACCAAGTTTGTCATGCCCCGAGGCTACCCCTAGACGTAACACGGGACTCGGGACCATAAGTGCCTCAAGTTGACCCTTGGTCATAGCATAACATAGGCATACACGAGGAAACATAGCAGAAGCATAAACAGAAAGCTAGGCAACCCAATCCATAAATGATGAAGTCAATAAGAAACGTAAGACAAAAGGGAGACTTGAAAACTGTCTATGTATGAAAAGCCTTTACATGACATAAGGTGTTGCTAGGACAAGACCCTAGCTAACTTAAAGTACGGAAGTAAGAAATCAGCACAAACTAAAACATATCTAGTCCTCGACCTATGAGGACTCACCAATAGCTGACAGAAAAGTGGCCTGGAAGCTCTAGCAATATGTCTGAAAAAACACCTGAATCTGCATCATCAAAGGATGCAGCGCAAGATATGCATTAGTACTATAGGATATACCGAGTATGTGAGTGACGCATGAATCATGATAAAAATAGTTTAAAATATGCTTAAGAATGAACTTGTTATGTAAAGAAGGAACATGAATAAATATCAAGGTATAAGACATGAAACATGAAATAAAGCTTAAGTTTCATAGTATAGAATCATATAACTTCATAGCTTGAAAATAAACATGTGGGAGTTTCTCTTAACCGACCTAAACCATGCAGAGATACATGAAGTCCAGTGTCATGCACCCACACTGAAAGGTTGTTCTAACCGGCCAAAGTGAGAACCATGTCATAAAGGATCCTGTCATAAGCCACAGAGGGCAACCTTCGGTGGCAACGTAGTTTTGGACTTGGGTTATCTGAACCCTCGTCTCTCAGTGCTAAATACTACTCCCAAAACATATAACATGAGCTCATATACATGTGACATATCTGATGCCAAACTTGTTCATAACGTGTTTATACCCCGGATCGTCATACTAATCACGAATTTTGGTTTAGAAATCGATTCATGAGCATTGATGGAACATCGGGTGTCTTATCTTGCATAATACTTCATGACATGGAAAATTTGCATGACTCTAGTTCAATTTCATAAAACATATACTTTGATAAAATATAGGAACTAGGCATGCACATGCTTGAAAATCCATAAGGAATATGCTATCAAAATCCAATTTTCTTAAATCAACTTCATGCATGTAGAAATTTCCACGGTTAAACTTCAATTCATGAAATAAGAGTTAACAGGTAAAAACCCATGTGAAATAATGCAATTTAATAGTAATTTTATAATTAAATCATGAGAAGATCATATTTAGCAAAACCCATAAGAATTGGATAAGAACCCTAATTTGAAGATCATGAAATCAAAATTTAAATTAGGGGTTTTGGGCACAAGGGTGAAAGGAACCTATTCTTGATTACCCACATAACTTGATTAAAGCTAACCCACTTGGAATTGGAAAGATTTAGGAGACTTGATCTTGGAGCTTGGAGAATGGAGAACCTTTCCTTCTCTTGGAACTTGATTGAGAGAGAATGGAAGAGAACTTAGGCTAAGTGGGAATAAAACCCCTTCTAATTTTCCCAAAATGACTTAACTTAGGAGTTAAAAGAGTGAGAAATTACAAAAATACCTCAAGGAAAAGAGTCTGAAAAACTGCTGAAAATTTCGTCATAGGCTTCTACGGAGATGAATCACGACCCGTGGAATGGATCACGGTTTGTGGAAAGGGTTCGTGGTTCCTGGGCGAATTTTCTGGCCTCTGGACTGATTTCCACGAGATGGTTTCACAGCCCATGGAAGTTTTCACAACTCGTGGAACCTTCTCATGATTTTCAGGAAAAAAACTGATTTCCACGAGTTGGTTTCACGACCCGTGGAAACTTTCATGACTCATGGAACCTTCTCGTGGTTGATGTCTGTCATTTTGATAGACATATACTATTTATTAAAACACTGATAACTTTTTACTCCGGACTTGGATTAATGCACGGTTGGTGGAGTTGGAAGGAAGATTCAAATACCTTTAATTTTGTTGGTAGTAGGTCGCCTAACTCTTAATATTATAGGAGTTATGATTGTTTGAAGTTGACCCTTGAAAAAAATCTTACACTAAAACTCAATCGGTAAGGAAGCTTTCAACTCAACTTTGAGCTAGAGATTCTTTATGACCCTTATTCATATCTAATACACCTTCAAAACTTAAGAATAGGTCTTAATACTTAGATACATAGAAAATTTATCTAGTTCGGGTCTAACAACACATGAAGAACGGTTCAGATTTGGCTTAGAATTTCTGGGGTGTTACATATTTTGTCTTTGTCGGTTGAAGGTAAGGACTTTATTATTTATTGTGATGCTTCACATTCGGGTTTTGGTGCTGTGTTAATGTAGGACAGGAATGTGATAGCCTATGCATCAAGACAGCTGAAAGATCATGAGAGAAATTACCCAACCCTCGACTTAGAGTTGGCAGCAGTGGTGTTTGCACTCAATATTTAGGGACACTATCTCTCTGGTGTCAAGCGTGAGGTGTTCACAATCATCATAGTTTACAACATGGTTTCACTTAGAAGGACTTGAATCTTAGTCAGAGAAGGTGGATGGAGTAATTAAAGGACTATGATGTGACCATTCATTACCATCGGATAAGGTTAATATGGTGGCGGATGCATTGAGCCGGAAAACAGTCAACATGGGTAGTTTGGGGGTGTCTAAGCAACTACTGGCAAGAGATATTCAGGCCTTGGAATCTAGGTTCATGCACTTGGGTATCTCAGAAAAGGGTGGAGTATTGGCCGGTATTGAGGTCAAATCCACATTCATAGAAGAGATAAAGACCATATAGTTTTTGGATTCGCAGTTTAGCAGGCTTTGGAGAAAGGAAATATCCAGAGAGTCCACGGATGCCATGTTGGATTCTGGCTGCATGTTAAATTTCAAAGGGAGGATTTGTGTTCCTCGAGTTGATGAAATCATTCAGAAAGTGTTAGCAGAGGCTCATGGCTCATAGTATTCAATTAATCTGGGTGTAACCAAGATGTACAGGAATTTGAGGCCGTTTTACTGGTGGCCTTGGATGAAAAGAGACATACCTGATTTTGTGTCCAAATGTCAAAATTGCCAGCAGGTAAATTATGAGCACTAAAGACCTACATGACTACTACTGAGGATGCCTATTCCAGAGTGGAAGTGGGAAAGGATAGCCATGGAATTTGTGGTGGGTATTCCAAAGACTTTGGGGAAGTATGACTCTATTTGGGTCATTATCGACAGGCTGACCAAGTCATCTCATTTCATTCGGTCAGGGTGGATTACAATTCTCAGCAATTGGCTAAGATTTATGTGAAAGAGATCGTGAGATTGCATGGGGTACCACTGTCCATCATTTCAGACAGGGGTACGCAGTTTACCTCTATGTTTTGGGTTAAGTTACATGAAGAGTTGGGTACACAACTCACTTTTAGTACAACCGTCCATCCTCAGGCTAACGGTCAGTCGGAGAGGACGATTCAGGCATTGGAGGACATGCTGAGAGCATGTGTGATTGACTTTGGGGGTCATTGGGACCAATTTCTACCATTATGCGAGTTCTCGTACAATAACAGCTACCACTCCAGTATCAACATGGCACCATTCGAGGTCCTATATGAGAGGGGTTGTAGATCACCTATAGGGTGGTTTGAGGAAGGCAATGTAAGGCCTTTGGGAATGGACTTGGTAAGGGAATCACAAGAAAAGGTGAGAGGCATCCAGACCAAGTTGCTAGCGGCCCAAAGTAGGCAAAAAGAATATGCGGATCGCAAGGTAAGGGACATGGATTTCTAGGTTGGTAGCAAGTTATATTGAAAGTGTCACCAATGAAAGGAGTTATGCATTTTGGCAAGAAGGGCAAACTCAGCCCTCGGTTCATCAGACCGTTTAAAGTTTTTGAGATCGTAGGGCCAGTGACTTACAGATAAGTATTGCCGCCCAGTTTGTTGGGTGTCCATCCGGTATTCCATGTATCCATGCTAAAGTGATACCATGGGGATGGGGATTTCATCATCAAGTGGAATGAGGTGTTATTTGATAAGTATCTTCACTATGAAGAGAAACTGGTTTTGATTCTTGATTGGGATATTTGGAAATTAAGGACAAAGGTGATCAGTATGGTAAAGTTTCAATGGAAGCATCATCCGATTGAGGAAGCCACTTGGAAAACCAAGAAGGACATGCGGGACAAGTACCCTCACCTATTTGAGGATACATGTACTACTTTTTTCGCTCTTTACTTTCTATATTTTCAGGTTTGATCGTTCGGGGATGAACAATAGGTAAATTGGTATCTGTTGTAATGACCTATTCCGTTTTTATGGGTAAACCATTTGTGCTAATTTTTAGAGTTTGAAAACTCTAGGTTTGGGAGTTTAAAATTCTGGGCTAGGCTAGCCTCGGTCAATTTTAGAGCGAGGTGTGGTCTAGGACAATCCGGGTAAGGATTGGGTTAAGTGTTTTAATTTGAGCTAGTTATTCATTTAGCTAAGTCATAAAGGAGTCCGGAGGACTTTTCAAAATCGAATTCGGGTAAGTAAAACTCCTGGTATCGAGGTTGACGTGAAGGGGTTATTCTAGGAAATCATGAAAATAAGTGTGTTGTAAAATGGGGAAATTTGAGGTTCTTTATGACTTTTGTCCCGTGTCAACCGCCATAGCGGTAGATACACCTCCATAGCGACCTCTGCCATAGAGGAGCAAATACCGCTACAGTGGAAGTCAATGTCGGCCAGCCTCCGCCATAGCGGTCAACTCTGCTATGGTGGTACCGCTATTGCAGAGAGGACCATTATAGCAGAGCGTGATAGGATTTAATGCAGAAACTTCCCCAAAATAGTCAGTTTTCAACAAAGACATTTTGGGATAAGAAGAGGGCGATTTTGGTAATTTCCATCAGTTTTTCACTATTTTTCGTCCTAAAGGTAAGGTTTCTACTTCCCAACCTTCGTACTATCTTTCCTATGCTTTAGAATTGCTAGAGGTGGACTTGGGGGAAGGTTGGGAATGACCTAGGAATGGTATAATCTGGGGAAAAAGGGGATTCTAGGGTGCTAGAGTTCTTGGGTCTTGACTATTGATGATGGGTGATGATCACTTATCCATAATTTTCTAAAGGTATCCGTGAAAATGATGAATTTAGGTGAACTAATCATAGGGAATCCTGGGAAATGGGTGGAATGATCATAACTTGTCCTGGGGATTTGGATTTTAGCATAATCCGTGTAATTTAGGCCAGTTAATTGACTATAGTTCTTGCATATTTGTTTCTAGACCAAGAATAAGCAAGGGATCCTAAAAAGGGGAAATCTCCGGTTCAATAGAGCTTGGAATATTTTTGACGTAGGTGATGGTTATTGATTCTTATATGCATTGTATGTTTGTGTATTTTAGTCTAAATGTTGTATGAGTTGCATGCTTAGGGAATGAGTTAGGAATGTCTAAGGGTCCTGTTATCAGTCTTGTGAAATGAACTAGGTGTTATTGCTTGTTGGTTTAAAAATTTGATTGTTCATTGTTTGTGACTGTGGATTCTGTGTGACATTCGGTTGGCTTGGGTACCATGCTTGGTATGGAATACTAACAGTTGGATCGGGTACTACGCCTGGTATGGGATAGCAAATGGTTGGCTCGGGTACCATGCCTGGTACGGGATACTAACTGGTTGACTCGGGTACCACACCTGGTACGGGTTTACTTATTTGCATTGTGCACTTGATTTTGATTCCATGAGTGGACCGGCTGTTTTTATGATTTTTGATATTGCATGTGGTCCTTGACAGGCTGAGTTATTATTATTGGTCTGTGAGTTTGGTCTTGGTATAGACCGAGTTGCATGTTTAACACTTAGGTGTTGTTAGGGGGATCCCAGGGTGGGTCCGAGATATGTAAAATGGTATATTCATTGATTACCATTGATTGTTGACTATTGTTAAAAGGATGGGTTACATGTGGGAACAAGCTAGGAAGAGACTTGTAGTCTAGGGATATCTGTTGGCTTGTTTACATGTTTCATGTACTTCTACTCTGTTGTACTGTTCATATATTGCTTATTTGGAACTGACTGATGATCCTACCAGTAAACAGTGGTTGTATACTAATTCTGCACTTGTGTTTCTTTTTTGTGAGTACATGCAATCTTCCAGCGGCTGACACGCGACCTCATTTGTAGTCCCAGCGCTTCCAAACATCAATGGTGAGCTATTTTGGTCTAGCTACCTTGGTCTCTTTCATTTTCAGTTATAGCCCATTTGTTTCGGGCTTAGACTCTTGCTTACTTTGGGGTGGCATCTCCGCATTTCAGATTTTGGTAGTGTTTTGGTATGATGACTTTCAGATTCTAGGGAGGAATTTCCGCAAGTTTATTTATATGAGTATTGTTTTGGTTAATTATGGATTGTTTTACTTATTGCACACTGGTTTTGAGATATTAGAATGGTTAAGTTGTGTGTCATTGATGGTTTGCTCGCTCGGGGGTTGGGTGGATGCCACTCGCGGCGGTCTGAGTTGTGACAATAAGTTGATAGAATACTGACTTATCAAACCCCTAAACTTGAACTATTGCTTGTCCTCAAGCAATATAGGTACAAGGCAAGGAATGAATTATGCTCTAGACTTAATCAAGGCACAAAAGACTAATCTATGCTAAAACTCAAGAAAAAGAATAAACAAAAATACTCAACTACAATGCTTATCTCAATTGAACCACCACAATATCAAGGCAATTGGTCATTTCAAAACCTTTTCCAAAAGGACTTCATTTCTCTTTAAAAATCAAGGGAATTTTGTCATTCAAAACAAGACATTTAAGCTTCTCAAGTCATTGGCATGGACCGTCAAGGTTTTCCTCGAGATTTGCCACACAACTTGTCTCATTCATTCCTCTCAATTGAGAGACTTCATGTTTCAATTTGAGTGCATGATGCCACTCACCACAAGAGAGAATTCCACTCATAATCATGCAATTTTCAAAACAAAGGGATTATAGGAGAACCAAGAAGACTCTCACTCTCTCAAGAAAGTTCAAGTGCACACACGTCAAACCATAGTCTTGCCCTTCATTTACATTGCCACTAATGTAGGGTAGCTAAGCTCAGAATCACCAAGTACTGCGGGTTACGATATTGGCTAGGGTTAAGGTAAGGATTTCATTTGGTTCAAGTGACTACACTTCCCTAATTCTCTTTGTTGTCATTTCAAACACGGCTCACATTTTCAAGTTTCAACTTCACCTTATTTCTCCCTCACACAACCCAAGCTTCTCCTTTTCAATTAGGACCATTCAAACTCCTTGTATCACCTACATTTGGTAGCACCTATTATTGATTTTCATTTTTGCTCATTGGATTGAACTTCTGGGGCAATTTACAATTCAAACTTAATGTGCTACCTTGCACTTGAAGTGCATTCCTTTTCTTCTCCTCATTTGATCACACGCACCCCCAAACTTAGGCATTTGCCCATGTTGTATTTTTATTCCCCCCCAAACTTAGGCTTTTAGCCTATGTTTTACTTCAAAGCAATTAGGAAGTAAGGGTTCTAAGATAGAGGTTCCAAAAAGGTCAAGGTGTTAAATAAAGTGTCAAAAACGGTAACAAGCTCAAAGGGGTTCACTAGGATTGATGTTGAGGGAAGTCATTTGGGTGAAGTGGCTATCAAAAAAGGCCTAAGGTCATCTTCCAAGCTCTGTCACACCTAGAATTTTGCCTTGAATCACATTCGGGGCAAGTTCTAGATGACACGCATGCACAAGAATCAAGGTAAAGCCTCACCACACGAGGCATCATGCCACAAGACTTCTCTCATTAGTCTCAAAATCAATTGGGACAAATGACTTTCGACAAGCTATTCCGAGTTCATTACACACTCGTTTGTGAGTCAATCAAGCCAAAGCAAGAGTGTGCAAGTCATGCCAAGAGAATGCTTTTCCTCAAAAATTCATTTCCCTTATTCCTTTTATTTCAAAAAATAACTTGCCAAGAATTTTTTTTCGGTAGGCCCATTTCGATACAAGCAATTACGGACTCAATTTTAAACTAAAACTTAGTATTTTCCCTTAAGAAAGTCATCTCTCAATCTATCATAGGAAAACACCAACCCTGTTCGACACAAAAACAAAAGAAAGAGAAAATAAACAAAACTTTTGCTCCTTGGGAAAGAACCATGGTATTAAGAAAACCCTTGTAGTTTATTGCTAAACTACTATTAACAAGGTGATATCCAAATTTCGCGCTCATAATTCATTTAAAAACAAGCCTTGGCGTAGGCCTTTAGTGCATTTTCAAAGCGTGAGTAGTGAAACAATGGGGCGTATAAGACCAGCCGACAACACAATTAACACAACAAAACAAAAATCAATCCAGGCAAGGGCACCATTAAGCTCAAAACAAACTAACATAAGAAAAAGGCCTGGCAAGGGCAATAAGCATCACAATCATCCAAAGTACGCCCAATAAGGGCCACATCAAATGTAGTAGAACTAAAAATGTCAACAAGGCCCGGCGAGGGCAATAAAAACAATATCTCAAGCCCAATCATGAGCAACCAACAAAAACAAGTAATGCCACCCCCTCCCTATAAAAGAAGCATTGCCCTCAATGTGATTAGCTCAAGGGAAAGAAGGTAAAACTCCCTGGAGAGCTATGCCTCATCATCATCATCATCAGCTGCTGCCTCCTCATCTAAGGTCTTTCCGCTCGAGCCAGCACCACCCTTTCAGGAGTGCATAGAAAGTGTTGAGTCCTGAAGGACTTTCTGAAAGACCAAATTCTGATCGTCATCCAATTTTGCATCCTCATTACCAGGCAGCTCCTCCTCCTTATCTGCAAGGGATTCCAACAAGTCATCTAAGGGATAAGGAATGGTATGAGGCTAGGGTAGGGTGTTCAAATCTGCCTCTTCCACTGGGGCCTTAGTTTTTGCCTTGTCGAGGTCCTTCCGGAGTGTCTTGACAGATTTCTCACAAACATCCACCCTTTTGCAAAGAGTGGAAATGCTCTCCACAACTCCCTTGATGGCCCTCTTCACCGCCCTCTCAATCAATCCTGGTATATTATTCAATAAGTCCCTCAATTGCCTCTCGTTGTTATATATTTTGTCAACCATATCTGGAAGACTATTTTTAGATAATGGCTCTCTAGGTGCATCGACAGTGAGGGTGTGTGCTTCTGAAGCAGAATGAGAAGGAGAGGAAGTATGTAGTACAACATCAGAGTTATCATCCTCAACTTCCACCGATGCTCTACCCTATGCCTTTTGAAATGAGAAGCATCCCAGTCAGTTTTCTTATCAAGATCCAACACACCAATGGCTAGAATAGGAGCATCACAATCAAAGTAAGGGACATCGACCTGTGCACAAAGTTTACTGATTAGCACTGGAAAGGGGAATGCATCACCATCCCTACGACCCTTCCTTTTGATCAGTAAGGTGATGGCCTCACCAACATTGATATGATCCCCCACCTTGATTGTGACTACCATAATGGCCCATCATGCGTGACCTTTTGGTCATTCTGAGAAGGCATGAAGCGGTAGCAAACAAAATCATGCCAAAGGCGCGCCTTGAAGTACAAAGACCAACGTGGGATTTCACCCCCTATAGTAGCCCAGATAGGTTCATCAGGAGAAATGATAGGAGCAGCCCATTCGAGAGGTTTGAGCTTGAGAAGTATCTTAGACATGAGCTCAGGGGCTGTTTCAATGGGAATTCTCCAATAGATAGCATTAATACCAGCTGGAGTGATCCTGATTTCCTTGCCTCAAACAATGACTGACTCCAATATGGGGTTGTTTTTGTAGCCCTTAGTATCTTGTGTGGCCTGGTATGAGGCAAAGAACTCCTGGACTAACTCCTTGTAGTAGTTCTTCGGCACCACTTGAAATGGCTTCCACTAACGGCTAGCAAACTGAGTTGGGATGTTAGGTCGGTTATCCCCCACTACATCTAGGTTAAATCTTTGCTTTGTGTTGAAGGTCCTACACATATAAAGATTATAAATGACCCTCATCCCTTCTGCTCTGAACCAAACACTCTCCTCCTTGGAGACTTGAGTACGAGAAGATGAGGTTTTCTTCTTTCCCTTTGAGGCTAGATTGGAGGAGGAGAGAGTTGTTGGCCTTCGTGAACTCCTTTCGGCATTACCCTTGCTAGAAGACATGTTCTGCATACAGAGATTGTGATCCAAAAACAAAAACAAATCCTAAAAAGAAGTTAACAAACTAAAAAGAATGGAATGCAACGAAGTAGAAAACAAAGTAGGGAACTACTAGCTCGTGCGAGCCACATGTGAACCGTACCAGAGAAGTGCGCATTGCTTGTGACTCCGCACTAGCTAACAGAACCCTGCATGAGTTTTTCCACTAAGGTGCGAAGCTGGTGCGGACCGCACCAAGCAAAGTGCACATCGCACCAAGCTTTGCCCCTTGCAGCAGTGAACTGTCCTTCTTTTTCCATATGGTGCGATGCCTTGTGCGACCCGCACATCAAGATCTATTCATATCATGAGAAACACACAAAGGCACAATTGGAATTTTTGGTTCCTTGTGAGTTACGTATGTGATCTGTAGAGAAATATGTGCTTAGGCACTTGGCACCACTTAACAAACCAACAATATTAAACAAAGGGGCAAGGGGTAACATGACCATAAACATCCAGGTACTCAGGATTCCCCGGATTTCCATTGACAAAATCAATCAAGAAAGAAAAGAACTTGATGACTTCCCTTAAGATGGACGTTACCCCGTCTATCATCGGGAATATCAAGCCCTCACTTGCAATAAAGGGCACCAACAAGATTAGCAATAATTAACCCTTGCCCGCACCAGATCATACACCCAAAGATAATCTTCCACAAAGAATCATGGGCGTATAAGTAGCAAGATTCATCCTTAACAAACTGTTCTCAACAAAACCTCATGATATACGACGATTTACCCTTAAGAAAGACGTCACCCAATCTATCATTGGACCAAATCATGCATCAATCACAAGTGGATTACTCAGACTTCACCCCAAATACAGAATTCAAGGCTAAGAATTACCACCAATCAACATGCACTAACAAAATTCAATTTCTACCAAGTTGACACTATGCAAAATTCTCAAAACAATTCAAAATTGGGGACCCAAAATTTTTGGATCTCACCCAATAATCAACGTGGCAATTCTATTAAGCATGCTTCACAATATGAGTTCCCAACCTTTATAAAAATAAGTATTTTAACATCGGGGAACTTACCACAAGTGAAGATAAGGAAGAGAGAAGTAAAAAATTGAGCTTTTAGAGTGCAATAATGGTGACCCAATCAACTCACCCCGAGAAACGACTGGTAGGGATGGTGGTAGAAAAGAGGAGATGATTGGGTGAGAGGAGGAGAAGATTTAGGGAAGTTTGAGGGATTTAGAGAGAATTTGGGAGAAGGATTGAGAAGTTTGTTGAGAAAATATGGAGAAAGAGAAAGGGGTGGTAGTTTAAAAAGAAAAAAGGAGAAGAAAGGTTGGTCGGGTCTTCTGTGGGTCGGGTCGGTTAATGGGTTAGGTCAATAAAAATTCAAATTTACCTTCACCAGCCATGGTGCAGACCACATGTCATTTCACACATTATAAGTAGCAAGATTCAGCCTTAACAAACTGTTCTCAACAAAACCTCATGACAAACAATGATTTGCCCTTAAGAAAGACGTCACCCAATGTATCATCGGGCCAAATCATGCATCAATCAAAAGTGGATTACTCAGACTTCACCGTAAACGCAAAATTCAAGGCTAAGAATCACCACCAATCAACATGCACAAATAAAATTCAAGTTCTACCAAGTTGATACGAAGCAAAATTCTCTAAACAATTCAAAATTGGGGACCCAAAATTTTTAGATCTCACCCAAAAATCAACATGGCAAATCTACTAAGCATGCTTCACAATATGAGTTCTCAACCTTCATAAAAACAAGTATTTAACATCGGGGAACTTACCACAAGTGAAGATTAGATGGAGAGAAATAAAAATTAGAGCTTTTAGAGTGCAACAATGGTGATCCAATCAACTTCCCCAGAGAGACGAACAACGGTGACGGTCGTGAAATGAAAGAGATGGTTGGGTTAGAGGAGGAAAAGATTTTGGGGAAGTTTGAGAGATTTAGAGAGAATTTGGGAGAGGGATTGAGAAGTTTGTAGAGAAAATATGGAGAAAGAGAAGGGGGGTGGCAGTTTAAAAAGAAAAAAAGGAGAAGAAAGGTTGGCTGGGTCATCTCCGAGTTGGGCCAGTCAACAGGTTAGGTCAATAAATATTCAAATTTACCTTTGGAGCACCGCGATATGCGATTTTTACCAGCCTTGATGCAGACCGCATGTCATTTTGCATATTGCCTTTTTATACCCTAGATTTGCCCAGGCTTCTAGGTTGCTATGCGATGGAGGTGCGATGCGCACTTGGGTTCATGCAGTCCGCACAACCCAACGCACATCGCCTCTAATAGTTCCATTTTCTCCCAGGCCTTCTGTTTTGGCATGCGTTGAGCCGTGCGACCTGCACAACTATTTGTGCAGTCTGTACGATCCTTCGCACGACACATTTTTGCCCTGTTTTCACTTGTCCATTTTTCTGCTTCATGCATTTCATAAAACACACAAAAAACAACTAAAGATAACCAAAATCAAAGGAAAGAAACTTGGGTTGCCTCCCAAGCAGCGCTTGATTTAACGTCATGGCTCGATGATAGTACCTCAAATCAATCATTCTTTGGATTGGTGATGGTATCACTTGGCAGCTTCCCTCTCATCCTTGGGTTCATTTCGGTCGAGAGGTGTTTCATTTGGGCCTCAAGATGCTTGATCGAGGCTGAGTGAGAGCTCACACTATGTTGAAATGTTGAAACTTTACTCTTTAGCTCACTTACTCCAGTATTTGTCGTATCCACCTTCTTCAGAACCAAGGACAATGTGTCCTCTAGCTTGGAATGGCTGGGGTTGCTTGTTCCCGGTTGGTATAGAGAGTTTGCTTTATTTGGAGGTACATAGGGATTTGAGCTTCAGTGATTGAAGCGATCACCATCTTTGTCTCTATCCCTCCAATTTCCGTCCCTTTCTTTATCTCTTATCCAACCTTGGTTCTCCTCCCTTGGGCTATAATACCCGGGATGAGAACCTACCAAAACAAAGCATAGGTTACCATCGACAACTGTCATCAGCTCATCATAACTTGCTTTAATTTTCGATGTACTCACCGCATTCACAACTTTCACACCACCTACTCCCATTGCATACTTGGTCATGAAATCAATTTGAGTCATCATCTTGGCCATTGAGTCATCCCGCTCCTCATCCTTTTTTCTCATTTCATTGGTCAAGATGGATGAGGGCGCTCCCAAAATTTGCATATCTGCTTCTCTCGTATGCCAAGCTTGGTTGGTCTTGGTCTTTCGCTCTAATAAAGTCGAGGCAATAGCAAACTCTAAGTCCATGAAGGTTCCACCTCCAAGGTTGTTAGCCACTGACTTATTCATAGAGTTCAACAACCGATAAAAGCTTTGGAGCAATACATTGTCCAGCAACTCATGGTTCAGACACAAGACAAGCTTCTTTTTGAACCTTAAACAAGCCTCATATAGAGGCTCATCCGAGAGTTGCCTAAAGTTGGTAATCTTGTCTCATAGCTGCATCATTCGAGATAAAGGAAAGAATCTCGATGTAAATGCCTCAACAAACTCAGCCCAAGATGTGATAGATCCTTCCGGCAATTCTTCCAACCACGCCATGGCTTCCCCCGTCAAAGAAAAGGAGAATAGGCGTAATCGTATGGATTTTTGGGAGATATTTTGAAATATGAATGGTTGGAAAATATCCACAAAATTCCAAATATGCCGGTTGGAATCTTCATGTGCTGCTCCACCAAATTTGCCCTTCATTTTGATCAAGTAGAGCATGGTGCTAGTAACATAAAAGATAACATTTCTCACCGTGGGGGGTAGGCAGATAGCACCCACACCCCCTTGCACAAGAGGCTCGGCAACATTTGCATCCATGTAGCCATCAACGCTCTCGTTATTGTCTGCCTCACTCATAGGCTAGCCTGCTCAATCACAATACCAACAACAAACAAAAGTAAAAGAAACAAGCACTTTGTAAGTGATTTCAAATCTATAATCAAAAATAGCTATCAAATCAAGTCCCTGGCAACGACGCCATATTTGATAAACGCTTAAATGTACTCTCTAAAGTTGGAGGTATTAGTGATCGTCAAGAAAAACACATTTATAAGTATCCAACGAATGTTTAGGTCATACCCACAGAGACTTATAGATAGCACAATGATGATTGTAGTGAAACAACTTCACTAAGAGAGTAAGTGTTTGAAAACACGAAAGTAAAGGATTGGGGGGAATTGGGATTATATCACAATAATCTCAATTCAATCAAGACAGTAAAGTAAAACTGGTGTACAAATAAGAGTAGATGACTAGGGATATGCATCCAATAGGGCTCTAGTGTGGGATAGGGTAATTTCCTATTTATGCAAATTCTAGCTCATTGACATAGGTAGCATTGGTTTTAGGTATGGTTGTTCATCTCTTGATCAACAACCATAGTACAACAGTCTCAGTTAAAGAAATGTCAGTTTAACAACAAACAACCAAGCTAAAGCTTAGAGAGGCCATACTATTCCTAGCTTAGACCCTTAAATGGGTGATTCCATCGATATGAGCTATTTCTAGCCTCAATCTAAATGGAAGCCCAAGTTCCCACTGGTAATTTCACATCCGAAGCTATGAAATTCTCTTTCAAGCAATAACATAACCAAGTATGGAAAATCAATATTTGCAACCACCAATTTTAGGATTAAAACTTGGTGAAACTACTAGACCCATGTCAAATAAGTAATTATAAGCAAGAATTAGCAACACCCACACCCATTTGTCAAGCACCCATTATCAACACATCCCCAGACAATGAAATTAGCTACTCATACTAAAGAAAAGAGATATACCAAGTGGGTAAGTCAATCGTGTATATAGACTTTGACGAAGTTTCTTGGAGGTTACACTATCCTAAATCCTAACTCACATCTACATAAAGAAATACATATTCCTTAAAAAGGCATCTCGAATATCTCATAAGCTATGGGATATTCACAAAGAGATCAAGATATCAAATATTGTCTTTCTCAAAGGCAGGGTGTCATGATCCGCTTTCTCGATCATGATGGCACCTACAACCCCCCAGTAGGCGAACCAATCCCCGTAGCCCGAAATGGTCAGTAATGAGCTACTATCTAGCAAACGAAGCGAAAAATAGTTTAACAAACAGAAGCAAGGGAACAAGATGAAGAAAATAAATAATAGGAGTAATATATACAATGCGGAAGCTAAACCAAATCCAAGATATGGTATCATAGCGTATAAGAGCCGGATCTACATAAGGAGTACAAGGGTCCAAAATAATATACACAAAGCTGTCTCCGAGTAGAAATAGAGTACATAATGAAAAGATAACTAAAAGCTAAGCTCCTGTGACCAAGAGCTTACCCTCAGTCCAGAATATCACCAAAATAACACCTCGCACGAGTCTCCATGAGCTAACGGCGATAGCCTACACTAGGATCTGCACCAGAAGAAGCAGAGTGTAGTATGAGCACCAAATGTGAAGCATAAGGTACCCAGTAGGTATCATAGGCCGACTGAGCACATATAAGATAAAAGCGTAGTAACAGACAGAATAGAAGCAAGTAGTCACAGAAATCAACGAAAAGTACACAGGAACTAGCCCAGAGGAAATTCAACAGAATAACATGCGAGGCAAGCAGGCAAGCTATATACACAACAGGAACAAGTAAAAGTAAGAAATAACACACCTGAGATCCTTGCAATAACAGTATATAAATAATAAGTTTAAAAAATGAATGGTATACCGGTAACCTCAAGTACAAGTAAGGGAGAAGGAGAGTAAAGATTGTCATGCTCGAAAATAGGAATCAATAACCCAACTAGTCATACCAATCTCAAATCCAACAAGTAACAACTCAGGCATATATAACCTTATAAGCATAATCGTAACAGGGGATAACACCGCGATAAAGTAACAAGACTACCTACAGTCCCCCGACTGCCCATACAACTGAGGAACGCAAACAAGTGAAAACAAACCCTCCGGCCGCCCAAACAACTTGAGCATACACTCAACAAATAGCAAACAAGAGTGGAACCTCAAACAACGAATGATATGATGCATGATAACCTCAGTGTGGGATAGAAACTTTGTATGTACCTCCTCCGGTGCCGATCAGGCCTAGCAAGTAGGTTCCATGGAAGGACAGTGCATGTATACCTCTACTGCGCCGTATACCTTCCTTCCGAAATACGTAGCCCAAAGCCCTAGGCCCAGACGACAAGGTCCATGGAGGTCCCGGACCCCATACTAAAACTCGGTACCAAAACATGTCATCAAGAAGTAAGTCCGGGTTAAAGATAGAGACTCAGTCTTGAATATGCATGCCCAGACCCTGTCCAGGACTAAAATAGTGGGAAAATATCTCAAAAACCCCTCCAAGGGTGCCCGAGCATAACCGAGTCTAAACAGTAGAAAGTCATCCCAGATGCTCGGTCCGACCGAGGCTAAAAGTATCCCAATTTAATAAGAAACTCAACTAGCACCCCGACCCTGCTGAGTCTAGCGTTAATAGTAAAACTGGTGATAGAAATCACTATTTGACCTTCTTTTACCCCAAGAAGATTCACAAGTTAATCAAACCATTTCCAATTCATTTTCATAAAATATGTTCCCCTAGGGCCATACAAAGTTTAGAAAATAATTCTAGTAGGACCGAAGCCAAAATCATAGTAAAACATGGATAAACCCTCTTTATATGCATGGAAATAAATGATCAACACAAATAGCCTCCCAACAACTCACAATCAACCTATCGGCCCTACACAGGCTCCAATTTCTCTACAGCATAGATAGCCAGCATAATATCATGATAACGATGCTCAGGACTCACGGGCACACCTGAATAACCCACTATCTAGGTTCTAGAGTCCATACAAGGCCACATAGTACCATAAGGGTGATAACATCACCTACTGAGAATACTACATACAGCGGGGAAAAGAAACAGGGGCGAATCGTGGAAAAGCGGTCAGGGTCTGTGGTACCAACCTAATAATCCAACCCAAGGATGCCAGCTAGTATAATTTTATCAAATATATGCTAAGTCTAGGGAGTTTAGACCATAACCTACTTGTCATCTAACGACAAGCTGCTGGGACAATGAAATCCAAGATTGAATCACTCCGAAAAACCCTGAACGATGATAAAACTATCAAAAACATAAACGATACATTAAAATGAGTCTAACGATACCCATATCACTACAGTTGTAGCCAGCTTAAAATTTGGGTCAAAAGCAGGCTTGCAGGGCCCATAACCCGAAACCAAAAACAAAAAAGAGCACGATGACTACAACGATGCCAAGAAGGCATGCACCAAATTTGAGCACAATTAGCCAAGAGAAGGGCGCCAAAACTGCCCGCTCAAGATGGAGATAAAAGATGGAATTTTAAGAATAAAAATCAAAATTTAGGCATGGATTACTTACCAAAGTGATAGAATTTTTTAAGCCAAAATGGATAAATCTTCAAGCCCACAAACATGCAAGAGCTACGAGGCAGAATCTACCATAAATTCCAAGCTTGGGTATGAGCAACAATGGTGGATTCTCAAGGAAACAAAAAGGGAAGCGAGTTGGGAAAGAAAGCTTACCAAAAATCGAAGAATCACGAATAATCGATGAACAATTGATTTTCCCAAAGCCAAGACTGATATGGAGCAATTTAGTAGAGAGTATAAGTGTTTTAGTGTGAGAAAGTTTGAGAGAAAATGCTGGAAAAATGAAATAACAGAAATATATAGTTGCAGGGAACTGGCCAGCGCCAACGACCCCCAGGCAGCGCTATCGCGCTGGCCAGCCGAAACGCGCTTGAGCGTGATCGCGCTGGGCCAGCACTGATGGCACTGAAAGCCTGGCCTGCAATAATTTTCTGTAACTTTTTGAAAACTCTATGGGGAATTTCGGGCACAATCGAAAACTAATATTCAAAAACTAATAATGCTAATAGAGTAGAAACGATGTTCCGGACTTAATGGAACCGATGAAACTTCCATACGAGGTTATTTCGGAAAAATGTTGACCCAAGTCAACACTAATGAAAAGGAACTCAAAGGCTCGAAATGAGTCTTGTAACACCCCAGAAATCAAACAAGCAATCTAAGTTAAAATCTTAGAAAAATTTCATGTTTTAGGAATGACGGGTCCAAACCACAGACCGTGGTTTGAACCACAGGTCGTGGAATGGAACTGTGATTCCTTTTGATTGATTCAGCCTCTGGTCTAGAACTATGAGTTGGTTCTATGGACCATGGTTCAAACCATGGGTCCATCCTGTCCACTCATGAAACTCAGATCAGAGGGTTGGCAAGTCCCTCTGAAATGATGACTCCATTCTACGACTCGTTGTCCAAATAATGAGCCGTAGTCTTGACTCGTGGTTCGACCAAGGACCAGCTAGGTCCCCAGGAACCACGACTCCAAATGATGATCCATCTTTCATTCTACGGGTCTGTCCTGTTGACCCGTAGAAGTGCTCCTGCAGCCTGAAAGTTCCTGTCAGGAACCACGAGTGGAACCACAGGTCGTGATTCAAACAACGACCCATAAAACTTACCCATGGTCCTTGACACCGACCATTTTTTCCAGCTTTTTCTAAATTATGTCGCAGGGGTATTTTTGTCATTACCAACCTTTTTAACTCCTAAATGGTGTTGTTTTGACTATTTCAAGAAGGGTTTTCACCCTCATTAGCCTAAGTTCCTTCTCATTACTTCACTCTTCTCCCAAAAAGGGAAATTCATCTCCAAGCTTCAAGTCTCAAGCTCCAAGTTCAAGCCTCCTAAGTCTTTCCAATTCAAGTGGGTTATCTTCAATCAAGGTATGTGGGTAATCAACAATGGGTTCCTTTCACCCTTGTGCCCAAAACCCCTAATTCAAATTCTGATTTCATGGTCTTCAAATTAGGGTTCTTATCCAATTCTCGTGGGTTTTGCCAAATATGGTCTTCTCATGATTTGATTATGAAATTACTATTAAAATTGCATGATTTCACATGGGTTTTTACATGTTAACTCTTATTTCATGAATTGAAGTTTAACCATGGAAATTCCTACATGCATGAAGTTGATTTAAGCAAATTGGATTTTGATAGCATGTTCCTTATGGTCTTTCAAGCATGTGCATGCCTAGTTCCTATGTTCTATGAAAATATATGTATTATGAAATTGAACAAGAGTCATGCAAAGTTTTACAAGTCATGAAGTATACAAATTTCACAAGTTATGAAGTATTATGCAAGACAAGACACCCGATGTTCCATCAATGTTGATGAATTGATTTCTAAACCCTAATTCATGAGTAGTATGACAACCCGGGGTATGAACACATTATGAACAAGTTTGGCATCAGATATGTCACATGTATATGAGCTCATGTTATATGTTTTGGGAGTAGTATTTAGCACAGAGAGACGAGGGTTTAGATAACTCAAGTCCAAAACTACGTTGCCACCGTAGGTTGCCCTCTTTGGCTTATCATGACAGGATCCTGGTATGACATGGTTCTAATCTTGGCCGGTTAGAATAACTCTTTTTAGTGGGGCTACATAACATTGGACTCCATGTAGCTCAGCATGGTTTAATGTCGGTTAAGAGAAACTCCCACATATTTATTTTCAAGCTATGAAGTTATACGATTCTATACTATGAAACTTAAGCTTTATTTCATGTTTCATGTTTTATACTTGATATTTATTCATGCTCCTTCTTTACGTAACAAGTTCATTCTTAAGCATGTTTTAAACTATTTTTATCATGATTCATGCATTTCTCGCATACTCGGTACATCCTATAGTACTGACGCATATCTTGCGCTGCATCCTTTGATGATGCAGATTTAGGAGTCCCTTCCAAGGCACATGGCTAGAGCTTCCAGGCCACTCTATCTATCAGTTGTCGGTGAGTCCTCTTAGGTCGAGGACTATTTATGTTCTTAGCGTGTGCTAGCTTTTATTTTGGTACTTTGGGTTGCTAGGGTCTTGTCCTAGCAACTCTTTATGTTATGAGTAGAGGCTTTTCTGACATAGACAGTATTTGAGTGTTCGTATGGATCTTGTATTCCTATTTGAATTGACTCTCCATTTAGCTTATTCTGACTTTATCTATTGTGCTTCCACTTACTTTATATTATGCTTGAGGATGCTATAACCAAGGGTTAGCTTGGGGAACTTGTGGTCTCATGTCCCGTGTTACGTCTAGGGGGTAACCTCAGAGTATGAAAAACTTGGTATCAGAGCCTCAGGTTCAAGAGTCCTAGGATGTCTAAAAGCCGCATCGAGTAGAGTCTTTTTTATGTGTGTAAAGTGCACCACACATATGAGACGGAAGCTATGAGATGTCTTAGAAAACTTCACTTCTTTCATGATCATGTCGTGTAGTAGTGCTTAACTATTATGTTCCCCTAATCCTCATCTTGTACATTTCAGATTATGCCTCCTCGATGTGCTATGCCTCCCCGAGCCGCTCAAAATATTGTTCCTCCCGTTCTGGTCCCGATGTCATGAATGAGAAGTTTAGAAACGCCATCCATTTGCTAGCCTAGACTTTGGCCACTCAGGCCTATCAGCAGGCTCTTGACTCCGTTCATCCTCAAGGTGGGGTAGCGTCCCGAGTTCATGACTTTATCCATATGAACCCACCTGAATTCTGGGATTCAAAAGTGAGTGAGGACCCGCTCAACTTTATTGATGAAGTGAAGAAGATCTTCGAGGTTATGCAAGTGGTTGGTGTTGATTGTGTTGAGCTTGCATCCTATCAACTCAAAGATGTAGCTCATATTTGGTTCATGCAATGGAAAGAGGCTAGGGTGAAGGACGCGGTCCCCATGACTTGGGAGTGTTTTTAAAGGGCCTTTCTTGATAGGTTCTTTCCCTGAGAGTTGAGACAAGCGAAGGTGGAGGAATTTGTGAACTTGAGACAGGGGTCGATGTCGATTCAAGAGTATAGTCTAAAGTTTACTCAATTGTCTAGATATGCTCCCTCCATGGTAGCGGACCCACATGATCAAATGAGCAAGTTTATATATGGGGTTTCTGATGTGGTGAAGAAAGAGTGTAGGTCTGCCTTGTTGTTGAGTGATATGAATATCTCCCGACTTATGACTTATGACCAACAGATTGAGGGTGACAATCTAAGGGAGATGGCGAGGGAGAACAAGAGAGCTAGATCCGAGGGATCAGGTTTTTGTCATCACAGGTCCGAAGGTGGACATTGCTCTTCTTTCCAGAAGAAGTCATCAGGATCCGTGCATTCTTCTGCTAGTGCTCCTACCCAGGTTTAGAGACTTCATCATGATCAGGGTGGTAGAGGACCAGGTTCCTATTCCCAGTCTCAGGGGAGCGTTGCTAAGAGACCTTTCCATCCTAGTTGCAGCAAGTGTGGGAAGAATCACCCGGGAGAGTGTCATTTGGGCACGGGTGCATGCTTTGGGTGTGGACATACTGGACACTTTATTAGATATTGCCCTTTAGCTAAGAAGGGGAAGGGATGTGGTAGGACTCAGTCCGCCCCAGCAGCTTCAGAAGGTAGACCAGCCCAGCAGGGCACAGCTTCTAGTTCTGGTGGTCAGCGCCAGAACCGCCCTTACGCTATGTCCTCTCGTCAGGATTAGGAGGGTTCCCCAGATATTGTTACTGGTATGTTGAAATTTTTCTCTTTCAATGTGTATGCTTTGTTGGACCCCGGTGCTTCCTTATCTTTTGTGACCCCTTATGTATCATGCAAATTCAAAGTTTGTTTTGAATTGCTTTTAGAACCCATTTGTGTTTCTACTCCTGTTGGTGAGTCAGTCTTAGGCTAAAGAATCTACCAAAATTTCCCTATCTCAGTCCTTCATAGGGTCACTTCAGTGAATCTAGTAGAATTAGAAATGACTGATTTTGATGTCATTCTTGGTATGGATTAGTTGTATGCATGTTATGCTTCTGTTGATTGTCGTACTCGAGTTGTCATTTTCAAGTTTCCTAATGAACCTGTTTTAGAATGGCAAGGTAGTCCCTCTTCCTCGAAAGGTCGCTTCATATGTTATCTTAAGGCTAGGAAGATGATTTCAAAGGGGTATGTTTATCATATAGTGCGGGTTATGGACACTGAGTCCGAAACCCCATCCCTTCAATCTGTTGCTGTTGTGAATGAGTTTCCAGAAGTGTTTCCCGAGGATTTGCCCAGAGTCCCTCCCGAGCGGGAGATAGACTTTGGGATAGATCTTCTCCCAGATATGAACCCTATCTCTATTCCTCCCCATAGAATGGCTCCTGCGGAACTCAAAGAGTTGAAAGATCAGTTGAAGGATCTTCTAGATAAAGGTTTTATCAGGCCTAGCATTTCTCCATGGGGTGCCCTAGTTTTGTTTGTTCGGAAGAAGGATGGTTCTGTTAGAATATGTATTGACTACCGTCAGTTGAACAAGGTCACAATCAAGAATAAGTATCCCATTCCTAGGATTGATGACTTGTTCGATCACCTTCAGGGTGCTAGTTTCTTCTCCAAGATCGACCTCAGATTCGGTTATCATCAGCTTCGTGTTAGAGAGTGTGATATTCCGAAGACAGCCTTCAGTACACGATATGGTCATTATGAATTTATTGTGATGTCTTTTGGTCTAACGAATACTCCTGCAGCCTTTATGGATTTTATGAACCCTGTGTTCAAACAATCCCTGGATATGTTTGTGATTGTTTTCATTAATGATATCCTCATCTACTCTCGGAGCGAGGAAGAGTATGCAGACCACTTGAGGGTTGTGTTGAAAACTCTCAAGGATAGACAGTTGTTTGCTAAGTTCAGCAAGTGTGAGTTCTGGATGGAGTTAGTTTCCTTTCTGGGTCATATTGTGACTAGTGATGCTATCCGAGTTGATTAACAAAAGATAGAGGCAGTAAAGAACTGACCTAGACCCACTTCCCCGTACGATATTAGGAGCTTTTTAAGTTTGGCTGGTTACTAAGGAGGTTTGTGGAAGGATTTTCTTCCATTGCTGCCCCTTTGACCCGATTGACTCAGAAAAAGGTAAAATTTCAGTGGTCCAACTTGTGTGAGAAGAATTTTCAAGAATTAAAGACTAGATTGACCACAACTCCAGTTTTAGCTCTATCCGAGGGCCTAGATGATTTTGTTATGTATTGTGATGCTTCTAGGATTGGTTTGGTTTTTTTTTTTATGTAGCGTGGAAGAGTGATTGCTTATGCTTCAAGACAACTTAAGACTCGTGAGAAGAACTATCCTACTCATGATTTTGAGTTGGGAGCCGTGGTCTTTGCTTTGAAGATTTGGAGACATTATTTGTATAGGGTGCATGTGGATGTATTCACCGATCATAAGAGCCTTCAGTGTGTGTTCACTCAGAAAGAGTTGAATTTGCGCCAAAAGAGATGGCTTAAGCTCCTTAAGGATTATGATATGAGTGTGCTTTACCATCCGGGTAAGGCCAATGTCGTGGCGGATGCTTTGAGTAGACTGTCCATGGGAAGTGTGTCTTCTGTTGAAGATGGGAAGAAGGAATTGGTTAAGGAGGTTCATAGGCTAGCTTGGTTGGGAGTTCACCTTATGGACTCGATAGAAAGTGGTGTGGTATACAAAATGGTGCCGAATCATCTTTGGTAGCTAGGTGAAGGCAAAGCAAGACAAGGATCCCATTCTACTTCAGCTTAAGGGTGCAGTTCATCAGGAGCGGGTGGAGGTTTTCTTCCAAGGGGGAGATGGTGTGCTTCGTTACCAGGATCGCTTGTGTGTGCCAGATGTAGATGGACTAAGACAGAAGATTCTGACTGAGGCTCACAGTTTTAGATATTCCATTCATTCGGGTGCTACTAAGATGTACTGTGATCTACGGGAAGTCTTTTGGTGGAATGGTATGAAGAGGGACATAGACGAGTTTGTAGCTAAGTGTCCCAACTGTCAACAAGTAAAGGTGGAGCATCAAAGGCTAGGTGGAATGATTCAAGATATTGACCTTCCCACTTGGAAATGGGAAGCAATCAATATGGACTTTATTACTGGTTTGCCTCGTACTCGAAGGCAACATGATTTCATTTGGGTGATTGTCGACCGGTTGACTAAGTCATCCCACTTCTTGGTTGTTAAGACTACTGATTCAGCAGACGATTATGTCAGACTCTACATCCGGGAGATAGTTCAATTGCATAGTCTTCCCTTGTCTATCATTTCTAATAGAGGTCCTCAGATTACATCTCAGTTTTGGAGATTGTTTCAGAAAGGTCTTGGTACCCAGGTGAAGCTTAGCATAGCTTTTCACCCTCAAACAGATGTCCAGGCAGAGCGCACTATTCAAACTTTGAAGGATATGTTGAGAGTGTGTGTGATTGATTTCAAGGGTAATTGGGATGATCACTTACCTCTTATAGATTTTGCCTACAACAACAGTTTTCACTCTAGCATCTAGATGGCTCCATGAGGCACTTTATGGTCGGAGATGTAGATCTCTTATTGGTTGGTTTGAGGTAGGTGAGGCAGCCTTGAATGGTCCAGATTCGGTTCATGAGACTATAGAGAAGGTTCATCCTATTAGGGAGAGGTTTAAGACCGCTCAGAGTCAACAAAAATCTTATGCGGATGTGAGGAGAAGGGAGTTGGAATTTGAAGTTGATGATTAGGTTTTCCTAAAGGTGTCACCCATGAAGGGTGTGATGAGATTTGGCAAGAAAGGAAAGCTTAGTCCCTGTTTTGTAGGTCCTTATCGAATATTGAGGAGAGTTGGTAGCATTGCTTATAAGTTGGAGTTGCCAATAGAGTTGGAAGCGGTTCACCCAGTTTTCCATGTTTCCTTGTTGAAGAATTGTGTTGGTGATCCAACCTCGATTATTCCCTTGGAGTATGTGACTGTGAAGGATAGTCTCACCTATGAGGAGGTTCCTGTGGAGATCCTTGATCATTAGATTCGGAGGTTGAGAAACAAAGAAGTCACTTCGGTGAAAGTCCTTTGGAGGAATCAGCTTGTAGAGGGTGCTACTTGGGAAGCTGAAGAGGCCATGAAGGCCAAATATCCTCATCAATTTCCTTCCGATTCAGTTCTAGCTTGAGGTACTAGTTTCTTCCTTATTATATCCCTCCGATTCTATTCCATCAGTTACTCTCATGACTCTAGCATGCATCCATGTTTTATGAAGTTAGTTTATCATGTTTTCAAGTTGAAAAGATCAGTTTTTATGTTTACTCTTTGATCTCCATGTTCTGTTGCTGGTTGGGCTGTTTTCTCTTCAGTTCTCCTTTGTTTAGTCTTCATTCGAGGATGAATTATCCCAAAGGAGAGATATTGTACCACCCCGGAAATCAAACCAGCGATCTAAGTTAAAATCTCAGAAAAATTTCAAATTTCAGGAATGACGGGTCCAAACCATAGACCGTGGTTTGAACCATGGGTCGTGGAATGGAACCGTGATTCCCTTTGATTGATTCAGCCTCTGGTTTGGAACCATGATTTGGTTCTACGGACCATAGTTCAAACCACGAGTCTGTCCTGTCCACTCGTGGAACTCAGATCAGAGGGTTGGCAAGTCCCTCTGAAATAACGACTCCATTCTACGACTCGTCGTCCAAATGACGAGCCATAGTCCTGACTCGTGGTTTGACCAAGGACTAGCTAGGTCCCCAGGAACCACGACTCCAAATGACGATCCGTCTTTCATTCTATGGGTCCGTCCTGTTGACCCGTAGAAGTGCTCCTGCAGCCTGAAAGTTCCTATTAGGAACCACGAGTGGAACCACGGGTCGTGATTCAAACGATGGCCCGTAGAACTTACCCATGGTCCTTGACACCGACCATTTTTCCAGCTTTTTCTTAATTAAGTCCCAGGGGTATTTTAGTCATTATCCACTCTTTTAACTTCTAAATGATATTGTTTTGACTATATCAAGAAGGGTTTTCACCCTCATTAGCCTAAGTTCCTTCTCATTACTTCACCCTTCTCCAAAAAAGGGAAATCCTTCTCCAAGCTTCAAGTCTCAAGCTCCAAGTTCAAGCCTCCTAAGTCTTTCCAATTCAAATGGGTTATCTTCAATCAAGGTATGTGGGTAATCAACAATGGGTTCCTTTCACCCTTTTTCCCAAAACCCCTAATTCAAATTCTGATTTCATGGTCTTCAAATTAGGATTCTTATCCAATTCTCATGGGTTTTGCCAAATATGGTCTTCTCATGATTTGATTATGAAATTACTATTAAAATTGCATGATTTCATATAGGTTTTTACATGTTAACTCTTATTTCAAATTGAAGTTTAACCATGGAAATTCCTACATTCATGAAGTTGATTTAAGCAAATTGGATTTTGATAGCATGTTCCTTATGGGATTTCAAGCATGTGCATGCCTAGTTCCTATGTTATATGAAAATATATGTATTATGAAATTGAACTAGAGTCATGCAAAGTTTTATAAGTCATGAAGTATACAAATTTCACAAGTTATGAAGTATTATGCAAGACAAGACACCCGATGTTCCATCAATGCTCATGAATCGATTTCTAAACCCTAATTCATGAGTAGTATGATGATCCAAGGTATGAACACGTTATGAACAAGTTTGGCATAAGATATGTCACATGTATATGAGCTCATGTTATATGTTTTGGGAGTAGTATTTAGCATTGAGAGACGAGGGTTCAGATAACCCAAGTCCAAAACTACATTGCCACCATAGGTTGCCCTCTGTGGCTTATCATGACAGGATCCTGGTACGACATGGTTCTAATCTTGGCCGGTTAGGATAACTCTTTTCAGTAGTGGTACATGACACTGGACTCCATGTAGATCAACATGGTTTAATGTAGGTTAAGATAAACTCCCACATGTTTATTTTCAAGCTATGAAATTATACGATTCTATACTATGAAACTTAAGCTTTATTTCATGTTTCATGTTTTATACTTGATAGTTATTCATGCTCCTTCTTTACGTAACAAGTTCATTTTTAAGCATGTTTTAAACTGTTTTTATCATGATTCATGCATTGCTCGCATACTCAGTACATCCTATAGTACTGACGCATATCTTGCGTTGTATCCTTTGATGATGCAGATTAAGGAGTCCCTTCCCAGGCACGTGGCTAGAGCTTCCAGGCCACTCTATCTGTTAGCTGTCAGTGAGTCCTCTTAGGTCGAGGACTAGTTATGTTCTTAGCGTGTGCTAGCTTTTATTTCAGTAGCAACTCTTTATGTTATGAGTAGAGGCTTTTCAGACAAAGACAGTATTTGAGTATTCGTATGGATCTTGTATTCCTATTTGACTTAACTCTCCATTTATGTTATTCCGACTTTATCTATTGTGCTTCCGCTTACTTTATATTATGCTTGAGGATGTTATTACCAAGGGTTATCTTGGGGCACTTGTGGTCCCAAGTCCCGTGTTATGTCTAGGGGGTAACCTCGGGGCATGACAAGTCTGGCCCACCCTGAACCCAAATCAACCACCTTCCCAACCCAAACTCAACATTCCGGAGCTGATGGAATCATCGGATTTCGAATCCGGCACTCCGATCATCGAAAGTCACCCAAAGTTACACTTTCAACTCCAAATGGCCTGAAAACAGAGAAAACCACACAAAACCCACACCGGAAGTTCTCAAGCCTCGACTGAAGGTCCAAATAGACCAAACTTAATGCTCCAGAGCTAACGAAACTGTCAGAATTTAATTTCGAGCACATTAGCTAAGAATTTTGACTAAAGTCAATGATATTCTAAGTTAAAGCTCTAAAATAGGAAAAAGGGCAAAACAACCAAACGAACGACCAGAGCACCAAACTACCGATCCCAGCAAGCCATAAATGACTTGGGGCCACTACAGGAAAGCTCTAACAGTATAATGAGTGCATAAACATGAAGATGACCGAAAGGGTAATCACAACATCCACTACTAAAAAGACTTTCATCCTCGAAAGTCAAGAAGAAGGAGTACCTGAAGGCTCGAACAACTGCGGATACTAAGCACGCAACTGACTCTCAGTCTCCCAAGTAGCCTCCTCGACTGGACGATGCCTCCACTGAACCTTCACAACTGGAATCTCCCTAGATCTCAACCTTCTGATATCTCTGGCCAGAATAGCGATCGGCTCCTCAACAAATGACAAACTCTCGTCTAACTGAACTGAATCCCAATGCAACACATGAGACTTATCTGGCACATACCGGTGCAACATCGAGACATGAAAAACTAGGTGAACAGCTGAAAACATCGGAGGAAAAGCTAACATGTAGGAAACACTACCAACCCTCTATAGAATCTCAAACAACCAAATAAACCTGGGGTTAAGCTTTCCCCGCTGACCAAATCTCATCACGCCCTTAACGGGCGATACTCGAAGGAAAACCAAGTCACCAACACTGAACTCCAAGGCACGAAGTCTACGATCAGCGTAGTCTTCTGCCTATTCTGGGCTGCTCTATGTCTATCCTGAATCAAACGGACTCGGTCCAAGGAATCTCGAAGCAAATCTGTACTCTACGATCTGGACTCTAACCCATCAAACCAAACAATCGGCGATCTGCAATGCCTACCATACAAGGCCTCAAAAGGTTCCATACCGATGCTCGAATGGAAACTATTATTATAAGCAAACTCATCCAAAGGAACAAACTGATTCCATGAACCTCCAAAGTCAAGAACACAAGCCCAAAGCATGTCCTCCAGGACCTGAATGGTCCTCTAAGACTGGCCATCTGTCTGAGGGTGGAAAACGATACTAAATTGAACCTCCGTACCCAAATCCCTCTGTATAGCTCTCCAGAACTGAGATGTGAACTGCGTGTCGTGGTCTGAAATGATAGACGTTGGGACCCTGTGTAATCGAACAACCTCACGAATGTAAATTTGAGCTAACCTCTCAGCACCATAGGAAGTCTAAACCGGCAAGAAGTTGGTTGACTTAGTCAGCTGATCCACAATCCTCCAAATGGAATTAAAACCCCGAGAAGTAAGAGGCAAACCAACAACAAAGTCCATAGTAATACCTTCCCACTTCCACTCAGGAATAGGAAGTCGTTGCATTAAACCACCCGGTCTCATGTGCTCGAACTTCACCTACTGATAGTTCAAGCATCGAGATACAAACTCTGCTATATCCCACTTCATACCACACCACCAGTAAAGCTATCTCAAATCTCTATACATCTTTGCCTCGCCAGGATGAATAGAGTATCTAGAACAATCTTCCACACAGAATATCAACTGAATCAAATCACTAACCCTCAAAACATAAAGTTGGTCGTCAACCCTCAGAATACCATCAGAACCCAAAGTAGCCTGGCTGACCTCACCTTAAACTACCTAATCATGAAGGTCGCACAAATTTTGATCCTCAAACTGTCGACTCTGGATCTGATCAACAAGAGTAGAACGGACCTCAACACTGGTAAGAACTCTGCTAGGATCTGACAAGTCAAGCCTAACCAATCAGTTAGCCAAGGACTGGATGTCCAAGGCCAATGGTCGCTCAAAAACTGAAAGAAAAGCTAGGCTGCCCATACTGACCACCTTCCAACTCAAGGCATCCGCTACCATATTTGCCTTGCCCAGATGGTATAGAATAGTGAAATCATAGTCCTTCAGTAGCTCAATCCATCTCCTCTTCCTACATTTCAACTCCCGCTGACTCATAATGTACTGAAGACTATGGTGATCAGTGAATATCTCACAGTGGACTCCATATAAGTAGTGCCTCTAGATCTTAAGAACGAAGACTACCGCCGCCAACTCCAACTCATGAGTGGGGTAGTTCCGCTCGTGATCCTTCAGCTGTCTCGATGCATATGCTATCACTCGACCCTGTTGCATCAACACACAACCAAGACCGACCCCCGAGGCATCATAATACACGGAGAAACTCTGATCCTCAACAGGCAAAGTCAGAACTAGAGCTGAAGTCAATAAGGACTTGGCATAAAGCCGATGATCTCTCAAAGTCTGAAACACAGTCCTCAGGTGCTTCTCATGCTCATCCTTACTCCTCGAGTATATCAGAATGTCATCAATGAAGACTATCACGAACATATCCAAGTACGGGATAAGCACCCTATGCATCAAATCCATAAAAGTTACGGGGGCATTAGTCAACCTAAAAGACATCACCAGGAACTTATAGTGGCCATAACGTGTCCTGAATGCTGTCTTAGGAATGTTCTCTGCCCTAATCCTCAACTAGTGGTAGCCGGAACTCAAATCAATCTTTGAAAACATGGCTGAACACTGGAGTTGATCAAACAAATCATCAATCCTTGGCATCGACTACCTATTCTTCACTATCACCTTAGTCAACTGCCGATAGTCAATACACATCCGCATCTACCCATCATTCTTCTTCACGAATAGGAAAGAAGCACCCCAAAGGGATACACTCGGTCTAATGAACCCGTTAGCTAACAAATCCTGGAACTGCTCCTTAAGCTCTCTCAACTCAGCAGGAGCCATACGGTAGGGAGGAACAGAAATGGTCCTGGTACCCGGCTTTAACTCTATGGAAAAATCAACATTTCTCTCATGTGGAAGTCCTGGCAGGTTGGTAGAAAACACATCTAGGAAGTCTCTAACCACAGGAACAGACTCAGGAGATGAAGAGTCAGCACTAGCATCTCGTAAATATGCTGGATAAGCTAAACACCCATGGGAAATCAGCTTCCTAGCTTAAAGACAAGAGATGATCTCAGATGGTGCATGGCTAACAGAACCCTTCCACACAATCAAGGATACACCGGGCACGACTATGGTAACGATCCTGGCATAACAATCTAAAACAACACAGTGAGGGAATAACCAGTCCATGCCCAGTATCACATCAAAATCTAACATATCAAGGATCATCAAATCACCCCAAGTCTCCAAATCACCAACAAATATCACACATGATCTCACAATCTGATCCACTACTAAAGAATCTCCTACTGGGGTCAAAATAGAAACAGGAACAAATAATGGCTCACTAGAAAACCCCAAACAAGGAAGAAAGTAGGCAGATACATATGAACAAGTGGATCCAGGACCAAATAAAGCCATAGCAGACTGATGGCATACAGAAATCATACCTGTTATCACAATATCCGAGGCATTTGCCTCTGGTCTCCCAGGGACCGCATAGAACTGATGACGATCTCCACCTGCCCGACCGCCATCCCTACCACCTGTTCTACCATGGGGAGCACCACTCCTAGCATGACCACAATCCTCTCTAGCTAAAGGCTGAACCGCTCATAAAAGCTCATCCGGCTGCCCTGTACCCTGCTGGGGGAAATCTCTAGCAAAATAACCAATCACACCACAAGTAAAACAAGCCCCTGATGACCTACTCTGTCGGGATGAACCAGTAAAACCCGTATAGCCACCACAGCCTGATGCCCCAGAAGTTGTACCCCTCAAAGACTGACCACTATAGCCCTGATGGCTGCTCTGACCCTGCTCAAACTGGCTACTACCGGAAGTCTGAAGTGAAGCCTGAACCGATAGGTTGGACTAACCCTGGTACTGATGTGGCTGATAACCCCGGCCCCACTGGCCTGAACCTCTACCACCATGCCTGGAACTGCTATAGCAACCCTGATGTCAAGGACTCTTATCTTTGGCACCCCTGATCATGTCGCTGTAAGTCCTCCACAGCATGGGCATAGTCTGTGATAGCCTGAAATGACCGACCACCGGCAACCAATATCTCAGTTGGCTGCCTCATCTCTGGCCTCAAACCCCATGCAAATCTGCGAATCCTATCTGCCTCGGTAGGAATGATCATATCCCCAAATAGTGCTAGCTGATGAAAATGGGTCTCATACTCCAAGACAGTTGTAGAATCCTGAATAAGCCAAGTAAACTGCTCCTTGCGATGCTAACGATCACTCTGAGGCAGGAACTTGGCCATAAAGACATCATAGAACTCAGACCAGGTCAAAGGAGGCGATGTAGAAGATCTACAAGCAACCTGTGCCCTCCACCGTAACTTCGCAGGACCCTTCAGTTGAGAGGTGGTATAACTGACTCTGTGAGTCTCCAACAAACACAGATGGTGCAATATCTACTCACATGTAGTAATAAAATCATGTGGGTCCTGACCTGGCGTACCATCAAACCTCGGTGGTGCCAAACGCAAAAACCGACCCAAAGCCTTCTACTCCCCATCTGTCATAGCTGGGCGAGGTGTAAGAGGCTGTGCAACAGAAGGAATCAAAACAGCCTCGGCACGGGGAGCCGCAGTAGCAGGCTGCACTTCTGAACTCTGAACACCCAGGGCTTCCCCCTGAGCGGGTGTCTGTGCTACCTCAGAAGGCCTCTCTCCAATCATACCTAATAGTTGAACAAGTAAACCCCTAATATCCATAGACTGAGCGGGGCTGAAGCTAGAACAGAAACTGGTACTGGAACTGGTACTAGAGTTGGTGATACCTGGGCTGCACCTGGGTCCACATGTTTCTTCTTTGGAGCGAACTCTGGCTCATAGTCATACTCGGGCCCTACCTCAACTCTAGCAGCCCTAGCTGGTGTCGCTGCTCTAGGGCATCCACTACCCCTACCTCTACCCTTGCGATGACCCTAACCCCTAGCTGGAGTTGGAAGTGTAGGGGCAGGAGGCTCTCCTCCGCCAGAAGTTGAAGATCTCGTACAAACCATCTGCGGAAGATTGAACCAGAGTAAGTGAGATTTCAAGAATCTTTCAAGAATACTACACACGAGATAGAAATAAGAAAAGTCCAATTTTTCCTAAGATGTCACTATAGCCTCCCGAAGAGTGAGTACGAACGTCTCTGCCTCGATCTGCAGGAGTATACTAGACATTGGCTCCCATACCAAAGACACCGATGAACCTAGGGCTCTGATACCAAGCTGTCATGATCCGATTTCTTGGTCATGATGGAACCTATAACCCCCAGTAGGTGAACCAATCCCCGTAGCCCAGAATGGTCAGTAATGGGCTACTATATAGCAAACGAAGCAGAAAATAGTTTAATAAACGGAAGCAAGGGAACAATATAAAGAAAATAAATAGCAGGAGTAATATATACAATGTGGAAGTTAAACCAAACCCAAGACATGGTATCATAGCGTATAAGAGCCGGATCTACATAAGGAGTACAAGGGTCCAAAATAATATACACAAAGTTGTCTCCGAGTAGAAATAGAGTACATAATGAAAAGATAACTAAAAGCTAAGCTCCTGTGACCAAGAGCTCACCCTCAGTCCAGAATATCACCAAAATAGCACCTCGCACGAGTCTCTACGAGCTAACGGCGATGGCCCATACTAGGATCTGCACCAGAAGATGCAGAGTGTAGTATGAGCACCAAATGTGAAGCATAAGGTACCCAGTAGGTATCATAGGCCGACTTGGGACATATAATATAAAAGCATAGTAACAGACAGAATAGAAGTAAGTAGTCAAAGAAATCAACGAAAAGTACACAGGAACTAGCCCAGAGAGAAGTGAACAGAACAACATGCGAGGCTAGAAGGAAGGGTATATACACAACAGGCACAGGCAAAAGTAAGAAATAACACACCTGGGATCCTTGCAATAACAGTATATATATCATAAGTTTAAGAAATAGACGGTATACCGATAACCTCAAGTACAAGGAAGGGAGAAGGACTGTAAAGATAAGCATGCTCGAAAACAAGAATCAATAACCCAACTAGTCATACCAATCTCAAATAAAAGTAACAAATCAGCCGTATATAATCTTATAAGCATAATCGTAACAGGGGATAACACCGTGATAAAGTAACAAGAGACTACCTACAGTCCCCCGGTCGCCTATACAACTGAGGAATGCAAACAAGTGAAAACAAACCCTCCGGCTGCCCATACAACCGGAGCGTACACTCAACAAATAGGAAACAAGGATGGTACCTCAAACAACGAATGATATGATGCATGATAACCTCAAGGTGGGATAGAAAATCTGTGTGTACCTCCTCCGGTGCCGATCGGGCCCAGCAGGTAGGTTCCATAGAAGGACACTACCCGTATACCTCTACTCCACCGTATACCCTCCCTCCGGCACACGTAGCCCAAATCCCCAGGACCGGATGGCAAGGTCCATAGAGGTCCCGGACCCCATACTAAAACTCAGTACCAAAACATGTCATCCGGAAGCAAGTCCGGGTTCAAGATAGAGACCCAGTCTCGAATATCTATGCCCAGACCCTGTCCAGGACTAAAAAAGTGGGAAAATATCTCAGAAACCCCTCCAAGTGTTCTCGGGCATAACCGGGTCTAAATAGTAGAAAGTTATCCCAGATGTTCAGTCCGACCGAGGCTAAAACCATTCCAATTTAATAAGAAACTCAACCAAAGCCCCGCCCCTGCCGAGTCTAGCATTAATAGTAAAACTGGTGATAGAAATCATAACCCACCATCTAGATTCCAGAGTCAACACAAGGCCACACAGGACTATAAGAGTGATAACATCAACTACTAAGAATACTACATACAGCGGGGAAAAGGGATCGTGGAAAAGTGGTCAGGGTCTGTGGTATCAACCTAATAACCCAACCCATGGAAACCAGCTAGTACAATTTTATCAGATATATGCTAAGTCTAGGGAGTTTAGACCATAACCTACGTGTCGTCCGACGATAAGCTGCTGGGACAACAAAGTCCAAGCTTGAATCACTCCAAAAGACCCTGAACAATGATCAAACTATCAAAAACATATATAATACATTAGAACGAGTCTAACGATACCCATATCCTTACAATTGTAGCCGGGTCAAAATTCGGGTCAAAAGCGGGCCTGCGAGGCCCACAACCCAAAACCAAAAATGAAAAAGAGCACAATGACCATAACGATTCCAAGAAGGCATGCTCCAAATTTGAGCACAATTGGCCAAGAGAAGGGCCCCAAAACAGCCCGCTCAAGATAGAGATAAAAGATGGAATTTTAAGAATAAAAATGGAATTTAGGCAAGGATTAATTACCAAAATGATGGAATTCTAAGCCAAAACGGATAACTCTTCAAGCCCACAAACATGCAAGAGCTACGAGGAAGAATCTACCATAAATTACAAGCTTGGGTATGAGCAACAATGGTGGATTCTCAAGGAAACAAAAAGGGAAGCAATTTGGGGAAGAAAGCTTACAAAAAATCGAAGAATCAAGAATAATCGATGAACAACTGATTTCCCCAAAGCCAAAACTGATATGGAGCAATTTGGTAGAGAGTATAAGTGTTTTAGAGTGAGAAAGTTTGAGAGAAAATGCTGGAAAAATGAAATAACATAAATATATAGTTGCAAGGAACTGGCCAGCGCCAATGGCGCCCAGGCAGCGCTATCGCACTAGCCAGCCAAAACACGCTTGAGCACGATCGCGCTGGGCCAGCGCCGATGGCGCTGAAGCCCTGGCCTGCAACAATTTTCTGCAACTTTTTGAAACTTCCATGGGGCATTCCGGAAACAATCAGAAACTGCTATTCAAAAGCCAATAAAGCTAATTGAGTGGAAACGACGTTCTGGACTCAACGAAATCGATGAAACTTCCATACGAGGTCTTCCGGAGAAATGTTGACCGAAGTTAACACTAACAAAAAGGAACTCAAATGCTCGAAATGAGTTTGGCCCACCCAGAATCCAAACCAACCACCTTCTTAACCCAAACTCAACATTCTAGAGTTGATGGAATCATCGGATTTTGAATCTGGAACTCCGATCATCGAAAGTCACCCAAAGTTAAGCTTCCAACTCCAAATGGCCTGAAAACAGAGAAAAACATACAAAACCCACACCAGAAGTTCTCAGGCCTTGTCTGAGGGTCCAACCAGACCAAACTCAACGCTCCGAAGCTAACGCAACTGTCAGAATTCAATTCCGAGCTTGTTAGGTAAGAATATTGATTAAAGTCAATGATATTCTAAGTTAAAGCTCTAAAACAGGAAAAAGGGCAAAACAACCAAACGAATGACCAGGGCACCGAACTACTGGTCCCAGCAAGCCATAAATGACTTGGGGCCGCTACAAGAAAGCTCTAACAGTACAATGAGTGTATAAATGCAAAGATGACCGGAAGGGTCATCACACAGAGTGATCAAGAGACGATTTTCCTCAAGATCAACTCATAATATTGAAATGATGTCCGACGTTCTTGGCTGTCATGATCTGATTTCTCGATCAGGATGGCACCTACAATTCCCCAATAGGTAAACCAATCCATGTAGCCTGGAACGGTCAATAATGGGCTACTATCTAATAATCTAAGCGGAAGAACAGTTTAATAAGCGAAAGCAAGGGAACAAGATGAAGAAAATAGATAACAGGAATAATATATACAATGCAGAATCCAAACCAAACCCAAAACTTGGTATCATAGCGTATAAGAGACGGATCTACATAAGGAGTACAAGGGTTCAAATAACATAAACATCATATCTCTGAACTACGAGAGTATAATATATACAAAAGACAAACTAAAGTCAAGCTCTGATCGCCAAGAGCTCACCCTAAGTCTCGGACAGTCCAAAAGCTCTAAGCAAGAGTCTCCCACAAGCTAGCGGCGATGGCTCACACTAAGATCTGCACCAGAAGATACATAGTGTAGTATGAGCACCAAATGCGAAGCATAAGGTACCTAGTAAGTATCATAGGCCGAATGGGCACATATAAGATAAAAGCATAGTAACAGATAGAGTAGAAAGACAAGTAGTCACAGAATGCTACGAAAAAGTCACACAGGAACTAGCCCAGAGGGAAGACAACAAAAACAGCATGTAAGGCCAGCAAGTAGAATATATTCAGAACAGGCACAGGTGAAAGTAAGAAATGATGCACCTGGGATCCTTGCAATAACAGTATATACATAATAAGTTTAAGAAGTGGATGGTATATCGGTAACCTTAAGTATAAGGAATGGGAGAGAAGAGTAAAGATAGACATGCTCGAAAAATAGGAATCAATAACTAAACTAATCATATTAATCTCAAAACCAGAACCAACAACGTTGCAGTATATAATCTAAAAATCATGACCGTGACAGGGGATAGTATCATGATAAAGTAACAAGAGTCTACCTACAGTCCCCCGGCCACCCATACAACCGGTTAACACAAACAAGTGAAAACAAAACCCTCTGGCATCCCATACTACCAGAGTGTACAATCAACAAACAGCAAACAAGGGTGGTACCTCACACAGATGAATGATATGATTCCATGCTAAGTGAAGAGTGATAGTAGTACCGTATGTTACCCTCTTTCGGCGACCTACAAGGCCCAAAAGATAGGATCCATGAAAGGTCACACCCGTATACCCCTACCACACCGTATACCCCCCTTCCGGCACTCGCAGCTTGCAGCCTCTGGCCCAGAATAGCAAGTTCCATGGAGGCCCCCGACCAACATACTAGATGCCCCGCAATCTCAAAACAATCCCCAAGTAAGGCTGCCTAGAGGGTATCCAGGTCTAAAACAGTAAGTCCAATAGTTCTAGTATGCGGCCCCGCCTAGTCTAGCATCACCCCAGAAGCTGTAGTGAAATAAGTCTAGCGCTCGACCCCGTCGAGTCTAGTATAAGTGGAGCTAGTGATAAAATATCCTTTAAAACTCCCTTACCCCAAGAAGACCCATTAAAATGTTACCAAACTCATTTGAGATCATTTTCACCGAAAATAGGCCCCACAGGCCATGCAAGGTTTAGAAAATCAGTTCCACTAGTCCTGAAGCCAGAACCATAGTAAACCATAGATAAATCCTCTTTATGTGCATAGGAATGATATGATCAAACACAATTAGCAGCCCAGCAGCTCACAAATAACCTATCGGCCCGCACAGGCTCCAATTGCTCTACAGCACAGATAACCAGCATAATGTCATAATAACAATGCCCGGAACTCATGGGCACCCCCGAATAACCCACCGTCTACGTTCCAGAATCAAAATAAGGCCACACAGGACCATAAGGGCGATAATACAAACTACGGAGAATACTACACATAACGGAGGAAAGAAACGAAGACGAATCGTAGAAAAGAAGTCAGGGTCTGTGGTACCAACCTAATAACCCAACCCAAGGATGCCAGCAAGTACAATTTTATCCGATATATGCTAAGTCTAGGGAGTTTAGACCGTAACCTACCTGTCGTCCGATGACAAGCCGCCCGAACAACAGCGTCCAAACCTGAATTGCTCTGAAAGATCCCGAATGATAATCAAACTATCACAAACATAAAATAATATGTTAAAACAAGTCTAATGATACCCATATTGCTATAATAATAGCTGGGCTAAAATTTGGGTCACCGGCGGGCTTGTGGGCCTCGCAACCCAAAACCAAAAGTGAAAATGCACAATATAATCACCGAGACCATAGGAGTACATGCCCAAAAAATCAAGGGAATGGGGCAACAATTTTAGGCTAAAACAGCCCCTAATAATCAAGAACCCAATTTTAAGGATTTAAGGAAAGGAAACCGAAAATTAGGCAAGAATTACCTACCAAGAAGCTGGAATTTAAGCCAAGACGGAGAATTCTTCAAACCTACGAACATGCACAAGCTAGTAGGCAGAATCTACCATAAATTCCAAGCTTTGGCATGAGCAACAATGGTGGATTTTTCAAGAAAACAAAAGCAAAAGCATGTTGGGGAAGAAGCTTACCAATAATCGGAGAATCACCTATAGACGACGAACAAATGATTTCCCCAAGGCTAGGATTGATATGGAGCAAGTTTGGGAGAGAGTTTAACTGTTTTAGAGTTAGGAAAAGTAACCAAGAAGGCTGGAAAGACAAAGAGAGAAGTTTATATACTGTCAGGGGTCCTTCATCGTGATCGCGAAAGGACCCCTCGCGATCGCGAGGACTACGCTGGCTAGACCATTGCAATCGCGAAGGATAGCCACGCGGTCAAGAAGAACAAAAGGGAAGGGACTTCATCGCGGTCGCGTGGGATGAAGCTCGCGATCGCGATTAAGGCTTGAGGCCTGCACCTGCAACAGCAAAAGTTTACAACTTTTCCAAACTCGATGGGGCATTCCAGGCACAATCAGAAGTCGATATTCAAAAACCAATAATGCTAAAAGAGTGGAAACGATATTCCAGACTCAACGGAATCTACGAAACTTCCATATGAGGTCATTTCGGATAAATGTTGACCCAAGTCAACACTAACCAACATGCAACCAAATACCCAAAATGAGCCCGGCTCACCTAGAACCTGAACCAACCAACTTCCTAACCAAAATTCAATATTTCGGAGTTGATGGAATCGTCGGATTTCGAATCTGATGCTACGATCATTGAAAGCTACCCAAAGTTACACTTTCAACTCTAAAGGGCCTAAAAACAGAGAAAACCACACAAAACCCACACCGAAAGTTCTCAGGCCTCAACTGAAGGTCAAACTAGACCAAACTCAATGCTTTGGAGCTAACGAAACTGTCAGAATTCAATTCTGAGCACGTTATCTAAGAATGTTAACTAAAGTCAATGATATTCTAAGTTAAATCTCTAAAACAAGTAAACGGACAAAAGGACCAAATGAATGACTACGACGCTGAACTACCTGTCCCAGCAAGCCATAAATGACTTGGGGCCTCTACAGGTAAGCTCTAATAGTACAATGAATGCATAAACGCAAAGATGACCGGAAGGGTCATCACAACATCCACTACTAAAAAGACTTTCGTCCACGAAAGTCAAAAAGAAGGAGGTACCTGAAGGCTCAAAAACTGCGGATATTGAGCATGCAACTCACTCTTGGTCTCCCAAGTAGCCTCCTCAACCAGACGATGCCTCCACTGAACTTTCACAATCGGAATCTCCTTAGATATCAATCTCCTGATATCTCTAGCCAGAATAGCTATCGGCTCCTCCACAAATGATAAACTCACATCTAATTGAATCAAATCCCAATGCAACACATGGGACTCATCTGGCACATACCGATGCAACATTGAGACATGAAAAATTAGGTGAACAGCTGAAAACATCGGAGGCAAAGCTAACGTGTAGGCAACACTACCAACCCTTTGTAGAATCTCAAACGGCCCAATAAACCTGGGGCTAAGCTTGCCCCGCTGCCCAAATCTTATCACGTCCTTCATGGGCGATACTGGATGGAAAACAAAGTCACCAACACTGAACTCCAAGGCACAAAGTCTACGATCAATATAGCTCTTCTGCCTACTATGGGTTGCTCTAAGTCTATCCTGAATAAAATGGACTCGGTCTAAGGATTCTCTAAGCAAGTCTGTACTCTATGGTCTGGATTCTAAACCATCAAACAAACCAATCGGCGATCTGCAACGCCTACCATACAAGGCCTCAAAAGGTGCCATGTCGATGCTCGAATGGAAGCTATTATTATAAGCAAACTCGGCCAATAGCACAAACTGATCCTATGAACCTCAAAAGTCAAGAATATAGTCCCAAAGCATGTCATCCAGGACCTGAATAGTCCTCTCGGACTGGCCATCTGTCTGAGGGTGGAAAGCAGTACTAAGCTGAACTTTTGTACCCAAATCCCGCTGAATAGCCCTCCAGAACTCAGTTGTGAACTGAGTGTTGCAGTCTGAAATGATAAAAGTTGGGACCCCGTGCAACCGAACAATCTCACGAAGGTAGATCTGGGCCAACCTCTCTGCACCATAGGAAGTCTGAACCGGCAAGAAGTGGGCCGACTTAGTCAGCCGATCCATAATCATCCAAATAGAATCAAACCCACGAGAAGTACGAGATAAACCAACAGCAAAGTCCATAGTAATACCTTCCCACTTCTACTCAAGAATGGGAAGTCCTTGCATTAAGACACCCAGTCTCATGTGCTCGAACTTCACCTGCTGATAGTTCAAGCACCGAGATACAAACTCTGCTATGTCCCACTTCATACCACACCACCAATAAAGTTGCCTCAAATATCTATACATCTTTTTCCGCACCAGGATGAATGGAGTATCTAGAACTATGTCCTCATAGAGTATCAACTAAATCAAATCACCAACCCTCATAAAACAAAGTCGACCATCAAACCTTAGAATACCATCAGAACCCAAAGTAGCCCGGCTGGCCTCACCCCGAACTACCTGATCACGAAGGTCACACAGACTCTGATCCTCAAATTGTCGGCTCTGAATCTGATCAACTAGAGTAGAACGAACCTCAACACTGGCAAAAAATCTATTGGGATCCGACAAGTCAAGCCTAACCAATCGGTTAACCATGGACTGGATGTCCAAGTCCAACGGTCGCTCTGAAATATAAAGTGAAGCTAGGCTGTCCATACTGACCGCCTTCTGACTCAAGGCATTTGCTACATATTTGCCTTGCCCGGATGGTATAGAATAGTGAAATTATAGTCCTTCCATAGTTCAATCCATCTCCTCTTCCTCGAGTTCAGCTCTCGCTGACTCGTAATATATTGAAGACTATGGTGATTAGTGAATATCTCACAGTGTACTCCACATAAATAGTGCCTCCAGATCTTGAGCGCGAAGACTACCACCGCCAACTCTAAGTCATGAGTAGGGTAGTTGCACTCGTGAACCTTCAGCTATCTCGATGCATATGCTATCACTCGACCCTTCTACATTAACATACAACCAAGACCGACCCCTGAAGCATCACAATACACAGAGAAACTCTGACCCTCGACCGGCAAAGTCAAAATTGGTGTTGAAGTCAATAAGGCCTTAAGCCTCTGGAAGCTATCCTCGCACTGAAATAGGATATACTTCCTAGTTAGCATAGTCAAGGATGCTGCTATAGAAGAAAATCTTTGAACAAACCTCTTGTAGTACCTGGCTAAACCAACAAAGCTGCAAACCTCGGTAGGAGTAGTAGGTCTAGGCCAATCATGAACTGCAGAAATCTTACCCGGATCAACTCTAATCCCATCCTTAGACACCACATGTCCTAGGAATGCAACTAACTCAAGATAAAACTTGCACTTTGAGAACTTGGCATAAAGCCGATGATCTCTAAAAGTCTGAAATACAGTTCTCAAGTGCCGCTCATGCTCATCTCTAGTCCTCCAGTATACTAGAATGTCATCAATGAAGACTATCACGAACATATCTAAGTACGGGCTAAGCACCCTATGTATCAAGTCCATGAAGGCTGCAGTGGCATTACTAAACCCAAAATACATCACTAGGAACTCATAATGGCCATAACATGTCCTGAATGCTGTCTTAGTGATGTCCTCCACCCTAATCCTCAACCGATGGTAGCCAGACCTCAAATCAATTTTTGAAAACACAGTTGAACCCTGGAGCTGATCAAATAAGTCATCAATCCTCGGTATCGGATACCTATTCATCACTGTCACCTTAGTTAACTATTGATAGTCAATACACATCTGCATCGACCCATCCTTCTTTTTCATAAAGAGAACAGAAGCACCCCAAGGCGACACACTCGGTCTAATGAACCCCTTAGCTATCAAATCCTGGAGCTTCTCCTTAAGATCCCTCAACTCAGCAGGATCCATAGGGTAAAGAGGAATAGAAATGGGCATGGTGCCCCGCTCTAACTCAATGGAAAAATCAACATCTCTCTCAGGTGGAAGGCCTGGTAAGTCAGTAGGAAACACATCTAGAAAGTCTCTAATCATAAGAACAGACTCAGGAGACAAATGGTTAGCACTAGCATCTCAGACATATACTAGATAAGATAAACACCAGCGAGAGATCAACTTCCTAGCTCACAGATAAGAGATGATCCCAGACGGTGCATGGCTAACGGAACCCCGCCACACAACCAGGGATACACCGGGCATGGCTATGGTAATGATCTTGGTATAACAATCCAAAACTGCGCGGTGAGGGGATAACCAGTCCATGCCAGTATCACATCAATATCTAACATATCGAGTATCATCAAATCATCCCAAGTCTCCAAATCTCTAATAGATATCACACAGGATCACACAATCTAATCCACTACTAAAGAATCTCCTACTGGGGTCGAAACAGAAATAGGAACAGATAATGGCTCACTAGCCAACCCCAAACAAGGCAGAAAGTAGGCAGATACATATGAACAAGTGGATCCAGGATCAAATAAAGCCATAGCAGACTGATGGTACACAGAAATTATACATGTAATCATGACATTCGAGGCCTCTACCTCCGATCTCCCAGGGACCGCATAAAATAACGACAACCTCCACATGCCTGATCACCATGCCTACCACCTGCTCTACCACATAGAGCACCACCTCTACCCTGACAACCATCTCTTCGAGCCGGTGGCTGAACTGAGCGAATAGGCTGAGCTGGAGAAGCGGCTGGCTGAACTGTACCCAACTAGGGTTAATCTCTAGAAAAATTTCCAATAACTCCGCACTCATAGCAATTTGTACCCCATAGGGGGAAATCTCTAGAAAAATGACCGTTGACTCCACACTCATAGCATGGCCCTGACGGCTCACCCTGTTGAGATGAACCCACTGAACCTGTGTGGCTACCTTGGTCTGATGCCCCAGAAGTAGTACCTCTCATAGACTGACCAGTGTGACCATGCTGACTGCTCTAACCCTGCTCAAACTGAGAACCAAAAGCCTGAAGTGACGCTTAAACCGGTCGACTGGTCCAACCATGATGCTGTAGTGGCTGATAACCCTGTCCCCACTGGCCTGAACCTCTACCACCATGTCTAGAACTAGTGTAGCCACCCTGATGGCGATGCCTCTTATCTCTGGCCTCGGTGTCATGACGAAGAGAATCCTCTACATTACGAGCATAGTCCGCAATGGCCTGGAAAGACCGACCACTAGCAACCAGTATCTCTACAGGCTCTCTAAACTCTCTCTATAGTCCCCAAACAAATCTACGGATCCTATCAGCCTCAGTAGGCATAATCATGGCCCTAAAGGGAGCAAGCTGATGGAAACAAGTCTCGTACTCTGAGACAGTCATAGAATCCTGAGCAAGTCTAGTGAACTCCTCCCTCTGACGCTCTCTATCACTTTGTGGCAAGAACTTGGCCATAAAGGCCTCGTAGAACTCAGACTAAGTCAAGGGAGATGATGTAGAAGGTCTGCAAGCAACCTGAGCCCTCCACCATAACTTAGATGGACCCTTTAACTGATATGTAGTATATTTAACTCTATGAGTCTCTAGAAATCCCAGATGGTGTAACATCTCCTTATAGGTAGTAATGAAGTCATGTGGGTCCTGACCCGATGTACCAGCAAATCTCCGTGGTGCTAATCTTAAGAACCTACCCAATGTCTTTTGCTCCCCATCTGCCATAGCTGGGCGAGGAGCAAAAGGTTGTGCAACAGAAGGGACCAAAATAACCTCGGCACGGGGAGCTACAGTGGTAGGGTGCACTCTTAAACTCTGAACACCTAGGGTTGCCCCCTGAGTAGAAGTAGCACCTACCTCAGAAGGTCTCTCCCCAATCATACTCAGAAGAAGAACAAGTAAACCTCTAATATATGAGGACTAAGTTGGGGCTGAAGATGGCATAAAAACTGGCGCTGGAACTGGAATTGGAGCTGGTGGTACCTGGGCTATCCCCAGGCCCATATGTTGCTGCTCTGGAATGAACACTGGCTCATAGTCAAACTCGGGTTCTACTTCAACTCTAGCAGCTCTAGCAGGTGCCGATGCTCTGAGGCATCCAGGACCCTTACCTTTGCTCTTACGACCACCCCAGCCCTTAGCTGGAGTCGGAGGTGCAGGGGCAGGTGGCTCTCATCTGCCAAAAGCTGAAGATCTCGTATGAATCATCTGCGGAAGAGTGAACCATAATAAGTGAGATTTCCAGAAACTTTCAAGGATACTACGCACGAGATAGAAACAAGAAAAGTCCATTTTTTCCTATGATGTCACTATAGCCTCCCAAAGATTGAGTACGGACGTCTCCCCGATCCGCAGGACTGTACTAGACATTGGATCCTATACCAATGACACTGGTGAACCTAGAGCTCTGATACTAAGGTGTCACAACCTAATTTCTCGATCATGATGGCACCTACAACCCCCTAGTAGGCAAACTAATCCTCGTAGCCCAGAATGGTCAGTAATGGGTTACTATCTAACAAACTAAGTGGAAGAATAGTTTAATAAGCAGAATCAAGGGAACAAGATGAAGAAAATAGATAACAAGAATAATATATACAATGCAGAAGCTAAACAAAACCCAAAACTTGGTATCATAGCGTATAAGAGCCGGATCTACATAAGGAGTACAAGGGTCCAAAATAACATAAACATCATGTCTCTGAACTATGAGAGTACAATATATAAAAAAGACAAACTAAAGTCAAGCTATGATCGCCAAGAGCTCACCCTCAGTCCGGGACAGTCCAAAAGCTCCAAGCACGACTCTCTCACGAGCTAGAGGTGTGGCTCACACTAGGATCTGCACCAGAATATACAGAGTGTAGTATGAGCACCAAATGTGAAGCATAAGGTACCCAGTAGGTATCATAGGCCGACTGGGCACATATAAGATAAAAGCTTAGTAGGAGACAGAGTAGAAAGATAAGTAGTCACAGAATGCTACAAAAAAGTCACACAGGAACTATCCCAGAGGGAAGACAACAGAAACAACATGTAAGGCTAACAAGTAGAATACATACACAACAGGCACAAGTGAAAGTAAGAAATGACGCACCTGGGATCCTTGCAATAACAGTATATACATAATAAGTTTAAGAAGTGGACGGTATATCGGTAACCTCAAGTATAAGTGTAATGACCCTTCCGGTTATTTCCACGTATACGCTTTCCTTGAACCGTTAGAGCTTGTTGTAGCGGAACCAAGTCATTTAAGGCTTGTCGGGACCGGTATTTCGGTGCCGGGTCCATTTGTTTGGCCGCATGATAAGTTTTGAAGCCAAGCAAGTCGGCAAAAGTAATCGTAAGATCTTTAACAAATTTCCTAAACTTTGGGTAAAATGTATCTGGGCTTTTCTCTCAATATATAAAGATTTAGAAGTCCCCCGAAATACCAAATCGAAGGTCTACGAGTCTAGTTTCAAACGCACAAAACCTCACGTCCAACTGATCTTGGAGTAAAAAGTTATGACTATTTTACCGCGGACTGTCTGGCAGAAAACGGGTAGCGAACCGGATCGCGAACCGGGTCGGGTTAAACTCGATTTAAGCCTCAACTTCACGTTTTAAAGCGCCATTTCAGTTCCGAAACAGTGAGAAAACATAAGGGAGAATTCCAAGAGAGTTCTTGAGTATCAAAATCGTGCGTTGGTGATTTGCGAGTCTAGGTTTGAGAATTTTATTAGCATCGCGCGTATATTTGAAAATATTTTATTTAAAAGTTGAATTTGGTAAAAATTATATTGTTATTACCTTTTAAAAATATTTTAAAGGTTTATGAAAAATATTTTTGTTACGATATAATGATATATGTATTTATTTTATAAGGTTTTTATACATTGTAATATTTTAACGGAGATAGTAAATTTAGTTATATTGAAATTTATTATTATAATACAGTAGGTTTTATTCAAAATAATTTTCTAATGATTACGGTATATTCAAAAATTATATTTATTATACTACGAATTTATGCAATACCCGAATATATAAATAACGGGATAAGAATTTCTTTTTGTCCTTTGTAATTGCCACCTCCACTCCACGTGTAGGTGGAGGGAGTGGCCAACAAATGTTAGCTAAAGGTGGCAGCATGTTGAGATTACATTGAAATGGTTGTTGCCTAACTTATATTTGCTTTACATTATGTAATTAAGGATTGAACATGAGCAATGGGGGCATTTGCATACTACTGTGCACGTTAATTCTACATAAGCTATGGGAGATTTCTGAGGGAATATTATATTGACGCAATATTCGGTCATCGAAAGAAAATCAATTATCTACGTCAAGTTATTCCATCCCAAATCCGATTTTGATTTAGTTTTGGATTTTCTTGGAGTGGTTCGAGCTTGGACATTGTTGTTCTAGCAACTTGTCGTCGGACGACAGGTAGGTTACGGTTTATTTTCCCTAGACTCCGCATATATAGAATAAAATTGTATTAATGGCTATCCTTGGGTTGGTTTATTAGGTTGGTACCACAGACCTCGACCGCTTTATTCATGTCCGCCTACTTTTGTTCCTCCGTTGCTTGTCGTGTTTGCCGATATATTTTATTTACCCTTGTGGTCCTGTGAGGCCTTGTTGACTCTGGAACATAGAAGGTGGGATTTTGGGAATGTTCGCGAGTCCCGGGCATAGAAATATCCTTCTAGGCTGGTTATGCTTGCTGAGTAGCTGTGGGCCTGTGCAGGGTCGATAGGTTGATTGTGAGCTGCTAGGTAGCTATTGTGTGTGATCATACCATTTCCATGCATATAAAGAGGTTTTATAAGTGTTTTACTATGGTTTTGGCTTCGGGCCTACTGGCACTATTTTCTAAACCTTGCATGGCCCGGGGGGCCATTTTTTATGGAAATAATTTGGAAATGGTTTGATTTAACTTGTGAATATTTTTGGGCAAGAAAGTAAAATTATGTTTAAAATCATCAGTTTTACGATTATCGCTAGACTCGGCAGGGCCGGGGTGCTAGTTGAGTTTTCTTGTTACTTGAGATGATTTTTAGCCTCGGTCGGACCGAGCACCTGAGATGACTTTTTACTGTTTAGACCCGGTTATTCCCGGGCACCCTTGGAGGGTTTTTTGAGACATTTTCCTACTACTTTAGTCCTGGACAGGGTCTGGGCATTGCATATTCGAGATTGGGTCTTTATCCTAAAACCGGACTTGCTTCCGGATGACATGTTCTGATACTGAGTTTTGGTATGGGGTCTGGGACCTCCATGGACCTTGCCATCCAGGCCAGGGGCTATGGGCTGCGTGTGCCGAAGGAGGGGTATACGGTGGAGTAGAGGTATACGGGCAGTGTCCTTCCATGGAACCTACCTGCTGGGCCGGATCGGCGCCGGAGGAGGTACATACAGAGATACCATTTCACTTGAGATCTTCATGCATCATATCATTCATTGTTTGAGGCTCCACCCTTGTTTGTTGTTTGCTGATTGTACGCTCCGGTAGTATGGGATGCCGGAGGGTTTGTTTTCACTTGTTTGTGTTCCTCGGTTGTATGGGCGGCCGGGGGACTGTAGGTAGACTTTTTCTATTTACTTACAGAATTGTTCTCCATTATGGATAAGTATGAGGTTGGTTACTGCTAGACTGTTAGTTTCTGGATTTGAGATTGATATGATTAGTTGGGTTTGATTCATGACTCTGAGCATGCCTATTATTACTCTTTCTCTCTTCTTCTTACACTTGAGGTTACCGGTATACCGTCAATTTCATAAACTTATTTTGTATACACTGTTGTTGCGAGGACCCCAGGTGCGTTGTTTCTTACTTTCACATGTGCCTATGGTGTGTATATTCTGCTTACTAGCCTCACATGTGGTTCTGTTGATTTCCCTCTGGGCTAGTTCCTGTGTACCTTTCGTTGATTTCTGTGACTGCTTGCTTCTATTCTGTCTATTACTACGCTTTTATCTTATATGTGCCCAGTCGTCCTATGATACCTACTGGGTACCTTATGCTTCGCATTTGGTGCTCACCCCTACCCCCTGCATCTTTGGGTGCAGATCCTAGCGTGGGCCATCACCGTTAGATCGCTGTGATTCGTGCTTGGAGATATGTTGGGGACTACTTCAGACTGAGGGTGAGCTCTTGGCGATCGGAGCTTAGCTTTAGTTTATCTTTTGCTTCATGTACTCTATTACCATTCAGAGACATCTGTATATATAGTTTTGGTTTATTTTGCACTCCATGTATGTAGTTTGGCTCTGTACTATGATACCAGGTCTTGGGGTTTAGTTTAGTTTCCGCATATGTATATATTTATATTCCTTTTATCTGTTCTCTTCGTCTTGTTCCCTTATTTGTTAGATAGTAGCCCATTGCTAACTGTTCTGGGCTACGGGGATTGGTTCACCTACCGGGGGTTGTAGGTGCCATCATGACTGAGAAATTGGGTCGTGACAACTTGGTATTAGAGCTTTAGGTTCACCGGTGTCATCGGTATAGGAGCCAATGTCTAGTAGAGTCCTGCGGATCGGGGCGGAGACGTCGTACTCAATCTTTGGGAGGCTACAGTGGCATTTTAGGAAACTTGACTCTTTCATTGCTTTTGTGTCGTGCGTAGAGCCCTTGAAGTTTTTGGAGATCTCATTTATTCTACTTCATTCTTCCGCAGATGATTCGTACGAGATCATCGGCATCACGCGGAGATGAGCCTCCCGCTCCCTCACCAGCTCGAGCGCCAGCTCCAGCACCAGCTCCAGCGCCAGCTCCAGCGCCCGCTCCAGTACCAGCTCTAGTGCCCACTTCTGTGCCAGCTCCAGCCGCATCTCAGTCTCCAGATATTCGGGGATTACTATTACAGCTTTTGGGTATGATTGGAGAGCGGCCTTCCGAGGTAGCGCGGACATCCGCTCAGGGGGCAACCCTGGGTGCACAGAGCTTAGGAGCGCAGCCAGCTACTATGGCTCCCCGTGCAGAGGTCATTCTGATTCCATCTGTTGCACAGCCTCTTGCTCCTCGCCCAGTTATGACAGAGTCAGAGCAGAAGGCGTTGGGTAGGTTTTTGAGGTTAGCACCTCCGAGGTTTGCGGGTACTTCTGGGCAGGATCCACATGACTTTATTACTACCTGTGAGGAGATGTTGCATCATTTGGGTTTGTTGGAGACTCACGGGGTTGGTTATACTACCTATCAGTTGGAGGGCCCAGAGTGATCGGGAGCATCGCAGGGAGAAGTTTACTCACCTTGTACAGGGGTATACGACTATCTCGGAGTATGAGACCGTTCGAAGCTATGATCATTCCTACCGAGGCTGATAGGATTCGCAGATTTGTATGGGGTTTGAGGCCAGAGATCAGGCAGCCAGCTGAGATATTGATTGCCAGTGGTCGGTCATTTCAGGCAATCGTAGACTATGCCCGCACTGTGGAGGACTTACAGCGACATGATCAGGGGTCCAGAGATAAGAGGCCTTGGCATCAGGGTGTCTACAGTGGTTCCAGATATGGTGGTAGAGGTCCTGGCCAGTGGAGCCGGAGTTATCATCCACAGCAGTACCAGGGTCAGTCCAGCCGACCGGTCCAGGCTTCCCTTCAGACTTTCGGTAGTACCCAGTTCGAGCAGGGTCAGAGCAGCCATCAGGGCTATGGCAGCCAATCTTCGAGGGGTACAGTTTCTGGGGCATCAGGCCGTGGTGGTTATGCGGGATCTGCTGGTTCATCTCGACCGAGTAGGCCACCAGGGGCTTGTTTTACTTTGGGTGTGATCGGTCATTTTTTTAGAGATTGCCCTCAGCAGGGTACAGTTCAGTTGGCCGAGCCTTTACGAGTAGTTCAGCCTCCAGCTAGAGGGGGTGGTCGTCAGAGTAGAGGTGGTGCTCCACGCAGCAGAGCAGGTGGTAGGGATGGCGATCGGGCAGGTGGAGGTCATCGTCAGTTTTACGCGGTCCCTAGGAGACCAGAGACAGAGGCCTCAGATGTTGTGATTACAGGTACGATTTCTGTGTGCCATCAGTCTGCTATGGCTTTATTTGATCCTGGATCCACTTGTTCATATGTATCTGCCTACTTTGTGTCTTGCTTGGGGTTGGCTAGTGAGCCATTATCTATTCCTGTTTCTATTTCGACCCCAGTAGGAGATTCTTTAGTAGTGGATCGGATTGTGAGATCCTGTATGTTATCTGTTGGTGATTCAGAGACTTGGGGTGATTTGATGATTCTTGATATGCTAGATTTTGATGTGATACTGGGCATGGACTGGTTATCCCCTCACCGTGTGGTTTAGGATTGTTATGCCAAGACCATTACCATAGCCGTGCCCGGTGTATCCCAGGTTGTGTGGCAGGGTTCTGTTAGACATGCACCATCTGGGATCATCTCTTGTCTTCGAGCTGGGAAGTTGATTTCCCGTGGGTGTTTAGCTTATCTAGCATATGTCCGAGATGTTAGTGCTGACCCTACTTCTCCTGAGTCTATTCATGTGGTTAGAGACTTCCTTGATGTGTTTCCTACCGACCTACCAGGCCTTCCACCTGAGAGAGATATTGATTTTGCTATTGAGTTAGAGCCGGCCACTAGGCCCATTTCTATTTCTCCTTACCGTATGGCTCCTGCTGAGTTGAGGGAGCTTAAGGAGCAGCTCCAGGATCTGTTAGCTAAGGGGTTTATTAGACCTAGTGTGTCGCCTTGGGGTGCTCCTGTTCTCTTCGTGAAGAAGAAGGATGGGGCGATGCGCATGTGTATTGATTATCGGCAGCTGAATAGAACGGTGACAGTGACAAGAATAGGTATCGATGCCGAGATGATTTGTTGGACCAGCTTCAGGGTTCAGTCGTGTTTTCGAAGATTGATTTGAGGTCTGGCTACCATCAGTTGAGGATTAGGGCGGAGGACATCCCTAAGACAGCATTCAGGACACGCTATGGCCATTATGAGTTCCTGGTGATGTATTTTGGGTTGACTAATGCCCCCGCAGCCTTTATGAACTTGATGCACCTGGTTCTTGGCCCGTATTTGGACTCATTTGTGATAGTTTTTATAGATGATATCTTGGTATACTCGCGTAGTAGAGATGAGCATGAGCAGCACTTGAGGGTTATACTCCAGGCTTTGAGAGATCATCGGCTTTATGCCAAGTTCTCAAAGAGTGAGTTTTGGCTTGAGTCAGTTGCATTCCTAGGACACGTGGTGTCTAAGGATGGGATTAGGGTTGATCCGGGAAAGACTTCAGCGGTTTGTGAGTGGCCTAGACCTACTACTGTTACTGAGGTTCGCAGCTTTATTGGGTTAGCGGGTTACTACAGACGGTTTCGTTGAGGATTTCTTCCATAGCCAGCACCCTGACCCTATGCTGACTAGGCGAAGGGATATTCCCATTTCAGTGGTCGGATCAGTGTGAGGATAGCTTCCAGAGGCTTAAGGCCTTATTGACTTCAGCTCCAGTTTTGACTTTGCCGGTTGAGGGTCAGAGCTTCTCCGTGTATTGTGATGCTTCTGGGGTTGGTCTTGGTTGTGTGTTGATGCAGCAGGGTCGAGTAGTGGCATATGCGTCGAGGCAGCTGAAGGTTCACGAGTGCAACTACCCCACTCATGACTTAGAGTTGGCGGCAGTAGTTTTCGCGCTCAAGATCTGGAGGCATTACCTATATGGAGTTCACTGTGAGATTTTCACCGATCACCGTAGTCTTCAGTATATCACGAGTCAGCGAGAGTTGAACTCGAGACAGAGGAGATGGGTCGAGTTACTGAAGGACTATGACTTCACTATTCTGTATCATCTGGGCAAGGCAAACGTGGTAGCGGATGCCTTGAGCTGGAAGGCAGTGAGTATGGGTAGCCTAGCTTCTCTTTCAGTTTCAGAGCGGCCGTTGGCCTTGGACATTCAGTCCTTGGCTAACCGTTTGGTTAGGCTTGATTTGTCGGATCCTAGCAGAGTTCTCGCCAGTTTTGAGGTTCGTTCTACTTTGATTGATTAGATTCAGAGCCGTCAGTTTGAGGATCAGCAGTTGTGGGACCTTCGTGATCGGGTTGTTCAGGGTGAGACCAGTCGGCTACTCTAGATTTAGATGGGGTTCTGAGGTTTGATAGTCGCCTTTGTGTTCCGAGGATTAGTGTTTTGATTCAGTTGATACTTCACGAGGCATATTGTACTTGATACTCCATTCACCCTGGCACAGCAAAGATGTATAGAGACTTGAGGCAGCTTTACTGGTGGAGTGGTCTGAAGCGGGATATAGCGGAGTTTGTATCTCGGTGCTTGAACTGTCAGCAGGTTAAGTTCGAGCACATGAGACCTGGTGGTTTGATGCAGCGACTTCCCATTCCTGAGTGGAAGTGGGAAGGGATTACTATGGACTTTGTTGTTGGTTTGCCTCGTACTTCTCATGGGTTTGATTCCATATGGGTGATGGTTGATAGGCTGACTAAGTCAGCACATTTCTTACCGGTTCAGACTTCTTATAGCGCAGAGAGGTTAGCTCAGATCTATCTTCGTGAGATTGTTCGGTTGCACGGAGTCCCAGCTTCTATCATTTCAGACCACGGCACTCAGTTTACATCTCAGTTTTGGAGGGTTATTCAGCGAGATTTGGGTACAGAGGTTCATCTTAGTACCGCTTTCCACCCCCAGACAGATGGCCAGTCCGAGAGGACCATTCAGATTCTGGAGGACATGCTTCGGGCTTGTGTTCTTGACTTTGGAGGTTCTTGGGATCAGTTTGTTCCCTTGGCAGAGTTTGCTTATAATAACAGCTTCCATTCGAGTATCGGCATGGCACCTTTTGAGGCTTTGTATGGCAGGCGTTGCAGATCACCGGTAGGTTGGTTTGATGGTTTTAATTCTGGGCCATAGAGCACAGATTTGCTTCGAGATTCCTTAGACCGAGTCCGAGTGATTCAGGACAGACTTCGGGCAGCTCAGAGCAGGCAGAAGAGTTATGCTGATCGTAGGCTTCGTGCCTTGGAGTTTAGTGTCAGTGACTTGGTGTTTCTCCGTGTATCGCCCATGAAGGGCGTGATGAGATTTGGTAGGCGGGGCAAGCTTAGCCCTAGGTACATTGGGCCATTTGAGATTCTTCAGAGGGTTGGTAGCGTTGCCTATCAGCTAGCGTTGCCTCCGATGTTTTCAGCTATACATCCTGTATTTCATGTTTTGATGTTGCGTCGGTATGTCCCAGCTGAGTCTCATGTGTTGCAGTGGGATTCAGTTCAGTTGGACGAGGGTTTAACCTTCGTTGAGGAGCCGGCAGCTATTTTGTAAAGAGATGTCAGGAGATTGAGGTCTCGAGAGATCTCGGTTGTTAAGGTTCAGTGGAGGCACCGTCCAATCGAGGAGGCTACCTGGGATACTGAGAGATATATGCGGGATTAGTATCCGCAGCTATTTTAGCCTCCAGGTACCCCCTTGACCTTGACTTTCGAGGACGAAAGTCCTTTTTAGTAGTGGATGATGTAATGACCCTTCCGGTTATTTCCACGTATACGTTTTCCTTGAACTGTTAGAGCTTGTTGTAGTGGACCCAAGTCATTTAAGGCTTGTCGGGACCGGTATTTCGGTGCCGGGTCCATTTGTTTGGCCGCATGATAAGTTTTGAAGCCAAGCAAGTCGGCAAAAGTAATCGTAAGATCTTTAACAAATTTCCTGAACTTTGGGTAGAATGTCTCTGGGCTTTTCTCTCAATATATAAAGAGTTAGAAGTCCCCCGAAATACCAAATCGAAGGTCTACGAGTCTAGTTTCCGACGCACAAAATCTCACGTCCAACTGATCTCGGAGTAAAAGGTTATGACTGTTTTACCGCGGACTGTCTGGTAGAAAACGGGTTGCGAACCGGGTCGCGAACCGGGTCGGGTTAAACTCGATTTAAGCCTCAACTTCACGTTTTAAAGCGCCATTTCAGTTCCGAAACAGTGAGAAAACATAAGGGAGAATTCCAAGAGAGTTCTTGAGTATCAAAATCGTGCGTTGGTGATTTGCGAGTCTAGGTTTGAGAATTTTATTAGCATCGCGCGTATATTTGAAAATATTTTATTTAAAAGTTGAATTTGGTAAAAATTATATTATTATTACCTTTTTAAAATATTTTAAAGGTTTATGAAAAATATTTTTGTTACGATATAATGATATATGTATTTATTTTATAAGGTTTTTATACATTGTAATATTTTAACGGAGATAGTAAATTTAGTTATGTTGAAATTTATTATTATAATATAGTAGGTTTTATTCGAAATAATTTTCTAATGATTACAGTATATTCAAAAATTATATTTATTATACTACGAATTTATGCAATACCCGAATATATAAATAACAGGATAAGAATTTCTTTTTGTCCTTTGTAATTGCCACCTCCACTCCATGTGTAGGTGGAGGGAGTGGCCAGCAAATGTTAGCTAAAGGTGGCAGCATGTTGAGATTACATTGAAATAGTTGTTGCCTAACTTATATTTGCTTTACATTATGTAATTAAGGATTGAGCATGAGCACTGGGGCATTTGCATACTACTGTGCACGTTAATTCTACATAAGCTAAGGGAGATTTCTGAGGGAATATTATATTGACGCAATATTTGGTCATCAAAAGAAAATCAATTATCTACGTCAAGTTATTCCATCCCAAATCCGATTCCGATTTAGTTTTGTATTTTCTTGGAGTGGTTCGAGCTTGAACATCGTTGTTCTAGCAGCTTGTCGTCGGACGACAGGTAGGTTACGGTTTATTTTCCCTAGACTCCGCATATATAGAATAAAATTGTATTAATGGGCATCCTTGGGTTGGTTATTAGGTTGGTACCACAGACCTTGACCGCTTTATTCATGTCCGCCTATTTTGTTCCTCCGTTGCTTGTAGTGTTTGCCGATATATTTTATTTACCCTTGTGGTCCTGTGAGGCCTTGTTGACTCTGGAACATAGAAGGTGGGATTTTGGGAATGTTCGCGAGTCCCGGGCATAGAAATATCCTTCTAGGCTGGTTATGCTTGCTGAGTAGCTGAGGGTCTATGCAGGGTCGATAGGTTGATTGTGAGCTGCTGGGCAGCTATTGTGTATGATCATACCATTTCCATGCATATAAAGAGGTTTTATCCGTGTTTTACTATGGTTTTGGCTTCGGGCCTACTGGCACTATTTTCTAAACCTTGCATGGCCCGAGGGGGCCGTTTTTTATGGAAATAATTTGAAAATGGTTTCATTTAACTTGTGAATATTTTTGGGCAAGAAAGTAAACTTATGTTTAAAATCATCAGTTTTACGATTATCGCTAGACTCGGCAGGGCCGGGGTGCTAGTTGAGTTTTCTTGTTACTTGAGATGACTTTTAGCCTCAGTCGGACCGAGCACCTGAGATGACTTTTTACTGCTTAGACCCGGTTATTCCCGGGCACCCTTGGAGGGGTTTTTGAGACATTTTCCTACTACTTTAGTCCTGGACAGGGTCTGGGCATTGCATATTCGAGACTGGGTCTCTATCCTGATACCGGACTTGCTTCCGGATGACATGTTCTGATACTGAGTTTTAGTATGGGGTCTGGGAACTCCATGGACCTTGCCATCCGGGCTAGGGGCTATGGGCTGCGTGTGCCGGAGGAGGGGTATACGGTGGAGTAGAGGTATACGGGCAGTGTCCTTCCATGGAACCTACCTGCTGGGTCGGATCGGCGCCGGAGGAGGTACATACAGAGATACCATTTCACTTGAGATCTTCATGCATCATATCATTCATTGTTGAGGCTCCACCCTTGTTTGTTGTTTGTTGATTGTACGCTCGGTAGTATGGGATGCCGGAGGGTTTGTTTTCACTTGTTTGTGTTCCTCGGTTGTATGGGCGGCCGGGGGACTGTAGGTAGACTTTTGCTATTTACTTACAGAATTGTTCTCCATTATGGATAAGTATGAGGTTGGTTACTGCTAGACTGTTAGTTTCTGGATTTGAGATTGATATGATTAGTTGGGTTTGATTCATGACTCTGAGCATGCCTATTATTACTCTTTCTCTCTTCTTCTTACACTTGAGGTTACCGGTATACCGTCAATTTTATAAACTTATTTTGTATACACTGTTGTTGCGAGGACCCCAGGTGCGTTGTTTCTTACTTTCACCTATGCCTATGGTGTGTATATTCTGCTTACTAGCCTCACATGTGGTTCTGTTGATTTCCCTCTGGGCTAGTTCCTGTGTACCTTTCGTTGATTTCTGTGACTGCTTGCTTCTATTCTATCTGTTACTACGCTTTTATCTTATATGTGCCCAGTCGGCCTATGATACCTACTGGGTACCTTATGCTTCGCATTTGGTGCTCATCCCTACCCCCTGCATCTTTTGATGCAGATCCTAGCGTGGGCCATCGCCGTTCGATCGCTGTGATTCGTGCTTGGAGATCTGTTGGGGACTACTTCAGACTGAGGGTGAGCTCTTGGCGATCGGAGCTTAGCTTTAGTTTATCTTTTGCTTCATGTACTCTATTACCTTTCAGAGACATCTGTATATATAGTTTTGGTTTATTTGCACTTCATGTATGTAGTTTGGATCTGTACTATGATACCAGGTCTTGGGGTTTAGTTTAGTTTCCGCATATGTATATATTTATATTCCTTTTATCTGTTCTCTTCGTCTTGTTCCCTTATTTGTTAGATAGTAGCCCATTGCTAACTGCTTTGGACTACGGGGATTGGTTCACCTACCGGGGGTTGTAGGTGCCATTATGACCGAGAAATTGGGTCGTGACAATAAGGAATGGGAGAGAAGAGTAAAGATAGACATGCTCGGAAAATAGGAATCAATAACCAAACTAATCATATCAATTTCAAAACCAGAACTAACAACGTTGCAATGTATAATCTCAAAATCGTAACCGTGACAGGGGATAGTATCATGATAAATTAACAAGAGTCTATCTTCAGTCCCCTGGCTGCCTATACAGCCGAGGAACACAAACAAGTGAAAACAAAACTCTCCAGCATCCCATACTACCGGAGCGTACAATCAACAAACAGCAAACAAGGGTTGTACCTCACACAGATGAATGATATGATGCCATGCTAAGTCAAGAGTGATAGTAGTACGATATGTTACCCTCTTTCGGTGACCTACAAGGCCCAGAAGACATGATCCATGGAAGGTCACACCTGTATACCCCTACCATACTGTATACCTCCTCTACGGCACTCGCAGCTTGCAGCCCTATGGTCCGGAATGGCAAGGTACATGGAGGCCCCCGACCAACATACTAGATGCCCCGCAATCTCAAAACAATCCACAAGTAAGGCTGCCTAGAGGGAATCCAGGTCTAAAACAGTAAGTCCAATAGTTCTAGTACGTGACCCCGCCTAGTCTAACATCACCCCGAAAGCTGTAGTGAAATAAGACTAGCGCTCGACCCCATCGAGTCTAGTATAAGTGGAGCTAGTGATAAAATATCCTTTAAAACTCCTTTACCCCAAGAAGACCCATTAAAATGTTACCAAACCCTTTTGAGATAATTTTCACCAAAAACGGGCCCCACGGGCCATGCAAGGTTTAGAAAATTAGTTCCAGTAGGCCCGAAGCCAAAACTGTAGTAAAGCATGGATAAATCCTCTTTATATGCATGGGAATGATATGATCAAACACAAATAGCTGCCCAACAACTCACAAATAACCTATCGTCCCTGCAAAGCCTCCAATCTCTCTACAGTACACATAGCTAGCATAATATCACGATAACAATCCCGGGACTCATAGGCACCCCCAAATAACCCACCGTCTATGTTCCAGAGTGAAAATAAGGCCACACAGGACCATAAGGGAGATAATACCAACTACGGAGAATACTACACATAACGGATGAAAGAAATGAGGATGAATTATGGAAAAGCAATCAGGGTCTGTGGTACCAACTTCATAACCCAACCCAAGGATGCCAGCTAGTACAATTTTATTCGATATATGCTAAGTCTAGGGAGTTTAGACCGTAACTTACCTGTCGTCCGATGATAAGCTGCCCGAACAATAGCATCCAAGCCCGAATCGCTCTGAGAGATCCCGAATTATAATCAAACTATCACAAATATAAATAATATGTTAAACGAGTCTAACAATACCGATATTGCTATAATAATAGCTGGGCTGAAATTCAGGTCACCGGAACCGAAAACGAAAATGCACAATATGATCATCGAGACCATAGGAGTACATGCCCGAAAAATCAAGGGAATTAGGCAAAATTTCAGGCTAAAACAACCCCTAATAATCAAGAACCCAATTTTAAGGATTTAGGGAAAGGAAATTGAAAATTAGGCAAGAATTATCTACCAAGAAGCTGGATTTTAAGCCAAGACGGAGAATTCTTCAAACCTATGAACATGCACGAGCTAGGAGGCAGAATCTACCATAAATTCCAAGCTTTGGGCATGAGCAACAATGGTGTATTTTACAACAAAACAAAAGCAAAAGCATGTTGGGGAAAAAGCTTACCAATAATCGGAGAATCACTAATAGACGATGAACAAATGATTTCCCCAAGGCTAGGATTGATATGGAGCAAGTTTGGGAGAGAGTTTAACTGTTTTGGAGTTGGGAAAGTAACCAAGAAGGCTGGAAAAAAGAAGAGAGAAGTTTATATACTGCCAGGGGTCCTTCATCGCGATTGCGAAGGGACCCCTCGCGGTCGCGAGGACCACACTGGCTAGACCATCACGATCGCAAAAGTTAGCCACGCGGTCGTAAAGAACAAAGGGGAAGGGACTTCATCGCGATTACGATAGGCGATCACGCGATCACGAAGAATCGGAGTCCAGGTGCTTCATCATTGTCGCGTGGTATGAGGCTCACGATCGCGATTAAGGCCTGAGACATGCACCTGCAACAACAAAAGTTTGTAACTTTTCCAAACTCGATGGGGCATTTCGGGCACAATCGGAAATTGATATTCAAAAACCAATAATGCTAACAGAGTGGAAACGACATTCTGGACTCAACGGAATCGATGAAACTTCCATATGAGGTCGTTTTGGAGAAATATTAACCCAAGTCAACACTAACCAACAGGCAACCAAACACCCAAAATGAGCCCGGCTCACCCAAAACCCAAACCAACCAACTAGCTAACCCAAACTCAATATTCTGGAGCTGATGGAATCGTCAGATTTTGAATCTGATGCTCTAATCCTCAAAAGCTACCCAAAGTTACACTTTCAACTCTAAATGGCCTGAAAATAGAGAAAACCACACAAAACCCACACCAAAAGTTTTTTGGCCTCAACTGAAGGTCCAACTAGACCAAACTCAACGCTCTGGAGCTAACAAAACTGTCAGAATTCAATTCCGAGCACGTTAGCTAAGAATGTTGACTAGTCAATGATATTCTAACTTAAAGCTCTAAAATAGTCAAACGGCCAAAACGACCAAATGAATGTCTAGGGCACTAAACTACTAGTCCCAGCAAGCCATAAATAACTTGGGGACGCTACAAGTAACCTTTAACAGTACAATGAATGTGTAAATACGAAGATGACCAGAAGGGTCATCACATTGGCGATCAAATACATCACAAGGAGGTCCAAATCATCCTATGTTTGAGAAATACACTACTAATAACCCTCGAATCACGGAGAAAATTTAGGAGAGAAGAATTTAAAAAATATACAGATTTGTAATCACAATATTGATAAATAAAATTACTTTTTATTTATATATTTTGTGATTGTAGTTTATTATATTCTTGAGAAAGTTAATTGCAAACAAATTGGTGTGCCCAGTGGGACCAATCATTTCCATTATCTCTTCTCTTACAAATTAGATCTGCAAAATTTGAAACTAAAAACCGCAAAGATAGAAGCTCAATTAGTTTGGGTACTTCAAGTCTCGTCTTTGAGTTTCGTCAAGCCTATACACCATCAAGCTTGAAATAGGGGGATTTGTAGACATCAAAGTTTTATGGGCCTCTACAAGATGATCTTGATCCATGTTCTTAGAACCCTAATATTAAACAGAATTTTGTAGAGGCTACTATACTCTAACCCCTAACTCATACCTATATAAAAGGGTTACATATTTCCTGAAAAGGCATCTCGAATATCTTATAAACTCTTGGATATTTATAAAGAGATCAAGACAAAAAATATTATTTTTAATCAAAGGCGAGGTGATCGAGAGGCGAAGTGATCAAGATGTGATCTTCATCTAATTTAACTCAAAAAATTTAAGCATTGTCCAACGTTCTTGGCGATCAAATACATTATAAGAAGGTCCAAATCATCCACCTCAAATCAAGAAATAAAATTAGGAGAGAAGAACCAAGAGATATACAAAATTATACTCTCAATCTAGATAAATAAAATTACTTATTTTTATTTGTTGTAATTGCAGTTTACTTTTCATACTTGAGAAAAAAATTTATGACATGAATTGTATGAAAGATTTCTTGATCACCATAGAATAAGAAGAACACTTCTTGATATATGAAGTATTAGAGTATACAATTCATACACGCAGCGAAAGCATAAATACGGATTATAACCTTACATTATTTACAGACAATATAAACTAAAATGAAAATCAGAAAGTACTTACTTGTTGAAGCTTTCACAGATTTCGTTCAATGTCAAGGAATCCAGAACTGCAATCTTTTACTATTTCCTGATTAACTCTTCTAACCAAAACATGGGTGGACAAGTGATTTTGTTTCAAAAAAGGATAATATCTTTTGAAGAATCAGCCACTATTTATTCCCAATTTTCTACTGAAGAAGGGAAGAGAAGAGGCAAAAGAAAACATCTTTTACATTAAGAGGAAAATACTTCAGCCTTAATAAGAGCAAAACATTTTTATTTGTTATTAAGAGCAAAAAGGTTTTTGCCATAATAAGAGAAAAACGTTTCCTCTTTTAAAATAATCCTTAATGAGTAAAATATTTTTCTTTTCCTTTTAAAAATAGACATTTATTCCCTATAAAAGACCAGTAAATAAAATAATATTACTTCTTTTAGAAGGCTCCTTTTCTTTTTTAAATTTGATTAGTTAATCAGGCATTGCAAGGACCGCATATTTATTAACTAAGGCTTCCAATTATGATATTAATCCGCAAATGATTGAATTAACCATATCATAATTAATTACAAATTATTTTACTAAAAATTTGTAATTGTACTCCTCGATTTAATTTTAAAATTTATCATCATACCTTATTTAACCCTCCATGTTAGAATTACTGACACTAATCAATTAAAATAAATTTATGAAAAATTTAATTCATTGATTAATTTAATCCTTTATTTTTATGCCTAACTTATTTCACGTGATGGATATTAAATCAACCTGTAGGGTTTTCACGTGAAAACTTATAAGCAACCATAAAGGGGTGTCTTCATCTCAAGTCCGAGATATGGTTTTATAAACTAATTACTATTTCACTAGTGTGATTTGTTATCATCCAATCTATTACAAATATATTGACTCATAATAGAGTCTCACCTTTTAATAGATTTAAATAATAAATCAAACTACACAGATCATAATAATTATATCAAGATTAAGAGTATAAGTGCATGTAATGAGCTAGAGAAGTTGTTTATTAATATTCAGAACATAAATAAATATCTCTACTTAGTCCGTTCAATACATACGAAATGTACTAGCACAAGAAGTTGAAATATTATCACCTCCCATAATTAAGATCAAATTATATTTAATTTTATGCTACAATCATCAAGATGCTTGTCCCACTTCATTTTTTATCATGAATATTAATTTAAAACTTATAAGAACTGATAATTTTAATCTTTCGTGTATGAGCTAAAAAACTCCATACACAAAATTATCTACTATATAAGTAAGGGACACACATATTAACATAATGATCTATTTAAACAAAGACTTTATTAAATTAAGTAAATAAAATAAATAGTCTTTACATGTGATGAATACATAATACTAGAACATAAACCACATGGTTAATAGCATATCTCCCACTTAGACTTATAACCATGCATTCACAACTCTAACACCTATTTTTTTATCATGTTTATCAAACACTTTCTGAGTTAAGCCTTTTGTAAATGGGTCCGCCAAATTATTCTTCGACTCAATCTTCAAAACTCTCACATCATCCCTTTGAGTTATATCCCGAATCAAGTGATATTTTCTCTGAATATGCTTACTTCTTTTATGGCTTTGTGGTTCTTTCGAGTTTGTAACCGCACTACTATTGTCACAATAAAGTGTTAGTGGTGCTTGAATTGAAGGAACTACTCCAAGCTCTTTCAGAAAGTTTTCGAACCAAACCGCCTCAGAGGCAGCTACATATTCGGCCTCCATAGTGAAATCAGCAACACATGATTGCTTGATGCTCCTCCAAAGTATGACTCCACCTCCTAAAGTAAATACATATCCCGAGGTAGATTTTCTAGAATCTTTATGTGATTGGAAATATGAATCTGTATACCCAACAGGTACAAGATCCCCAGAGTGAAAAACAAGCATGTAATCCCTAGTCCTTTTCAGGTACTTGATTATATGCTTAACTGCAGTCTAATGTCTTTGCCCAGAATTAGACAAAAATCTACTAACCATGCCTATAGCAAAGCAAATATCAGGTCTGGTGCACAACATAGCATACATGAGACTCTCTACAGCAGAAGCATAAGGGGCCGCCTTCATTCCTTCTATCTTATCAGTCATTTTGGGCGACTGATCCTTTGATAGGGTAACTCCATGACTAAAAAGAAGGAATTCCTTTTTGGAATTTTGCATGCTAAACCTTGCAAGAATAGTATCGATATAAAGTGCTTGAGATAAACCTAATATCCTTTGTTTGTGATCTCGCATGAGCTTGATATCAAGGATATGAGCCGTTTCTCCCAAGTCTTTCATATCAAAACATGAGGACAACCATTCCATAACAAAATTCAACATGTTCACATTATTTCCTATGAGAAAGATGTCATCTACGTACAGAACAAAAAATGTTACTCTGTCTCCATCCCATTTCTTGTATATGCATGACTCGTTTTCACATTGCTCAAAACAAAAAGTCTTAATCGAATTATCAAAATAATTATTTCATGCCCTAGATGCCTGTTTTAATCTATATATGGATTTCTTAAGATTACAAAATTTGTGTTCATTGCCACTTTCCATGAAACCTTCTGGATAGATGCACTCATCAAGACTTCCATTTAGAAAAGTCGTCTTGACATTCATTTGTCAAATCTCATAATCATAATGAGCAGCAACAGATAAGAGAATCCTAATGGATTTAAGCATATATACCGTCAAAAAGGTTTCCTCATAATTAATTTCTTCTTTTTGAGTGAATCCTTTCGCAACAAGCCTAGCCTTAAAAGTTTGCACTTTTCCATCCACACCTATCTTTTTCTTATAGATCTATCTATAGCCAATGGGTTTGACTCCTGTAAGTCGTTCTACGAGGTCCCAGACTTGATTTGAGTACATAGACTCCATTTCAGATTTCATAGCAACAATCCACATTTCAACATCTTTAATATGTAGTGCTTCGGCATAATTAAGGGGTTCTGTATTAGGCTCCTCAGGGATTCTATCGTATGATTTTCCCAAGAGTGCAAACCATTCAAGTTTTTTAATAACTCTCCCACTACGATGACTAGTCACTTAAGGATCCGCTAAATCAAGAACCTCATTCTGAACACCTGAACATTTTCCTTCATAATTGTTGGTTGCTCGACATTATTCCCACTACTTTGAGGTAGCGAGATGTCAGGAGTTTGCTCAAGCACAACCTGTTCTACGACCTCTTGCCTATTGACATTTCTCCCACTACATGAATGCAATAGTATATCAATAATAGTTTGGGGAACTCGTTCTTGTATTTTATTTTTCGTTATTCTATTGCTCAGTTCCTGTAACATAATTTTACTCCTAGGAACATGGTTCATTAAATAATCCTCTTCAAGAAATTTGGCATTTGTTGAGACAATTACCTTTTGTTCCTTAGGATAATAAAATAAACCTCCTTTCGTTCCTTTTGGATATACAATAAAAATGCACACTTCTGTTCTAGATTCCAATTTATCAGTTTTCCCTTTCAGCACATGTGCTGGAAAACTTCAAACTCGAATATGCCACAGAGTAGCCTTGTGCCCACTTTACAATTCTGATGCGGTTAAAAGTACCAATTTTGAAAGAACCAAATTCAAAATATAATTTGCAATTTCTAAAGCATATCCCCAAAAGGAAAAAGGAAAATCTGAATAAATTAACATTAATCTTGTAATGACCCTCCGGTCATTTTCCATTTTTTGTACTTTTTCTGCATTTTGAGATTTCCCTCAGCGACTACAGGTCATTTATGACTTGCTGGGACTGACGGTTTGATGCACATGCCATTTGTTAGGTCGTTATGACTATTTCCCTGTTTTAGCCCTTATAGTTGGAAAATCTTTGACTTTGGTCAACTTTCTTGGTAAACATTCTCAGAATCAAATTTCAATAGTTTCGTTGGCTCTGGAATAGGGATTTTAGTCTAGTGGGACCATTGATCTGGGTTTGAGTGTGTTTGGTTTGATTTTGTGTTACTTTCTGTGTTTCAAGCCAGTTTGGCTGGTAGGGTTGACTTTGGTCAATATTTAGAGAAGACGGACTCAGATGGAAATTCCACCAGCACGGTTGGCTCCATAATGTCTACTTTGGGCTAGAGGGACCTTTGGTTCAGGTCTCGAGGCTTCTAGACTCATTTTTGGCCATTGGGTTTCATTTTGGTTAAGTTGGTCAAATATTGGTTCTTGGGTGTGGGGGCCACTTTTCATTAAAACGATCTTCGTTGGGATTTTCTTTGATTCCATTGAGTCCAGAATACAGTTTTTGATTGAGTTGCATAGTTCATTTGTATCCATGGGACCCTAGATGAATCCCGAGGGTCCATCTGGTGACTTTTTAGCCTTAAAAATTTCTGTTGGTTTTGTTGTTGCTGTTGGGTCCAAAATTGTGGACTTTCACCGCATTTGCGATAGCTGCATTTGTGAACTTTTTTAGCTTTTGGGGGCACCACAATTTTGATGAAAGTTCCATAATTGCAGAGACATGGAGAAACAGTGAACTCCGCAATTGTGGAGGTTTTGTCGCTTTTGCGACATCCGCAATTACGGACAGTGGTCCGCTTTTACGGAAAAAGTTGTAGGTTATTACTTCTTCAAACTACGGTTTTCTAGCCACTTTGCTCATATCTTCCAACACTTAAACACCAAATTCACTCTACGAAATTTCTCCAAATAGTTCATAGGCTTTGGCAAATCAATTGTTCCTCACGAATTCGCGTTCTCTCGACAATTGGTAAGTTCTCATCCCCCCAAGCTCTCTTCTTCTTCACCTATTTAAAACTCCATTGTTGATTAACTCTTGGAGCTTGGATGACCTTTGTAGAACCATTCTTGATCCTGCATGTTGGTTAGTTCGTGGAACTCACTTCCTTGGCGTTGTCCCTCTCGATTTTCGTAAGTTTCTGCCCTTTAAATACTTAGTTCTCCTTTGATATTTCCCTTAATTAGTAGTACTTCAGGGCTGTTTTGGGCCCCGAAATGAGCTCCGTTCATGCCCAAATTTTTAGCATGGGTTCCTAAATCCACCATGGGCATAATGGTGATTTTGTTTCCTATTTTATTATGCGGGCCCCGAGGGTATTTGTTCGACCCGATTTCAGGTCCAATTTTCCGTATAGTAATATGGGTGTCATTCTTCTCATCTTGACACATGGATTGTGTTCTTGATAGTGTGGAATCTTTGTAAGGCTATTCGAAAGGGGGAAGCACACGAGTGAAGGTGCGTACTTGCAGTTCGGCCTCGAGATAGGTTACGGTTTACCTTCTATACTAAGTTTAGTTAGATTATATATATTTATGAGTTACTGGAACGTTAGGTTGGATATTTAGATCGAATTTAGGCTTAAATCCTATTATCACTTTAATTGGCCATTTTGGGTTTTAGTCTAGAACTGTATGTTATCCTTAGCCTAGGAGCTTATTTTATCAGTTTGACTAGTATAGAATTCTTAGTATGCTTTTAGGTGGCTTTAGAGGTAGAATAGAGATTCCCGGTGGTTTTTTCTTTTACTTTATGTTTTACCCGCTTTATTCTATCATTGTGTGTAACTGTGGACCCGAGTCCATGGCTTGGATTTGGATGAAATTTCAGGTCAGTTCTCTTGGTTTGGAGGGTATTTCTGCCCTGTTCTTCCTTTTGGTGTGTGTTGTTTTTCTCTGTTTATGGATATTTCATACTCATATTTCATGACATATCATTTGTACAACATGGAAGTATTTTTCAAGGATTTTTGGTTTGAAATGAGGTTTACTACGGTTGTGGTGATTTTTGGACTTAAACAAATTATTTTGAGTATTACTATGGATTTTGGAAGGAAAAAGAGAAACTACTTTTTACGCATATATTTATAGTATGATGCGGTATTTCGGACCCCGATGCATCATTCCAGGTATTTTACTTTCACATATATATATGCATAGTCTGATGCAGTATTTTGGTCGTACGATGCGGTATTCAGGGTTTATATTAAATTACATTCACGCATGCATCATTGTGCATCGCATTACATTTGTCTTGGCATGTGGATTGTTTCTGGATTTGGCTTGAGCTTGTATTTTCTTCACCTTATTGGATTATTGATGTATGCTCGACTTTATAACTAGATTTAGGTGGATCCCTGTAATTTTAGCTACTTTCTTGTATCTATTATTTATATATTATCTTTCTGCGCTCGGTCAGCCTAGGATGCCTACTGAGTACCCGTTGTCTTTGTACTCATACTACACTCTACATCTTTTTCTGATGCAGCACCTAATATGACCCACTCTCATTGACCTTCCTGTCGTTCGAGGCCTATTGCAGTTCAGATTGGGTGAGCTCCCGGCAATTTTCAAAGACTTTACATACTTTTCATCTTGTATATTATCTCTATATTTTTACATTTTGGATAAACAGAGTCTGTTGTATAGCTACTCCTTGCTTAGTCTCTCTTGTACTAGTGACACCAGGTCCGGGTTGGTTCTCGTATTATTTTGTCTATTTGGTCACTTTAGGGCCATCTTTTGTATATTTTGTACATTGGTAAGTATAGATGCTATTGGCCCTGTCTTTTCTTTATATCTTTCGCTTTTCCTTAGTTTAATTATTATTATTGTCTTTCACAATCGTTAGGTTTTGGCTTGTCTACCGGGAGGTTATGTAGATGCCATCATAGCCCAGTTTTGGGTCGTAACAGAGTGGTATCAGAGTACTACAAGAGCAAAGTGTCTAGTAGAGTCTCATGGATCGGTACGATGACGTCTGTATCTAATCTACGAGAGACTATAAGACATTCCTAAGAAATATGTCATATTGTTTGATTCCTTGTCGTGCATTATTGACTTGATCAACTTCTGAGTATCCTTGTTTCACTCTTTCTCAGATGGTTTAGACGAGATCTACAGCAGGTGAGGACGAGGCCCCTATGCCTACAGTTAGAGCCCCAGCTAGGGGACGGGGTAGCGGTCGACCCAGAGGTTGAGGTAGGGCACGGGCTGCGGAACCAACTCAGGCTCGGGCTAGACTACTGTCACCAGAGCCTGAGGTTAGGGTGGATGAGGTTCAGTATGAGTCAGAGCATGTGGGACCAGCCCAGCATCCGGTAGGTTTTGTGGCTACTCCAGTATTGCAGGACACCTTGGTTTGATTGTTGGGGTTCCTCGAGGGTATTACTCCACCAGTAGCTTCGTCGAGCACTCTATTTGGTTCTCAGGTTCGAGGTGAGGCTAAGACTTTAGCTCAGGCGACAACACAAGGTTCAGGAGCGTAACCTGCTGCTGCGGATCCCAGATTTGAGGTATTACCAGTCCTAGCAGTTTCTCCCTCTCTTTTAGCCATGCCGGTTATGTCTTCTGAGGAGCAGAAGATGCTTGGTAGGTTCTTGAGATTGGGTCCTCCAAGGTTTTCAAGTACTTCTAGTGAGGATGCGCATGAGTTTTTGACTAGATGTCAGGAGAGGTTACATAATTTGGGGTTAGTCGAGTCACATAGAGCATATTACACCGCATTTCAGCTGGATGGCCTAGAGAAACAGTGGTGGAGGTCATATGTTACTTGCAAACCAGCCGGGTCACCTCCGCTTACTTGTGGTCAGTTCTCCACAGCCTTTCTGGAGAAGTATGTGTCATGTAGCATGAGGGAGCGTCTGATGGATCAGTTTGCTAGGTTGGAGTAGGGCTCCATGACTGTGTCTGAGTATGATGTTTAGTTCCATCAGTTGTCCAGACACGCCATTATGATTCTGCCCACCGAGCATGAGAGAGTACACCGATTTGTTAGAGTTCTGACCTTGCATCTCCACTTGGTCACAGAGGGTATGGTAGCATCGGGTTAATCTTTTCTGGAGGTAGTTGATCATGCTCTTACTATTGAAGGTGTACTTCGTGAGGCACAAGGGAGCATCGATAAGAGGCCCCGCCATCAAGGGAGTTTCAGCAGTTCACAGGCACATGGTAGAGGCTTCTATTTTGTTTGATCTGGGGTCTACATTCTCATATATATCTGCTTATTATGCTACTCATCTGGAGTCTGCTTGTGAGTCTTTTCCTGCACCCTTGCGTGTATCTACCCTAGTAGGTGATTCTTTAGTAGTGGATCAGGTGTATCGGGCTTGTGTGGTGACTATCTTGGGGTACGATATGTGGGTAGACTTGGTTGTTCTTGATATGGTGGATTTTGATGTGATCTTGGGCATGGATTGGTTGTCTCCTTATCATGCGGTTTTGGATTGCTTCGCCAAGACTGTCACTCTTCAGATGTATGGTATCCCTCCTATAATATGGAAGGGAGCCGATAGCCACATGCCGAGGGGAGTTATATCTTTTCTGAGCGCCCAGTGGTTGGTTGGGATGGGGTGCTGAGCTTATCTTGCCTACGTCCATGATACTAGTGCCACCACACCTTCTCTTGAGTCTGTTCCTATGGTTTGCGAGTATTCAAATATGTTTCCTTCTGATCTTTCGGGTCTTTTTCCTGATCTTGACATTGATTTTGGTATCGATGTTGAGCAGAGCACCAAGCCCATTTCCGTTCTGCCATATCGGATGACACCTGCTGAGTTGAGAGAGCTTAAGGATCTGCTAAGTAGAGGGTTCATCCGGCCTAGTGTGTCTCCATGGGGTGCTCCAATTCTACTTGTGAAGAAGAAGGACGAGTCTATACGTATGTGTCTTGACTACAAGCAGTTGAATAAGGTGACGATTAAGAACAGGTATCCGATGTCACGTATCGATGATTTGTTTGACCAGCTATAGGGTGCGGCAGTGTTCTCTAAGATTGATTTGAGGTCCGATTATCACCATTTGAGGATTAGGGCTGAGGACATCCCAAAGATTGCATTTAGGACTCGATACAGCCATTACGAGTTCTTAGTCATGTCTTTTGGGTTGACTAATGCCCCAGCAGCATTTATGGAGTTGATGAACCATGTGTTTAGTGCCTACTTAGATTCATTTATGATTGTGTTCATCGATGACATTCTGATTTATTCGAGGAGTAGAAAGGAGCATGAGAAGCATCTTAGAGTTGTACTTCATACCTTGCGAGACCATCAGTTGTATGCCAAATTCACTAAGTGTGAGTTTTGGCTTGAGTCTGTGGCATTCTTGGGGCACGTGGTGTCCAAGGATGGGATTATGGTAGATCTGGCGAATATTGCAGCAGTTAGTGATTGGGCTAGGCCTACTTCTCCTACTGAGGTTAGCAGTTTTATCGGGTTAGCTGGTTATTATAGACAGTTTGTGGAGGGATTTTCTTTGGTAGCAGCTTTATTGACTAGGTTGACTCAGAAGAATGTTCCCTTCCAGTGGTCAGAGGAGTGTGAGGAAAGCTTTTTGAAGCTCAAGGCCTTGTTGACTTCAGCTCTGATTCTTGCTCTTCCGGTCGAGGGTCAAGGTTTCACCGTGTATTGTGATACGTTAGGTATTGGTTTGGGTTATGTGTTGATGCAGCATGGTCGAGTTATTGCATATGCTTCTAGACAGTTGAAGGTTCATGAGAAGAACTACCCCACACATAACTTAGAGTTAGCAGCAGTAGTCTTCGCGTTGAAGATGTGGAGGCATTATTTCTATGGCGTGCATTGTGAGATCTTTACTGACCATCGTAGTCTTCAGTACATTTTTAGCCAGAAGGATCTAAATTTGAGGTAGCGTAGGCGGTTGGAGTTACTGAAGGACTATGGCATTTTTATTCTCTATCATCCGGGCAAGGCAAACGTGGTGGCAGATGCCTTGAGCCAAAAGGCGGTGAGTATGGGTAGCTTGGCTTTCTTAACTACTGAGGAGAGACCTTTAGATTGGGACATCCATTCCTTGGCTAACATGTTGGTTAGACTTGATATTTCTGAGCCGGGTCATATCCTTTCTTGTGTTGTGGCTAGATCTTCCTTGTTGGAGTAGATTCAAGCACAACAGTTTGATGATGCAAGATTGAGGATCATTTGTGACAAGGTGTTGAGCAGTGAGTCTAGGAAGGCGACTTTGGATTTAGAGGGTATTCTGAGGATCGAGGGTCGCATCTGTGTTCCTAGAGTTGGTGACTTAGTCAGATTGATATTGGAGGAGGCTCATTGTTCTAGATATTCCATTCATCCTGGGACAGCTAAGATGTATCGTGACTTGAGGCAGCACTACTGGTGGTGTGGGATGAAGAGGGATATTTTGTCTTTCGTATCCAGGTGCTTGAACTATCAGCAGGTGAAGTTTAAGCACTAGAGGCCAGGTGGTTTGTCACAGAGGCTACCCATTCTGGAGTGCAAATGGGAGCGCATATCCATGGACTTTATAGTTGGTTTGCCACGCACCTTGTGGAGATTTGATGTTATTTGGGTTATTGTGGATAGGTTGATGAAGTTTGCTCACTTTTTACCAGTTCAGACTTCCTACAGTTTCGAGAGGTTAGCTCAGATCTATATTCGGGAGATTGTCTATTTGCATAGTGTGCCAGTTTCTATCATCTCTGACCGAGGTATTCAGTTTACTTCGCACTTCTGGCGGTCTATTCAGAGAGAGTTGGGTACTATAGTTGAGCTTAGCATCGCTTTTCATTCGCAGACAGACGGTCAGTCAGAGCGCACTATTCAGGTTCTGGAGGATATGTTACGAGCCTGCGTTATTTATTTAGGGGGTCAGTGGGACCAGTGTTTAGCCTTGGCAGAGTTTGCATATAATAATAGTTACCATTCCAGCATTCAGATGGCTCCGTTCAAGGCTTTGTATGGTAGGCGGTGCAGATCTCTGGTGGGTTGGTTCGAGGCTTTGTATGGTAGGCGGTGCAGATCTCCGGTGGGTTGGTTCGATGCTTTTGAGGTTAGGCCGTGGGGTACCGACTTGCTTCGTGATTCCATGGATAGAGTTTGGGTTATTTAGGAGAGACTTTGCACTGCCCAGAGTAGGCAGAAGAGTTATGTTGACCGGAGAGTTCAGGATCTAGAGTTTATGGTGGTGATAGTGTGTTCCTTCGGGTATCGCCCATGAAGGACGTGATGATGTTCGGGAGAAAGGGGAAGCTCTCCAATACGATGAAGGACCTTGGGGCTAGAGGGACCTTTGGTTCAGGTACCTAAAGACTCGAGAAGACAAGGATAATGGGTCCCGAGGCTTCCAGACTTATTTTTGGCCATTGGGTTTCATTTTGGTTTAGTTGGCCAAATATTGGTTCTTGGGTGTGGGGGGCGCTTTTTGTTAAAACGATCTTCGTTGGGGTTTTTGTTATTCTATTGAATCTGGAATGCAGTTTTTGATTGAGATGCATAGTTTGTTTGTGTTTGCAGGACCCCGGATGAATCTCGAGGGTCCATCCGGTGACGTTTTAGCCTTAAAAATTTCTTCTGGTTTTGTTGTTGTTGTTGGGTCTGAAATTGCGGACTTTTACCACATTTGTGATGGCCGCATTTGCTAACATTTTTCGCTTTTATAGGTACTACAATTGCGATGAAAGCTCCACAATTACGGAGACACGGAGGAACAATTGCGGAGGTTTTGCCGCTTTTGCCATGTCCGCAATTGCTGAAAATGGTCCTCTTTTGCGGAAAAAGCTGTAGGTTATTACTTCTTCAAACTACGCTTTTACAGCCACTTTTCTCATATCTTCGACACTTAAACACCAAATTCACTCTACCAAATTACTCCAAATAGTTCATAGGCTTTGGCAAATCAATTGTTTCTCACGAATTCGCGTTCTCTCGACAATAGGTAAGTTCTCCTTTCCCCAAGCTCTCTTCTTCTTCACCTATTTAAAACTCCATTGTTGATTAACTCTTGGATCTTGGATGACCTTTGTAGAACCATTATTGAGCCTGCATGTTGGTGAGTTCGTGGAACTCACTTCCTTGGCGTTGTCCCTCTCGATTTTGGTAAGTTTTCGCCCTTTAAATCCTTAGCTCTCCTTTGAAATTTCCTTTAATTAGTAGCACTTTGGGGATTTTTTGGGCCCCAAAACGAGCTCCGTTTGCACCCAAATTTTTAGCATGGGTTCTTAAATCCACCGCGAGCATAACGGTGATTATGTTTCCTGTTTCATTACGCAGGCCTCGAGGATCATTTGTTTGACCTGATTTTTGGCCCAATTTTTCATATAGTAATATGGGTGTCGTTCTTCTCTCTTGACACCTGGATTGTGTTCTTAATAGCATGGCAGCATTTTGAGGCTATTCGGAAGGGGAAGGCATACGAGTGATGGTGCGTGCTTGCAGTTTGGCCCCGAGGTAGGTTACGGTTTACCTTCTAGACGGAGTTTAGTTAGATTATATATATTTATGAGTTACTGGAACGTTGGTTGGATATTAGGTAGAATTTAGGCTTAAATCCTGTTATCACTTTAATTGGCCATTTCGGGTTTTTAGTCTAGAACTGTATGCTATCCTTAGCCTAGGATCTTGCTTTATCAGTTTGACTAGTATAGAATCCTTAGTGTGCTTTCAGGCGGCTTTATAGGTAGAAAAGAAATTCCCAGTGGTTTTTGCTTTTACTTTCTGTTTTACCCGCTTTATTCTATCGTTGTGTCTAACTATGGGCCCGAGGCCATGGCTTGGATTTGGATGGAATTCCAGGTCAGTTCTCTTAGTTTGGAGGGTATTTCTGCCCTGTTCTGCCTGTTGGTGTGTGTGGTTTTTCTCTGTTTGTGGATATTCCATACTCATATTTCATGATATATCATTGGTATAACATGAAAGTATTTTTCAAGAATTTTGGTTTGGAATGAGGCTTTACTACGGTTGTGGTAATTTTTGGACTTAAACAAATTATTTTGAGTACTACTATGGTTCTTGGAAGGAAAAAGAGAAACTACTATTTTATGCATATATTTATAGTCCGATGCGGTATTCTGGACCCCGATGCATCATTCTGGGTATTTTACTTTCACATATATATATGCATAGTCTGATGCAATATTCTGAAAGCCCGATGTGGTATTCGGGTTTATATTATATTACATTCACGTATGCATCATCGTGCATCGCATTACATTTGTCTTGGCATGTGGATTGTCTCTGAATTTGGCTTGATCTTGTCTGTTCTTCACCTTATTGGATTATTGATGTATCCTTGGCTTTATAACTAGATTTAGGTGGATCCCTGTAATTTTAGCTATTTTCTGTATCTATTATTTATATATTATCTTTATGCGCTCGGTCGGCCTATGATGCCTACTGAGGACCCATTGTCTTGGTACTCATACTACACTCTGCATTTTTTTTTGATGCTGCACCTAGTACGAGCCACCCTCATTGACCTTCCTATCGTTCAAGGCTTGTTGCAGTTCGGATCGCGGTGAGCTCCCGACAATTTTTGGAGACTTTACATGCTTTCCATCTTGTATATTCTGTCTATATTTTTGTATTTTGGATAAACAGAGTCTGTTGTATAGCTACTCCTTGCTTAGTCGCTCTTGTACTAGTGACACCAGGTGCGGGTTGGTTCACGTGTCGTTTTATCTATTTGGTCACTTTAGGGCCATGTTTTGTATATTTTGTACGTTTGTATGTATATATGCTATTGGCCCTGTCTTTTCTTTATATCTTCCTCTTTTCCTTAGTTTAATTATTATTACTGTCTTCCTCAACCATTGGGTTTTAGATTATCTACCGGGGGGTTATGTAGATGCCACCATGACCCAGTTTTGGGTCATGACAGATCTAACCATTTTCATAAGAGTTCTATTTCTACGTTCTGCTACACCATTTTGTTGTGGTGTTCCCGGAGCAGAATATTGAGAGTAATTTCAGATTCTGATAGGTACTTAATGAATTATGCCGAAAGGTATTCACCACCACGATCAGATAATAATATTTTGATATGTTTATTATGTTGCTTTTCTATTTCTATCTTAAAATCTTTGAATTTTTCAAAGCATTCAGATTTACGGTGCAACAAATAAATATATCCATATTTCGAGTAAACATTTGTGAAAGACACAAAATACTCAAAATCACCTCTTGTTTGTATATTCATAGGACCACACAAATCAGAATGAATTAATTTAAACTTATTACCGGCTCTATTTCCTTTGGAAGGAAAAGGTCTCTTGATCATTTTTCCTTCTAAATAGGATTCACAAGTTGGAAGTGCCTCCACTTTCAATGAACTCAAAGGTCCATCAGAAACCAACCGTGAAATACTATTTATATTAATATGTCCTGGACATAAGTGTCATAAGTATATTTTACTCAATTCTAAAATATATTTTCTCTTATTTTATTGATCAATATTATTAAGTTCTGGTGATTGTAGCAAATTATGAGACACATCAAATACAAATAGATCATCTATTCTAGGAGCAAAAATTATAAAATGCCTATTATGCTTAATAATTGCACTATTATTAGCAAAGAAAACGTTAAATCCAGCATCCATTATTCTTGAAACTGACAACAAATTCCTTCTTATAGAAGGCACATAAAGAACATTATTCAAAATCAAAGTTCTAGAAGTACGGTTCGAAAAGGAAATATTTCCTATATCTAAAGCTGGTGCTGGCTTCCCATTTGCTTGAAACATGCTAACTTCATTCTCATTTAGGCATCATATTTCCTGAAACCCCTGCAAAGTAGTGCAGATATTATTAGTGGCTCCCAAATATATATCCCAAAACTGGGTAGAAACATCCGCAAAAAAAGTTTCAATGATATTTAAAAAAGAAGTACCTTGTTTATTCAGCTTGGCTAGGTAGCTGGGGTATTATTTCTTGTGATTACATGGTTGCTTGCAGTGATAGCACTTGCCTTTAGGCTTAGTCACACCACCATTAGCACCTCCAGGTGCGAAAACCTCGAAGAGGAAGGTTTATCAACGAAGAATACAACAAGAGGAGCTTGTTGCTTGATTATAGATTTTGCCGCTTGCAGCTTATTAAGCAGTTTCTCAATGGAAAAGTCCATCTTCTTCATATTATAGTTTAAGCAAAACTACTAAAAACTGTCCGGCAGAGTCTGTAGGATCATCTCTACCTGAGATTCCTTATCAATCACTGCACCAAGTATTTCCAGCTTGTTCAACAGACTCATCATCTTAAGAATGTGTTCCCTTACCGATGATCCTTCAGCCATTTTGGTGGTCAAGAGGGCTTTCATGGCCATCTTCTTTGCAGCACGATTCTGCTCACCGAACATCTCTTTAAGAGATTCAACCATATTGTAAGCAGAGGTCATGGACTGATGCTGATGCTGCAAGACATTCGCTATGGAATCAAGAATGTAGCATCTTGCCATCTCATCAGTCTTAACCCACTTATCATAAGCTTTTACCTCATCATCAGTAATATCCGCTGGTTTCATAGGACATTCCTCAACCAACATAATCTTGAAGCCTTCAGCAGTAAGGACAATATCTAAATTCCATTTCCAGTCTACATAGTTAGGTCCTTCCAGTTTATTTTAATTCAGGATTGAGGTTAAAGGATTAAAAGAAGTCGTGGTAAATCTGAGATATTTAAACAGATCGTTAGACATGTTTAAAAAAATTCATAAAAACCACATTACACATATAATCATGCACATAAACAGTTAGATTTGTTAGGAAAACTTAACTATTCAAGAAAATATTTATGCGATGACTGATATGTTATCCCTTAAAACATAACCAACTCAGTTAGAGAGTAAACCGTATTTAAGTTAGATAAATATCATAATTCATATAATTTCTTGTCCATTGATACAACATGTAACTTAGTTAGAAAGTTAATACAAGTTATCAAAACCAAGAGATCAAAACAGTATTATACTATACAAGTTCTATCTGATGGGGAAGATGAACTACGTCAACATGTAAAATTATATAAATTACTGTTATTAACCACTGGAAACTACAAGGAATGAACCCTATCACCACTTGTTAGCAAAAAATAGTTTTTTCAAAACTTTTAATTCTTTAGAAAATATAAAAATGCCCAAAAACCCATAAAAACAACTCTAAATGGCAAAACAAAGGTCCTAGATCACAGCAAAGCAATGAGTATTGCTCAGTGGGTCATTTCCAATGAATCTATCGAATTTCAGTCCAATCAGAATTCGAATTTTTTATTTTTTGAAAAACCTAGGTTGGCTAATTTTGACCCATCGGCCAGGCGCAAGCAAGGATTTGGGAAGATGGCACAGGCGCCTGGCATGCTTATGTGCGTTGGCCTAGGCGTTGGCATGCTGTCTGGGCGCTAACGCGCGCATCGGCCAGTGCCTGCCGCGTGACATCTGCCGATGTTGGCCAGGCATTGGCTTGACATTCACTTGAAATTTTTTTCTTTTTCATTTCTGAAATCATAAATATGTTCAACAACAAAATTTACATCCAAAATTAAAAAATAAAATCAAAGCCATAAATGTGATTTACACAATAATTTTTATATATGTTAAAATTAAAAACTGATTTCATAAATTGATAACATGTTGTTGAAGCTATACATATTGCAGAATCATTTTCAACGTAGAAAATAATTTCATTTTACAGGAAGGCCAGAAAAACTACAATTCAAACTTGAAGAAAAACTTAGATTCCAGAGATTAACAAAATTAAAATTCATCAACAACATGATTTATACATTTATTTGATTAACAAAACATATATTGAAATCATGAAATTCCTATTACATTATCTGTTATATGTAAGAAGACTCGTGATACCAATTGTTAAAGTATACAATCTATACACGTAGAGGAAGCATGAATACGGATCACAATCTTACATGATTTACAGACAATATAAACTAAAACGAAAATCAGAAAGTAATTACTTGTTGAAGCTTTCAAAGATTTCGTTCAATGCCACGGAATCAAAAACTGCAATCTTCTACTATTTCCTGATTAACTCTTCTAACCAAAACTTGGGTGGACAAGTGATTTTATTTCAGAAAAGGATAATGTCTTAGGAAAAATCAGTTCCTATTTATTCCCAATTTTCTACTGAAGAAGGGAAGAGAAGAGGCAAAAGAAAATGCCTTTTACATTAAGAGGAAAAAACGTTTTCAGCCTTAATAAGAGTAAAACATTTTTATTTGTTATTAAGAGCAAAAACATTTTTTCCATAATAAGAGAAAAATGTTTCCTCTTTTAAAACAATCCTCAATGAGTAAAAGGTTTTCCTTTTCCTTTTAAAACCAGATATTTATTCCTTATAGAAGACCAGTAAATAAAATAATATTACTTCTTCTAAAAGGCTCCCTTTCTTTTTTAAATTTGATTAGTTAATCAGGCATAATAGGGACCGCAGATTTATTAACTGAAGCTTTCAATTATGATATTAATCCGCAAATAATTGAATTAACCATATCATAATTAATTAAAAATTATTTCACTAAAAACCTATAATTGCACTCCTCGATTTAATTTCGAAATCTACCATCATACCTTATTTAACCCTCCATGTTAGAATTATCGACACCAATCAATTTAAATAACTCTCTGAAAAATTTAATTCATTGATTAATTTAATCTTTTATTTTTCTGGCTCGCTTATTTCATGTGACGGATATTAAATCCACCTGCAGGGTTTTCAAGTAAAAACTTATAAGCAACCATAAAGGGGTGTCTTCATCTCAAGTTCGAGACATGGTTCTATCAACTAATTACTATTTCACTAGTGTGATTTGTTATCATCCAAACTATTAGAAATATATTGACTCATAATAGAGTCTCACCTTTTAATAGATTTAAATAATAAATCAAACTATACAGATTATAATAATTATATCAAGATTAAGAGTATAAGTACATGTATGGGCTAGAGAAGTTGTTTATTAATATTCAGAATATAAACGAATATCTCTACTTGGTCCGTTCAATACATACGAAATGTACTAACACAAAAAGTTAAAATATTATCACTCTCCTAATTAAGATCAAATTATACTGAATCTTGTGCTACAATCATCAAGATGTTTTTCTACTTCATCTTTGATTGTGACATTAATTTAAAACTTATAAGAACCGACAATTTTAATCTTCTGTGTATGAGCTAAAAAAACTCCATACACAAAATTGTCTACTATATAAGTAAAGGACACACATGTTAACACAATGATCTATTTAAACAAAGACTTTATTAAATTAAGTAAATAAAATAAATAGTCTTTACATGGGATAAAAATATAATATTACAACATAAATCACATGTTTAATAGAATATCCTATCATGAAGGATTTTCAGTTTTTCACTGGATATAAGGACTTCTTAACGTATGTAATTTAGATCTTCTTCTGATGCTCCTTTTGGTGTATGGAGGACATCTATAGTTGCAAGAGAAGAGAGTTTGTGATGAGTACAAACTTTTTTCCTACAATTTAATTGGTTATCTTGAGGCATTAAATATTCCACCAACACTATGATAAAATTATATTTTTATTGGTTGAATTATGTTATATGAACACTTGATGACATTTTATTAATTCTTACTTTCTCCGTTCCTAAATAAGTGATTGTTTAGCCTTTTTATTTTTTTATAAATAAGTCGTATTTTTAGATAATCAACAAGACATTAATGAAACCAAGAAACTACTAAAGAGTTACATTCTTTTCAAAGTATTTATTAAAGGTAAGTTAGTAAAAGTATTCTTTATTTTCTAGAAATGAGTAGATTTTTAAGAGGTGTGCCTAAGCTAAAAAATCTATTTATTTAAAAACAGAGGGAGCATATTAATTTGATATGCTATATCACTTATGTATGTCGCATGGTTTTATTGATCCTTACTTTGATTTGGTATCCCATAGACCTTAAACTAAGGCAAAATCCATGGGCAACTCCTTAAAGTTGGCACCAACTTTCACTTAGACATCTCAACTAGGCCTTGTTCATTTTAAACATCTCAAGTAGGGCTCTACTGTGTCATTTTGACATTTTTCACTGATATGGTATAGTGAGTGTGATAAACTCATTAGTGGCACATAAGAGACTTATATTTAGCCAATTTTTATTTTATTTTTCTCTTCTTCTTCTCCATTTCTCAAGCCACTACCTCCTACCATTTTTCTAAGCTTAAGCTTCTTCAATGGAGATCCGATTTTTTTATTCAAGTCTGTTCTCATTTTAAACTTCTTCTCCTCCATTTGTGAAGATGCAATCTCCCCTTCAAGCTGTTAATTTCCTTTTATCATAATATTTTTTTCAAACCTACAAACTTAATTCGAATGTTTAAATAGATTTTCACTTTTTTTTTATTCCTCTTCTCCTCCATTTGTGAAGATGCAATCTCTCATCTAAAACTAATGGAAATCTGAATAGTACTAGGTGATAAAAATGGGTTCATTTTCTTTAAAATTTATCTGATAAAGAGAAGAGACTTAAGAATATCAGAGTGTGGAAAAGAATTTCAAATGAATTTTTCTTTAAGATATAAAAAGAGTTTCAGGGTATGGCGGAGAAAATGATAAGGAGGGGTGGAGGTGATTCTTTCTGCAAAATATTAGAGAAGATGATCTGTTTGGGGGGGAGGGGGTAATGATTTTTCTTTTTACCTAAAATGTCATGTGTAGTCATTTAATTAGTTCCTTTTCATGTCATCAACATGTGTATTGCACTCTTCATATTTTTCTGCTGATTGTCAAAATAATGTTAAAATGAAACAAAGAAGCCTACTTGAGGTGTTTAAAATAAACAATGCTTATTAAGGTGTCTAAGTGAAAGTTGGTGCCAACTTTAAGGGGCTTCCAATGGGTTCCGCCTTAAACTAATGAAGTAAGTTTTTCTACTATTTAATAAGTGAAGCTTTGGTGGTCCGAAGAAGGGTACTTTTGACATTTCCACTAAGTACAACTATTGTTCTTCTTCTAGACGTGTGTTGACTATATACATATTACACTTGTATTATCTCTCCAACCTTCACTAACCATACTTTCCCTTCGATTATTTCTTTCTACTCTCTCTATTCAGAATTATATTTATGTTGAATTTTTATTGTAGGTTTCTTTTGGGGTGACATTTGGTAATGGATATTTGAATAATTTTCATCCTTACAGAACTTTCTTTGTTTCTCTTCCTGGTGAGTTTATCTTCTTCCTCATCTTTCTTAAATTTTTTCTCAATTTTTGGTTTGTCATTTACTTTCTTGTTATTTTTATCAATTACCTTTTGAGTATATGAATATGGACAATGATTCTATTTTTTTTCTTATAACTCTCTATTATATTGCTTTAAGGCTAATGTTCTGATTGTCCATGGTTTCTTCTGATATGCTTTTTTCGTGAGTTTTGATTAATTATTTTTCTTTCTTCATATATTGGAAAATGTTGTACATGCATGCATCTATATTTGAGGTTCTTTTTCTATAAATTTTTGAATTTCAGGTCCAAAATGCCTATCTCTGGGATGTGCTTTATTTCATTCAGTTCTGCTGAGTTTTCTTCTATTTTTATTATTTGCATTGCACCCAATTATTATAGCAAAATTTTATTGGGTATTTGGTTAGTTTTTGTAATGATCATTCCGGTCATTCCCTGCGTTTTATTTTATTTGTACAATTAGAATATTTCTGTAGTGACCGCAAGTCATTTATAATTTACTGAGACCGATAGTTCGGTGCCCTGGCCGTTCGTTTGGTCGTTATGACCATTTTTCTGTTTTAGAGCTTTAACTTAGGAAATCATTGACTTCGGATAATATTCTAAGTAAATAAGCTCAGAATTGTATTCTAACAAATTTGTCTCGCTTTTTGTGTTTTTTGGCCAGTTGAAATTGAAAGTTTGACTTTCGTCAACATTTGAAGAAGACGACCTTAGATTCAAATTCCATCAGTGTTGTTAGCTCTGGAATATTGACTTTGGGATAGTAAGACCTTTGGTTCGGGTCCCAAGGCTTTCAGACTCGTCTTTAGCCTTTGAGTTCCATTTTGAAAATAGTTGGCCTAAGGTTGGTTTTGGGCGTGAGACCCACTTTTTATTAAATCTACCTCCATTCAGATTTTTATTGATTCATTTGTCTGGAATGCCATTTTTAGTCTAATAGCTTAGTTCATTTATGTTCGCAGGACCCTAGATGCATTCTCAATGGTCCATCTGGTTGCTTTGGCCTATGCTTGTTGTTGTTTCCTGCTGCTTGTTGGTATGGCGCCACGACATGTGCCTTGGCCACGCCTGTGCTAGCATACCAGCATTTGGGTGCCGCACCTGCCAGCATTGTCAAGGAAGCGCGCCTGCAGCACTTAGCCATTGTGGCGACACTGCACCTACGACGCCTGGCCCACCCTAGAGTTAGCGCGCCTGTGCCTGGGCGCTAGCAGCTTATAAGATGGCCACCCTATTCTCTTTTAATTCATTTCCAACTCTTCCAAAAATGATTTCCTCCATAGAAATTGAGCTCCAAGCTCCATTGCTCCATCCTGTTCATCCCAAAGCTTGGAGGTGATTATATTCCTAGTCCGCGATCATTTGTTAGCTTCTGAATTGGTAAGTTCCTTCTTTAATCCCATAAATTTCCATTTAAATTCCTTCTTTTTTTTAAGCTTGTGGGCTATTTTGGAGCCCTTCCAATGTTTGTTTTACACTAAAATTCTGAGCATGCACACCTGGAATTGTTAGGAACATCGTAGTGTCTTTTATTTTTGGTTTCGGGTTGCGAGACCCACGGGCCCGCTTGTAATCCAGATTTCAACCCGGCTAAACTTTTAACAATATGGGTATCATTAGATTTTTTTGATGCATAGATTACGTTCTTGATAATGTGATTGCTTTTCGGGACTTCTTAGAACAGTTCGAGCTTGGATATCGTCATTCCAGCAGCTTGTCGATGGACGACAGGTAGGTTACGATTTCCTCTACATAGACTCTGTGTATATAGGCTATAATTGGATTATCTAGTATCCTTGGGTTGGGTATTCTAGGTTGGCACCCCAGACCTTGTCCATTTCTTCCGCCCGTCTTATTTTCTTATGTTCATTATAATAATTGATCTAATATTGTAGTATTACCCTTATGGCCCCGTGTGGCCTTTGTACATGTCTTTGGACCATAAATAGTGGGATATTTGGGAATGTCCATGAGTCCCAAACATCGAGTTGAGATTTTAGGCTGGTTATCTATGTTGTAGAGCAGATTGAGCCTGTGTAGGGCCGATAGGTTGATTGTGAGCCGTTGGGCTACTAGTTGTGTTTGGAATATCATTATCATTCATATAAGGAGTTTTCTGCATTATTTACTACTACTTTGGTTGCGAGCCTACTATAACTAGTTTTCTAAACCTTGCATGGCCCCGAGGGCCTATTTTCAGTATAAATGGTTATAAAAGGATTTTAAATGGATTTTATGGATCTTCTTGGAGTCAAAAAGGAATCATGATGATTTTATCACTGGTTTTGCACACTTACACTAGACTCGGTTGAGCCGAGCACCAGGCTTATTTTACTACTGATTTAGATCTAGTTATGCTCCGGGCACACTTTATTAGGATTTTGAGACTTGACTTACCGATTTAGACCTAGATAGACTCTGGGCACTCACATTGAGATTACGATCACTAGTAGACCTAGATACACTCCGGACAATTATATTTGAGATTTTGAGATTTAGTATGTGGTCGAGGACCTCTGTGGACCTTGCCGATCCAGACCAGGGGCTACGTGCTGTGAGTGCTGAAGGAAGGGTATACATTGTAGTTGAGGTATACGGGTGCGTCCTTCTATGGATCCTACCTTCTGGGCCTATCGATGTTGGAGGAGGTACATATAGTACTACTGTCACACCTAGTTTCATCATATCGCATCATGCCATTCATATTGTGTTCGGATCCACCCTTGTTTGTTATTTTCTCAGTGTACGCTCTGGTAGTATGGGATACCGGAGGGTTTGTTTTCACTTGAATATGTTCCTCGGGTGTATGGGTGCTCGTTGGGACTGTAGGTAGATTATATTACGCTATCTTAGTGAAGTACTTGTTAGAGGATTTCCGGTCATCGGTGGATTAGTGGATTCTATCTTAGTGTGGCACTAGTTAGCGGCCTTCTGAGCTTTGGTGGTGTAGCTTATTCTATCCTAGGGTTGTACTTGTGAGATTGATTTCTGATTATTCCTATCATTAGAGTTTTGTTATTAGCATGATTTCATTAATAGTATTGTTTCAAGCATGAGTATGTTTACTTGCCTTTCTTTCCTTCCCTTTTATTTGAGGTTACTGGTATACCGCCATTCTTCTTAAGCTCTCTCTTTATATATTATTGTTGCAAGGATCCAGGTGCATTTTCCTTTCCTTCACCTGTGTTCTATGATTTATATATCTCTTATGGCTAGCCTAGTATGGTTATTTTCTCCTTGTATTCTATATATGCTAGCTTTCGTGTACTTCTCTATTTGTTTTTTGTGCCTACTTTCTTCATTTTCTGCTATTTATTACTTTTATATCTTATATGTGCTCAGTCGGCTTATGATGCCTACAGGGTACCCGTTGCTTCACAATTTGTTCTCATACTATATTTATGCATCTTTCTAGTACAGATCCTAGTGTAAGTTCTCATCGTTAATTTTGTGGAGACTCGTGCAGCTTCCCAGACATCCGAGACTGAGGGTGAGATCCTGGTGACCGGGGCTTGACTTTTATATCATCTTTTGTACCATGTACTCTTTTTGTTATTCAGAGACAAATGCATATTATATTTTTTACCTTCTAGTACTCTGTATATTTAGTAGCGGCTCTTATACTATGATACCAAGTCATGGGATAGTTTGGCTTCTTTATATATATTCCAGTTGTTATATTTATTTATTTTCTCTCTTTCTTGCTTATATATTGCTTCTTTCGTGTGTTTAGCTTGCTAGTAGACCATTACTAACCGTTCTGGGCTACGGGAATTGGTACATCTTTAGGGGGATTATAGGTGTCATCATGACCTGAGAAATTGGATCATGATAGCTTGGTATCAGAGCCTAGGTTCATCAGTGCCATCGACATAAGAGTCAATGTATAGTAGAGTCCTGCAGATCGGAGAGGAGACGTCTGTACTCAATCTTCGAGAGGCTACGATGGCATTTTAGGAAACATGAATCTTTTCTTGATTCTATATCGTGCATCTTATCCTAGATGGTTTCCTAGAATCTCATTTGTTTTAGTTCACTCTTCCGCAGATGGCTCATAAGAGGTCTTACGCAGCAGACGAGGGCGAGCCTTAGACCCCCAGCACACCTGACTTCAGCTAGGGGCCGAGGTGGTCGTAGAGGTAGAGGCTGAGGATGTACTCGAGCAGCAACACCAGTTAGAGCTACTAGGGTTGAGGTTGAGCCTGAGTTAGTCCCAGAGCAGTAACCCATGGATCCGGGGATAACCCAGGTACCACCAGGGCCAGTAGTAGCTTATGTACCAGCATCAGCCCCAACTTCTTCGTCGGGTATTCGGGGTTTGCTTCTACAGTTACTTGATATGATTGGGTATAAGACTTCAGATGTAGCATATACATCCGCTTAGGGTGTATCCCTGGGTGTTAGGAGTTCAGGAGCGCAGCCTGCTACTGCGGCTCCCCGTGCTGAGGTTCTTTGGGTACCTTCCATTGCTCAGCCTCTTTCTCCTCGCCTAGTTAGGTAGAGCAGAAGGCTTTGGGCAGATTTTTGAGATTAGCTCCGACGAGGTTCTTTGGTACTCTTGGTCAGGATCCGTATGATTTTATTTCTACTTGTGAAAAGATGATACATCATCTGGGGTTATTGGAGACTCACGGGGTTGGTTATACTACTTATAAGATGGAGGGCCCAGCTAAGCTATGGTGGAGGGCCAAGTAGTTTGCAGACCATCCCAGTCTCCTCAGTTGTCTTGAAGGGAGTTTTATGAGGCCTTTATGACAAAGTTCTTACCTCAGAGTGATCGTCAGAGCCATAGGGAGAACTTCACCAGACTAATGCAGGGATCTATGTCGGTGTTGGAGTATCAGACCCATTTTCACCAGTTGGCTCTATTTGGGGCTATGATCATTCCCACAGAGCTAGACAGAGTTTGGCAGTTTGTTTGGGGGTTGAGGACAGAGCTTAGACAAACTGTTGAGATACTAGTTTCCAGTAGGCGACCTTTCCAGGCTATAGCAGATAACGTCCGTACTATGGAGGATTTGCACCATCATGATCCGGGGGCCAGAGATAAGAGGCCACGCCATCAGGGCAGTTTCAATGATTCCTATTTTGGTCGTAGAGGTTCAGGCCAGTATGGCCGAGGGTATCAGCCACAGTAGCACCAGGTTCAGCCTAGCCAGCCAATTCAAGCATCACTTCAGGCTTCAGGTGGGCCTCAGTTTGAGGAGGGTTAGAGCAGTCAGCATGGTTGTAGTGGCCAGTGTTCGAGGGGTACAACTTCTAGGGCATCAGGCCCTGGTGGTCACACCAGTTCAGCTAGCTTGTCCCGATAAGGTAGGCTATCAGGGCCTTGCTATGAGTATAGTGTCATCGATCATTATGCTAGAGAGTGCCCCTAGCTGGGTACAGTTTAGCCAGCCGCTCAGTCGGCTCAGCATCTAGGGGCAGTGCAGCCACCGGTTAGAGGAGGTGGTGTTCAGGGTCGAGATAGTTCCCAGTGTGGGAGGACAGGTGGTAGGGATAGAAATCGGTCCAGTGGAGGTCAGTGATAGTTTTATGCGGTCCCTGGTAGACTAGAGGCAGAGGCCTCAAAGGCGGTGATCACAGGTGCAATTTTTGAATGCCGCCAGTCAGCTTTATCTTTGTTTGATCCTGGTTCTACATGCTCATATGTATCTGCCTACTTTGTTCCTTGTTTGGGGTTAGATAGTGAGCCATTATCTGTTCATGTATCTGTTTCTACCCTAGTAGGCAATTCTTTAGTAGTGTATCGGATTATGAGATCCTATTTGATAGCGGTTGGTGATATTGAGACTTGGGCTGACCTGTTGATATTAGAAATGTTAGATTTTGATGTGATTCTGGTCATGGACTGGTTATCCCCTTACCGAGCAGTTTTGGATTGGAATGCCAAGACCGATACCATAGACGTGATCGGCGTATCCCTGATTATGTGATAGGTATCTATTAGTCGCGCACCATCTGAGATTATTTCTTTCCTTCATGCTAGGAAGTTGATTTCTCGCTGGTGTTTGACTTATCTAGCATATGTACGAGATGCTAGCACCGACACTTCTTCTCCTGAGTTAGTTCCTGTGGTTAGAGATTTTCTAGATCTGTTTTTGACTGACCTGTCAGACCTTCCACCTGAGCGTGATATTGACTTTGCTATTGAGTTAGAGTCGGGCAACAAACCCATTTCTATTACTCTATATTGTATGGCTCCAGCTGAGTTGAGAGAGCTAAAGGATAAGCTCCAAGACTTGTTAGCAAAGGGTTTCATTAGGCCGAGTGTGTCACCTTGGGGTGCTCCAGTTCTATTTGTGAAGAAGAAAATGGGTCGATGCGGATGTGTATTGATTATCAACAGCTGAATAAGGTGACTGTGAAGACTAAGTATCCGATAACGCGCATAGATGACTTGTTTGATCAGCTCCAGGGTTCTGCCATGTTTTCTAAGATAGATTTGAGGTCAGGCTACCACCAGTTGAGGATTAGGGTGGAGGACATCCCTAAGACAGCATTCACGACACGTTATGGCCACTATGTGTTCCTGGTGATATCTTTTGGGTTGACTAATACCCCCGCGACTTTCATGGAATTGATACACAGGGTGCTCCGACCGTACTTGGATTCGTTCGTGATAGTGTTCATTGATGATATCTTGATATACTCATGGAGTGAGGAGGAGCATAAGCTGCACTTGAGGACTATACTTCAGAGTTTGAGAGATCATCGACTTTATGCCAAGTTTTCAAAGTGAGAGTTTTGGCTTGAGTCAGTAGCATTCTTAGGACACGTGGTGTCTAAGGATGGGATTAGAGTTGACCTAGGGAAGATTTCAACAGTTCATGATTGGCCGAGGCCTACTACTCCTATCGAGGTTCGCTGCTTTGTGGGGTTGGCTAGATATTACAAATGGTTCATTGAGGGGTTTTCTTCCATAGCAGCACCTTTGACTAGGATGACTAGGAAGGATGTCCCATTCCAGTGGTCGGATCAGTGTGAGGACAGTTTTCAAAGGCATAAGGCCTTATTGACTTCAACTCCGGTGTTGACATTGCCAGTTGAGGGTCAGGGCTTCTCAGTGTATTGTAATGCTTCAGTGGTTGGTCTTGGTTTTGTATTGATGCAGCAGGGTCATGTGATAGCTTATACGTCAAGACAGTTGAAGGTTCACGAGCGCAACTACCACACTCATGATTTGGAGTTAGTGGCGGTAGTCTTCGTGCTCAAGATTTGGAGGCATTACCTATACGGGGTTCACTGTGAGATCTTCACCGATCACCATAGTCTTTATTACTTCATGAGTTAGCGAGAGCTGAACTCTAGGCAGCAAAGATGGATTGAGTTACTAAAGGACTATGACTTTACTATTTTGTACCATCCGGGCAAGGCAAACGTGGTAGAGGATGCCTTTAGCCGGAAGGCAGTGAGTATGGTCAGCTTAGCTTCTCTTTCAGTTTTGGATCAGCCATTGGCCTTGGACATCCAGTCCTTGGCTAATTGGTTGGTTAGTCTTGACTTGTCAGACCCCAGCAGAGTCTTTGCTAGTATTGAGATCCGTTCTACTTTGGTTGATCAAATTCAGAGTCATCAGTTTGAGGATCAGCGGTTATGTGACATTCGTGATCAGGTTGTTCGGGGTGAGGCTAGCAGGGCTACCTTAGATTTTTACAGTGCTTTGAGAATTGATAGTCGCTTTTGGGTTCCAAGAGATGGGGATTTGATTTAGTTGATTCTCCGTGAGGCACATTGTACTAGATATTCCATCCATCAGGGCACAACTAAGATGTATAGAGATTTGAGACAACTTTACTGGTGGAGTGGTATGAAGTGGGACATAACGGAGTTTGTTTCTTGGTGCTTGAACTGTCAGCAGGTTATGTTCGAGCACATGAGGCCTGGTGGGTTGATGTAAAGACTTCCCATTCCTGAGTGGAAGTGGAAAGGGATTACTATGGATTTCATAGTTCAGTTGCCACGTACTTTTAGGGGGTTTGACTCCATTTGGGTGATTGTTGATAAGATGACTAAGTCTGCACACTTTTTGCCAGTTTATTCTTCCTATAGTGCAGAGAGGTTGGCTCAAATTTATCTCCATGAGGTGGTTTATTTGTATGGGGTCCCAGCTTCTATCATCTTATACTTTGGCACTCAGTTCACATCTCAGTTTTAGAGGACTATTCAGCGAGAGTTGGGTACAGAGGTTCAGCCTAGTATCGTATTCCACCTTCGGACAGATGGACAGTCTGAGAGAACTATCCAGGTCTTGGAGGACATGTTACAGGCATGTGTTCTTGACTTTGAAGGTTCAAGGGATCAGTATGTGCCATTAGCGGAGTTTGCGTATAATAATAGTTATCACTCGAGTATTGACATGGCACCTTTTGAGGCATTGTATGGTAGGCGTTGTAGATCGCCAATGGGTTGGTTTGATGGTTTGGAGACCAGAACACAGAGTACAGACTTGCTTCGTGACTCCTTGGACAGAGTTCAAGTAATTCAGGACAGACTTCGGGCATCCCTGAGTAGGCAGAAGAGCTATGCAAATCATAGACTTCGTGCCTTAGATTTTAGTGTTTGTGACCTAGCATTTCTCTGTGTATCGCCCATGAAGGGCATGATGAGATTTAGTAGGCGGGGTAAGCTTAGCCCAAGGTATATTGGGCTATTTGAGATCCTTCAGAGAGTTGGTAGTGTTTCCTATATGTTAGCCTTGCCGTTGATGTTTTCACTTATGCACCCAGTTTTCTATGTATTGATGTTGAGGCGGTATGTTCCAGATGAGTCACATGTGTTGCAGTGGGATTCGGTACAGTTGGTTGAGAGTTTGGCCTTAGTTGAGGAGCCAATAGCTATTCTAGCCAGAGATGTTAGGAGATTGAAGTCTAGGGAGATTTTGGTAGTTAAGGTTTAGTAGAGGCACCGTCCAGTCGAGGAGGCTACCTGGGAGACCCAGAGAGAAATGCGGGCTCAGTATCAGCAGTTGTTTGAGGCTTCATGTACTCTCTTGTTCTTGACTTTCAAGGATGAAAGTCATTTTTTATAGTGGATGATGTAATGACCCTTTCGGTCATTCCCGTATTTTCACTTTCTTTGTACAAGTAGATCATTTTTGTAGCGGCCCCAAGTCATTTATGGCTTGCTGAGACCAGTGGTTTGGTGCCCTAGTCGTTTATTAGGTCGTTATGGCCGTTTCCCTATTTTAGTTCGTTTGTGTTCACGGGACCTCGGATGTATTCCCAAGGGTCCATCTGGTTGCTTTGGCCTATGCTTCTTGTTGTTGCCTGTTGCTTGCTGGTATGGCACCACGGCGGGTGCCCTTGCCATGCCTGCGCTAGCGTGCCTGCCAGCATTGACAAGGGAGCGCGCCTATGGTGCTTGGCCGCTGTGGCGATAGCGCGCCTGCTGTGCCTGGCCACGCCAGTGCCTGGGCGCTGGGAGTTTATAAGCTGGCCACCCTCTGCTCTTTTAATTCATTTCCAACTCTTCCAAAAATGATTTCCTCCATAGAAATTGAGCTCCAAGCTCCATTGCTCCATCTTGTTCATCCCAAAGTTTGGAGGTGATTATATTCCCGGTCCGCAATTATTTATTGGCTTCTGAATCGGTAAGTTCCTTCTTTAATCTCGTAAATTTCCATTTGAATTCCCTCTTTTTTTCTTAAGCTTTTGGGAGGTTTTGGAGCCCTTCCAATGATTGTTTTCCGCTAAAATTTTGAGCATGCACTCCTGAAATTATTGGGAGCATCGTAGTGTCTTTCGTTTATGGTTTTAGGCTGTGATACCCACGGTCCCGCTTATGACCCAAATTTTTACTCGGCTAAAATTTTAGCAATATGAGTATTGTTAGCTTTATTTTAACGAGTATATTACATTCTTGATAGTGTGATTGCTTTTTGGGACTTCTCAGAGCAGTTCAGGCTTGGACATCATCGTTCTAGTAGCTTGTCGATGGATGACAGGTAGAATACGGTTTCCTCTACATAGACTCTGCGTATATAGTCTACAATTGCACTATCTAGTATCCTTGGATTGGGTATTCTAGGTTGGCACCCTAGACCTTGTTTGTTTCTTTCGTCCATCTTATTTTCTTACATTGGTTGTAGTAATTGATCTAGTATAGTAGTATTACCCTTATGGCCCCGTGTGACTTTTGTACATGCTTTGGACCATAGATGGTGAGATATTTAAGAATTTCCGCAAGTCCCGAACATCGAGTTGAGATTTTAGGCTGGTTATCTATATTGTAGAGCATTTTGAGCATGTGCAGGGCCGATAGGTTGATTGTGAGACTTTGGGCTACTAATTGTGTTTGGCATACCATCATCATTCATATAAGGAGTTTTTTGTATTATTTACTACTACTTTGGTTGCGGGCCTACCATAACCTATTTTCTAAACCTTGCATGGTCGTGAGGGCCCATTTTTAGTATAAATGGTTATAAAAGGATTTGAAACAGATTTTATGGATCTTTTTGGAGTAAAAGAGGTATCATGATGATATTATCACTGGTTTTGCACACTTACACTAGACTCAGTCGAGCAGAGCGCTAGACTTATTTTACTACTGATTTAGACCCAGTTATGATTCGGGCACCCTTTATTGGGGTTTTGAGACTTGACTTACTAATTTAGACTCGGATAGACTCCGGACACTCACTTTGAGATTATGATCACTGGTTTAGACCCGAATACACTCCAGGCAGTTATATTTGAGATTTTGATATTTAGTATGTGGTCGAGAACCTCCATGGATCTTGCCGATCCAGACCAGGGGCTACGTATTGCGAGTGCCGGAGGAGGGGTATATGGTTTAGTTGAGGTATATGGGTGCGTCCTTCCATAGATCCTACCTTCTGGGCCTATCGGCACTGAAGGAGGTACATACAGTACTACTGTCACACCTGGTTTCATCATATCACATCATGCCATTTATATTGTGTTCGGATCCCCTTGTTTACTGTTTGCTCAGTGTACCCTCCGGTAGTATGGGATGTCGAAGGGTTTGTTTTCACTTGTATATGTTTCTCTGGTGTATGGGCGCCCGTTGGGACTGTAGGTAGATTATCTTATGCTATCTTAGTATAGTACTTATTAGAGGCTTTCCGATCATCGATGGATTAGTGGATTCTATCTTCTTGTGGCACTGGTTAGTGGCATTCTGAGCTTTGGTGGTGTAGCTTATTCTATCCTAGGATTGTACTTGTGAGATTTCTTTCTAATTATTTTTATCTTTAAAGTTGTGATATTAGAATGATTTCATTAATAGTATTGTTTCAAGCATGAGTATGTTTTACTTGTCTTTCTTTCCTTCCCTTTTATTTGAAGTTACCGGTATACCGCCATTCTTCTTAAACTCTCTCTTTATATATTATTTTTGCAAGGATCCAGGTGCATTCTCCTTTCCTTCACCTATGATCTGTGATTTATATATCTCTTGTGGCTAGCCTAGTATGGTTGTTTTCTCCTTGTATTCTATCTGTGCTAGCTTCCGTGTACTTCTCTGTTTATTTTCTGTGACAACTTTCTTCATTTTCTGCTATTTACTACTTTTATATCTTATATGCGCTCAGTCGGCCTATGATGCCTACTAGGAACCCGTTGCTTTGCAATTAGTGCTCATACTACACTTCTGCATCTTCCTAGTGTAGATCCTAGTGTGAGTTCTTGTTGTTGATCGCGTGGAGACTCGTGCAGCTTCCAAGACATACGAGACTGAGGGTGAGATCCTGGCGACTGGGGCTTGACTTTTATCTCATCTTTTGTACCATGTACTCCTTTTATTATTCAGAAACAGATGTATATTCTATTTTGTACCTTCTAGTACTCTGTATATTTAGTAGCGACTCTTATACTATAATACCAGGTCGTGGGATGGTTTGACTTCCTTTATATATATTCCAGTTGTTATATTTCTTTACTCTCTTTTGCTTCCACTTATATATTGCTTCTTCCACGTGTTTAGCTAGCTTGTAGCCTATTACAAACTGTTTCGAGCTACAGGGATTGATACGCCTACATGAGAGTTGTAGGTGCCATCATGACTTGAGAAATCGGGTCGTGACAATTCTCTATTTGATGTTTTACTCTTTCAAATTCTAAGCTTTTGATTTTGGTTAGTTTGTCCTGCAAACCTTCTTCTCTTGTCGCACTTTATTTGTCTATAGATAGAAATTTTGGTTTCATTTGCTCATGCATGTTTGCAAGTAGATATTTATGTGCAAGTCTTTTAATTGTTAGTTACGTATTTACCTTCTTTTTTTTGTGTGTTAAAACTTAAACTGAAGAGGAAAATGTTAGAGGTCGTGTGCTTCAACCATTAAGAATGCCAAAACGCTCTCAGGTCACTTAGTACCAGTGGGTCATTGAGGATGATACCAATGGCTCCTGTTGCTGTATTATAGCACTGGATGCTCCGGACGAATCCAGTAAAGGTTCCTCCAATTGTACTAATACTGAGACTAATGAGGTCAGTTGGTTTTTTCTCTGGAATGTAGGTTCTTCTATTAAATGGTACACTTTGTATCCAAAGTTATCAAGTACTTGTTATTTTTTATCTTGTGTTTGCGGTAAAACATTTATATATGCCAACTTTTTAAGTTTTTGAAATTGATTTAGTTCCATCTTCTAACATAAACCTTCGTGCTGAATTGAAAAGGTGTATTATATATCAATTAATTATAGCTGAATTTATCATTTTGATTGAAGAAATGATAACTACACAATAGAGATGCAGAGCATTTGGTTAAGTATGTGTCCCTTGTATTTGTGCTCCTACAAAGTTGAGGGAAACAACCTGATCCCTGATTGAGGGTTAATTGTTGTGTTGCTTGATGGTTAGGCGTACGAAAGCAAAAAATCGATCAATTTATGAATATTATGTTATATCTCCTTCTCATTCGAGAACTGAAAAATGTTATTAATTACTGTTATTACCTTTTTATTGTGCTTCTATATTTAAGTAACTTTAACACTATCACAGTTCAACTCTGTCATTTTCAATATGGGTTTAGGATCAATTATTTATATCAAATTTCTCTTAATTTGAACCATAGTAAAAAGATTCAAATTATTTTTTTCCCATCTCTTTTACTGTGTAACTGCGAGATCTCCTAAAATCTCAAGTGGAATGTCCATATTTTTTTTCAGAAAGTTGAAAATGCAAAAATTAGTTCCTCAAAACTTTGCTGGTATGCTTCAGAGATTTGGTAATTGTGTTGTAGAAGAACAAAGTTAGTGGAACATGGTCAATGGGAATGACCTTAGAAATGTTGGAGATCCTAAGCTAGAGAGAGAAGACTACGTTTCAAGAAGATATAGTGGATGGTATAGCTTGCTACATGGCGGCATATCTGTGGTCTCTTAAACAAACTAAGGTATGAATTGTTCCTCAATTTGATAGTATGATAATTGTATAATTTGTACCATACATTTTTTGTTCAGTCAACTTTTCGTATTCAACTTCAAATGTTTCAGAGGAAGTAATAGTTTCCTAACCAAATATCTTGGACTGTATTATTTGATTAAGCATTGCCTCCTTCGCCAGTTTTAGTTTCTTGAACAGCTCCTGTTGTGAGATTCTACTTCCACTGGAGCACATACAGTTCTCTCTCCCTTAGCTTTCACCAGTATTTTGACTATTAAAACTTAAGCAGATAAACTAGTAATCTAAATTTTTTGATTTAATTAATTAGCTAATTTTGCAATATATTAAACTACTAAATGCTATTGTAGTCCATTCTATTGAGCAATGCAAAGTATTAAAAATAAAAGTAAATTCGTATCGAACACCCAAAATGCAACTAATCAGGATATATATGTTTGTTCCATTAAGACCTTTTCAACCATGAATAGTCAATTCTTCAAGTCCATAATAACTAAATTTATATATGATGTTGCAGTCCACTTGATCTGATTGACTCCGTCGAAAAAGCTTTGTTTTCGAGTTTTGGGTTCTAAGTTTTTTCTTTTTGGGATGGGAGGTGTTGAAGGTTGGAGTTTTATTGTAGAAGTAAGTGTTTGCTTTTGTTTATGGACTTAATTGTACAGTTCCATTTCGTTTTCAAAATTATGTTTACTTTAGAATTATCTTCCACAACTTCATCATGAACTCAAAACATTTTTTGAATTTGTTTTGAGTTTTACTTCTTCTTTGTGCCTGTAGTACAATTAGGAATAAAATATCTCAAGCATAATAGCATTAGTTGAACTGCACATTTCTTTAAATATCATATTATAGGATAAGAAATTCGTATATGTATAAACAGGTGAATATTGTACTTTTGAAATGAAAATAGGATGCTCGCCTAATTTGTTTGAAATTTTCCTATTATTTTCACCAATTCGATAATGATTTACACTGTCCTATTGTGGATCAGGAAATCTTGGATTCTTACACTAGAGAATTTATCTTAAGTGACTCATGCCCGAAAGTTTTTTAGAAGAGATTCCCATAGTTTTGAAGTTCTGAAATTTTGATGAATATAGCCTTCTAAGACCTCTTATATGTTGCTTCTATTACTTAGCACCTCTCTTACTTTTAAGTAGTGACTCTTTTATGACTAATAACATGTTTGACCAAGCTTTTAAAATCAACTTATTTTGAGAAGTGCTTTTTGAAAAGTGTTTTTCAAAAAAGTTCTTTTGATGAAAAACAGTTTATGTTTGCCCAATTGATTTAAAAAACACTTTTGAGCAGCAATTAGTGTTTGACCAAACTTTTTTAAAAGTGTTTCTAAGTGTATTTTTCTCAAATGTGTTTTTCAAAATAGTGCTTTTGAGGAAAAACTACTTTTTTTAGCTTCTGGAAAACAACTTCTACTACTCCCCAGAAAAACTTATTTTCTCCTAAAAGCTTGGTCAAACACCTTAATTTTTTAAAATAAGCATTTTTGAGAAAAAATAAGTACTTTTGGCAAAAATAAGTTTGATCAAACAAGCTATAAATTATTGTAGTTTCAGGTGGATTAGAATTGATTGGGTTCCTTTAGTTTCTTGCCTGATCTCTAAAGAGGAACAAAGTTGTAAACAATAGTAAGCAGTGATAGGAATCATTGGGAAGACCACATGAATGGAGTTATATATTTCTTGGTGTCTGATCAAAAGGAAATCATGCTTTCTAGATCTGGCTGGGTTACTACTATCTTTGGGAACTTGCTTAGAGACACTATAATTGGTGTCCTTCTATGGCTATTACATAAACAACTAACCACTAGAATGAAGTTGGTGGATTAAACTACAAAACCAACTTCTAGACTTCTTTCTATCCAGGAACACTTAAGAAAATGTGCATCGAGTATTCAAATACTTCAGAAGACAATGAACCAATGTATATATTTTAGTAGTCCTTCATTAGAAACCTTCGTTGATGCTGGTTGTATTAATGATAAGGAAGATTACTCTTCCTCAAAATACTTATTTCTTTCAGGTATTAATACTTGATTAAACTGAAACATATATATACTTTGTTAGAGGATAATTTTTTCTTTAATTCTCAAAATTATTAATACATCACCACCCTTGTAATTGGCTCATTATTTCGAGCAGATGTATATGTGTGTTAATATTTAGGTTGATAATAGTATTGAAAATATATAAGATATTACCTTTATGAAGTCTAATTTCTTTTGTACAACAAGATTGTAAAGGGCCATCAAATATCTTTCAAAACCACTAGCCCAATAATGGATATATTAATTAAATTCATGTATGTTGAACTTAATAATAAATCTTACGTTAGCCCTTAATATTATCTATTTGAATTAATATATGTTGTATTTAAAATATTATTCAAATTTTTTCTGATTTTAAATTGAGTAAAGCTAACATATTTTCAAAAATATATATTTTCTTCGTCTCAATTTATATGACTATTTTCTTTTTAGTCCCTTAAAAAAAGAATGATTTTTTATATATATTTAATAAATAATAATTTAATGATAATTTTTGTTTTCTTACTAATAAAATGATTCATAATCATAAATTTTAAAACTTATTTTAAATTATAAATTTGAAAAGTCTTTCCTTTCTTTCTCTAACTTTGCCTAATCAAACACCTCCAACAAATTGAGAGGGAAATAACAAATAGTAAAAAAGCTGAGAAAGAAACTTTAATTGAAACTACATGGCTTTTTTTTAAGGCAAATGGAATTGAAAAGCGAGGCATGGTATGGAAAAAGAGAAAAGGAAAACATATAAGCAGTAAAAAGGCACATGCTCCAAATGGAAAGTGGGAAAAGGAGAAATAGCTTGTGTCTCAAGAATATGGTGGTCCCTACAAATACCAAAACCATAAATAAAGAAGAGTTCAACATCACGTCAAGTCCGCACGCCGTACGTTTCTTTTTTATTATTCTCCCTTACTATTTTCCTTCGACCTATTCCTTCTCTCGCCTCTCTCATCACTCCACCATAAGGTCTTCTCCTTCAGTTTCCAAAACTAAATTGTCTCGGCTATGGCGATTAACAACAACAATGGAGTTGCTATTTGTACGGTGAAGAGGCCTAAGACGAAGATAGTATGCACTCTAGGTCCGGCATCTCGATCAGTGCCCATGGTCGAGAAGCTTCTCCGGGCCGGCATGAACGTGGCCAGATTCAACTTTTCTCATGGATCTCACGAGTATCATCAGGAGACCATTGATAATCTCCGGCAGGCTATGGAGAATACCGGTATTCTCTGTGCCGTTATGCTTGATACCAAGGTACCTACTATTCTTTTACATGCAAAATTGCCAGAATAACTAATCAAAGTACTGTCGTTCTCCAATTGGTAAGTCTAGTGACAGATCGGTTATAGGAGTAATATGGGATAGAAACAAAAGTGGATCATTGGTATTTACTGAGTGCTTGTATATGGTTTGTTTATTATTTGATCTTTGGTGATTCTTCGCTACTTTTCTACTTGCAGATCCTGTTGTTGGTTGTCTTTTTGTACTTTATGTGCCTTTCGCTGGTTTTGTCTCCCTTCTGGTATTGTGTGACTTTTTCTTGTATTGGAATGGAATGGGTTGGGATGAATATTTAGTATTTATATAGTTGATTCTAACTAGTTTGGGATAAGGTCTAGTTGAAATTAGACACATGGAGAGGCTGGACTGTTGAAATTCGGTGTATTAATGATGCTACTCTGCGGACTAGTAGGAGCAATTGGACCCTCGAGGTTGATTTTGAAAAGTTGGATTGCTTCCAGAATTGTGTATTCGCAGTTGGTGAAATGTCTTTTTCTAGGGGAAATTAATTATGGTGTTGTCTACAGGTTCAATTTTTTTTGATTGTTTTTATTGATCTACAACTTGAAGTTCAATCATGCTTTGGGGTGAGGAGTTCCATCAATTTAAACATGGATGGCCAATTATGTTCTAAATTATGAAGGTTTTTTTTTTTTTTTCAAAGTTACCTATTTCAAAAAAAAAAATATGAGGTTTTTAATGGGGTTTGGCACTGCTTTATAATGAACGATTAGATGCCTGGCTTAACCATCTATTTCATTTAATGGGTAGCTCAGACAGTCAATATCCTAGTTGGGCTTGTATGTTGCCATTGTGTTTTATTTTCTGGTAGAGAATATTAGTCTTCCCCTGTCCAGGAAGCAATGGATAAAAACTTTGATGCTCTTTTGCTTCATTACAGAAGGCATTCCCTCTACCATTGTTGTTAGTGGCCTTGGAAACTTATGTTTATAATAGATGGATATGCTACAAGTCTAGGACTGAGTAGTAAGTTGTAATAAAATAATCCTGATATGTACTAACAGTTGTAGTTTTGAGTTGTTCTTGGGCTTCCATCTCTTTTTGATATTTTGGAATGTTTTTAATGTTTCCACGTGTAGATGTGAGAGTATGTGTAGTATTCTTCGTTAATTGCCCAATATGGATAGACAGTATTGCTTAAAAGTTCTGATATATTCTGTGTTGGTTTGGATGGATCCTTATGAAAGTATACATGGGTGTCAAACAAGGTTGCAAAGTTAAACAGCTTTGTAGTAACAACGGAGAAAGTACAAAAGCTCTGTTAGAAACTTTTTAGAATATCATACTGGTTTAGAATGTTTATTAAGGGTGCTCAGTAAATGAGTCTTGAAGTGGTGGATATTAGAATGTAGTATTCACAAGATTTTATTCTTGATGGAAATAAACATTAATTGGAAATTAGATATTAGAACCAATCAAAAAAAGAAAATTTGGATATTAGATGGTATTATTTGAGATTGTTGCGTACCTATTGCCTTGTGCCGAAGTAATAATTTTCTGTCTTATCTGGAGCCTTGTGCCGAAGTAATAATTTTCTGTCTTATCTGGATTCTCTTTTTCTTCTAATCTTGGCTCAACTGGACCATATTGATCGCTATGCAAACTTGAGGCATCAAACTTGATTAAAGATTTCATTTGGCACTTCAATGTTGACTGGAACATTATGTCATTCTTATCCTGGTGTATTTTGGAGAAGGCCATTTCCTTAATAAATAGAAAAAAATTCTTAAATTTTAATTGAAGTTCTATTCTTTGTTAATTAAGAGAGACGGTCTCTAACTCATCTTTCATAGTTTCTTGTACATAATTTTGTGCTCATCTTTTGCTCTGGTTGTATTCAAGATTAACATGTTCTATGTTATGTAACTGAGAATTCTTACTGATGTTTAGTGGCAATGTGAGATGTCAATGTAGACTCTGAACTCTATACTTGCTAAGAAGCATGATACATATATGATTGCGAGCCCTGTCTAGTCTTCACCTTTTTATGTGAAAGTTCTGACTCTTCATTTTCATCTCGTAGGGTCCTGAAATTCGAACAGGGTTTTTAAGAGATGGTAAGCCTGTTCAACTTAAACAGGGTCAGGAGATCACAGTCTCAACTGATTACAGCATTAAAGGTGATGAGAGTACGATATGCATGAGCTACAAAAAGTTAGCAGAGGATGTAAAGCCACAAAGTGTGATTCTATGTGCAGATGGCACAATCACCTTTACCGTTTTGTCTTGTGACAAAGAGAAAGGTTTGGTACGATGCCGCTGTGAGAACACTGCTGTTCTTGGTGAAAGAAAGAATGTCAATCTCCCTGGTGTAATCGTGGATCTGCCGACATTAACAGATAAAGACAAGGATGACATCTTAAACTGGGGAGTTCCAAATCATATTGACATGATTGCGTTATCTTTTGTTCGTAAGGGTTCGGATCTTGTGGAGGTTCGGAAGCTGCTAGGTGAACATGCAAAGAACATCCTTCTAATGTCTAAGGTTTGGTTCTGACCAGATAACTATGTAGTCTGATCTTTTCTCCATGTTGCCTATTCACTTTATTGCATAGTTATTATGTATTTTAAGATGAGAGTCGTACATAGTACACTAATTTGCAGAAATACAATAAATTATGGATTCAATCTTACTCTTTATCCCCAGAATTGAAGAGATAATGAACTAAACTAGTAGTAATCTATAGGTCTCTATTCTGTCTGATCTGGATTAAGCATTACCAGAACAATTCAATTGTCAGCGACATTAGCTTGTTAGTTGGATTTTTAAATAGACGCTTGGGCATATAGACTGTGAATTGAGTCATCAGTAATTTAGTTTCTTTCTTTCCTTGACATTACTGAAATACTCACAAACATGTAGAAACAGTCAAAAACTCCTAACGTTTTTCCTCTTCTTGTTAGGTTGAAAACCAGGAAGGTGTAGCAAATTTTGATGACATTCTTGCAAACTCTGATGCATTTATGGTAGCAAGAGGTGACCTGGGAATGGAAATTCCAATTGAAAAGATATTTTTGGCTCAAAAGGTAATGATTTACAAGTGCAACATCCAAGGGAAACCTGTTGTCACAGCAACACAGATGTTGGAGTCCATGATCAAATCTCCAAGACCAACTCGTGCAGAAGCAACAGATGTTGCCAATGCTGTTCTTGATGGCACAGACTGTGTCATGCTTAGTGGTGAAACAGCTGCTGGAGCTTATCCTGATCTTGCAGTGGGAACCATGGCCAAAATTTGTATTGAAGCAGAGAGCACAATTGATTATCCAGATGTTTTCAAAAGAATTATGGCAAATGCACCAGTTCCCATGAGCCCCTTGGAGAGCCTTGCGTCTTCTGCCGTCCGGACCGCTAACTCTGCAAAAGCTGCTCTTATCCTTGTGTTAACCAGGGGAGGAAGTACGGCGAAATTGGTGGCCAAGTACAGGCCTGGAATGCCTATATTGTCGGTGGTTGTCCCTGAGATCAAGACTGATTCTTTTGATTGGACTTGCAGTGATGAGTCTCCAGCAAGGCATAGCCTTATCTTCAGGGGATTGGTTCCAGTTCTCCATGCAGGGTCAGCTAGGGCTTCCCATGAAGAGTCTACAGAAGAAGCACTGTATTTTGCTCTTCAACATGCCAAAACAAAAGGGTTATGCAAGGAAGGAGATTCCGTTGTAGCCCTACACCGTGTTGGAACTGCTTCTGTGATCAAGATTGTTACAGTCAAGTAATGACTTTTGACGCCTGCTTTTTTGGGTTTTGTTGCTAAAGGGTGACCGAGTGGTAAATGTTTTTGCTTGTTGGCTGAATCATTTTCTGCCTTCTAGAGAAGGAACTTATGACTATACCTTCTTATATTTTGTCTTTATATAATGCCTCGCCCCTTTTTTGCTTTCCAGCACAATTTTCCAACCTGACTGGCTGGAGTTTCACTACCCTTTAACTTCTTTAGATATTTATCTGCCACAGCCTACAGACAGTGATGTGATGCGAACTAAACTCCTTATATATCTGCCTTTTTATTTATCTCTCTAAAGTAGAGTCATCTGCAAAATATATTACTGCATGTTTCGTCACATTAATGTTTAATTGGTCGTCCATGTGCTTATCAGCTGCCAAGTTAGACCAACTATAGGTGAGTAGTGAATGCTGAAGTGTTACATGAATTGAAATAGAGGTGGTGGTTAATTTCATACAACAAAGTTATGTTATAAACTAGAATGCCATTAGTGTTGGTTGTTAACAAGTTCTTACTAAAAACTTGTCAACATAACCTTGTAAATGGCCACTAGCAATAACAAAAGTGCTGCCATTGATAAGTGGTATTGTCAGTGGCCCATGATATCATTAGGCACAGTTAGTAGTTCAACATTTTCCTATATCAGAAGACCATACATGATGATAGGCGGTTCAACAATATAAAAGTTCCACTTTTAGTTCATGTAAGTGTTACTGTAATAGTACTATAGGAATGTAATGGTACTATATTGGAATAAGAGTAATCAAGGGCACCTATACTTCGGACCTTCAAGTCTGCAAACAATATAGAGGACTAATTCCCTCATTTGACTAAGTCCTACTTCGAAATTGTATTCTTTTATTCCTTTAGAGATCAGATATCCCATCATCTCTAATATAAGAACCGTTGGATATCCTACCTTTTTTATATAAAAGGGTGTTTTGATATCAATTCATACATGGAAACGACAACTGCTCAAAATTTCCACCAGCTGACCCAAACGTATATCCTGAAGGATGTACATACTGGCATAGTACATGTCATACAAGCCTACAATATATTACATTCATATCTCATTTAAGTTGGGCCAGCCTTTTTCTGGAATTTCATACCTTGGATTTTATGTTCATAATGCTATGATGCTTGCCTGTAATGTCAATTGTATGTCACTATATAAGATCTAAAGTGTAACTAAAGCCTCCGTTGGACTTTAAGTTTGCTAATGGAGCTTGAGCTCCTCCATAAAGCTTGACTACAACTGTCACCAAAGGCTATTAAATTGTTAAGGCTGCTTATCCCATTTTGAAAGATAGATACAATGATATGATTTTCCTAATGAAAGAGCAATCCTCACACCAAACGTTGAAATTGTGCAAAAGGTGAACGAATTCATAATATCAAAAATTTCAGTAAAAACAAAAGATTTGGCAAAAAGGACATTTTAAAAACTCAATTGGCAAAATGGCCGATGAATTTCTTTTTTCTTTATTTTTTCATTTTAGGGTTCAGATAAGTGCAAAAAAGTTGGGTCGAGATTCTTTTTATTATTTTAAAGAGTTTGAGGTGAGGCTTTAAGTTTATTAAATTCCTTTCTCTTCTCCTAAAATATGTATAATTCTCTTTCTCTCTCAAATTCATTCACACTCTCATCTCTTCAAGCTCCGAATCTTTCCATTCAGTTTCTCTTCTCCCCTAAGCTTGAAGCTCTCCATTCATCGTTATCAGGTATTTTTTTTTCTGATTTCAAGCATTTTGAACTCCATATTAATTTTTTCCAGACAAAAGTTCTTGTTTTTGGGTCTCTTGATATTTTGGGTCTATTAATAAATCCTAATGTTCATACAGTTCTGGGTCTTTTTCGAATTTATGGAAATGTACTCAGTTTTTCTGTCGAAATATGTGTTATTTATACTCATTTTACTTGTTTCGATCGTGTTTTTTTCTGTTTCCGTTTTGCAAATTCATCTTGGTCTATTACTAGACTTGAAAGTTTTGCTTGTTTTCTTGTCAAAATATGTGTTATTTTTACTTATTTTGCTTGTTCTGATGGTGTCTTTTTTTTCTTCTATTTTTGTAAATTCATCATGGTCTATTACTATAATTGTCATCGATTATTATTATTTTTATATCGTGCTTGATCAAAGAGACTCTATCATCTGTATGTAGACCATAAAAATGATAAAAAGAAGAGAAGAAAAATCCTTAAAGATAATGACCCACCATGCTACTCTACAGAAGAAAATGACGAGAAGGATTCAAATTCGACCAGCACACCATCGGTGTCGTCAACGCCCTTCATCCGACATACTCTTTTTGAGAAATGACATGGAATGTCTCTTCAGAAGGGCTTGGAGAAGACATACAACAGATGAAAATAGATATTCGCGGGGTTGTACATTTTCTACTTATAATCCTTGAAAGGCTTAGGGAAAAGCCTGATGATCTGATTACCCTCCTCCTACCCCCTAATAGACTAGTTTATTAGTGTAACTAGTCTTCATACTCGCGCGATGCGCTGCAGTATTAAAGTTTTATAATAATTGCAAATTGTTATATGAGTTATTTTGATATTAAATTATATTTGTTTTAAAAAAATTCAACCGTTATCATGTTATAAGGAAAAAGATTCACCAAAAGTGAATAAAACAAAGAGAAAAATTGGCGAAGATAATTAATACACATACACTAATAAAGAAAGTTGTTTAAGACTTTTTTAAACCTCCATATTTAAGAAAAGTAAAAAGAACGACAACGTTAACACTCTGTGTATCGATTTATGCAGTTATCCTCACCAAGAGGGTACTTGCGAAAACTTGTTTCTCGACTTCACCCGCTTTGTCATCCCTTTGCTTCGTTACTGCTAAAATAGAGATTTCTTTATTTCCTTTTAACTTTGTTGCAATGCTCATATTTTTTCTCCTCTTGTTTATTCTTTTAATCACAAGAAGAGAGAATCAAGATAATAAGAGTTACCTCTAAGTCTATGCATGGAGACTCCCCTTATGGAAAGTATTCATCACCTGGAGGAACTTTTCAGTGTATGGGGAATATATCCTGCAGCAACAACGTATAGAATCAATAAAAGTAAGTAATTAAATGATACTCCATCAAACAATAAAGCTCCAAAATCATGGCCTAGATGATGCAAGATACTTTTGTTTTAGTACACTTAAATTAACAATTTTACAACATGGAAGCTAAATGACTTATACAGAACCTCCTTGTCACCTCCTCTTACCATAATGACTATACTTGATACACAAACCTTAATTCCAAGCAATGAATACATATCAATTTTGAAGATTCACAACCAGGTGGTCTGTCTACTGTGTATTAGATAAATCTCCACTTTTAAGAAATAACTACATGAACCCTTTTCTAAAATACACTAAACTTAAGATCTATTATAGAATAACACAAGCTAAACAAAATCATCATTTGCAACTATACAAAATTTTAAATTTTAGCAAAGAAAAGTAAAACAAATTTCAATGTGAAGGAAGAAAAATGGGATTACAGGGGAAAGTGACCAAAAAGAGAAGACGGGACGGAGCCAATATGAGAAGAGTAGCATTAAAATACCACATGCATTTCACCGATGTATCTCACAACATAATCTCTAGCAAACCTGAAAATGGAGAGCGTTCTACATTTTTTTGGAGTCAAGAGGCAAAATGAAAATCTAATATTTCTTAACGGGTTAACCTTAAATTGATAAGAAAATTAAGCAACTCGCACTCAACCCCGATAAACCATTAACTCCAAAATGATTCGACCAAATTTGACGAAGAGTATACCTTAAATGTGGAAATGATACTGGTATTCTCTCCATTCTAGAGAAGAGGCTGATTGGTCAATATTCGAGGGTCATGAGGCAGTTTACTTTCCATTGTGGTAGAGGGAGAATTCTGTATAAAAGATGTAGTATAACAAAGAAATCTTGCTTATTGACTAATAACACAATGTAAAATCTAAAGACAATGAGTGCACATCTGAATATACAATATGTCTAAAGTTTTACTTAAAATCTTCTATAACACAGTTTTTCAGTCTGAGGCAGTGGTGAACATACACCCACTTTCTTATGATAGCTACTAATTTTGTCAAGTTAGATTCAAACAGAAAAGTACATAATCTTCATCTTGTACTCAAAGTAGAAAACACACAGCAAATTATGAAGGTTTTATAACTTCATTATGAGGTTGGAAGCAGACGTTGATCCACGCCAGTAGAGGCCAAATGCTGAAATCCAACTGACTAAATTCATCACGCCATGACAACATGTCCCGCATCACCAGTTGAACCAGCATTGGCCGGGTGATTGTATAGAGCAGTAGCCACCGCATTGCCCTGCTCTGTTTGACCACCCGTGTGGCGCTGTGATCAGTGTTGTGGAGCCAATTTAAAGGTCTATTACTCAATACTTCAAAAGCCGACAGGAAAAATTTAAACCATTAAAATTCTGCAATTAATCACAAAAAGTAGGACCAAAAAAAAAAAGAAAAAAAAGGAGAAATACTTGTAGATTATGATCCAGGTGCTAATAGAGAGGCAAAATGTCGAAACCAAAGCGGCACAATCACGTGTAAATCTAGCAAAGTCGAAAGCTACCTGAAACCAACTGATTTTTTATCGTAATTCCAAAAAAAATGATTACTATAATTCAAAACTCAAAGCTCTGAATCGTCCCGATACAGAATGAATAATAAAATGTTACAGGTTACTGATTAAAGTTGAAAATAAGTTGCTGAAATTACATCAGATTGAAAAAAAGTTTCCTAAATTGTATCAGATAACAACCAAACCATTTTACCAAAAATGAGTTAATTTAGAAGAGATATAAGATAGTAGTCTCCCCGATATATATCTCCTTATAGTTTGTTGTCACCAATCACCAAAAATTTATTCTTGTTGTCAATTTCAGACAAATTACAACAATCACCCAAAGAGCTACTTTAATCTTTCTGTCAGATTAGTTAGAAATTTGCAATGCAGAAATTTCATTAGAAAATTTTGGAATTACTTTACCATAATTATAAAAACTGGCATAAATTCCCAAGTCACGAAATTAAAACCAACAATACCGTCCTTTTTCCTATTTCTCTGTTTTCATCCGGTCTCAAGTGCCTGCTTGATTCACCTTCTTTCCAAAGACACAACTTTTTTTCTAGAGGCATGTGATTTGAGTCGTAAGTATCCTTAAAAAGAGATCTTTTTTGTATTATACTTTTTCTAATAGTTATGACTGTCCTTTCTTCTTCTTCATCAGCCTCCCCGTGGATATCAGACACTATTATGGACCTCCCACAATGGGTCCAAGGCAATTTAAATGTCTCCTAACTAGATAATCAGACTTTGAAAGATATTTCCAAGAACCAGTAGAGAGAAAAGAACCATGGTAAGTTCTTTTTGCCTTTGCCATTTCATTGAAGATTTAAGTTCATCTTCATGTCTGTTAATATAATTTTTTATTTTGGAAGGTTTGCATGAGGGATCCTTGAAGACTATGGTGGCAAATCCTATACTAGATTCAGCGATTTCTGCTCAGCGAATATCCTAAATAAAACATAAGAAAAGAGTTCTAGCCTCTATTTCTCCACCAAAAAAATCTTCTCTGACCGTAGAACCTCCTCCTAAAAAGAAGAGGAGTTTTGCAAAAATAAGATCCTCCGGAGCAACTATTTGAGGCTGGGGTGAATGCTGAAGCCCTCATAAACTTTCTCCCTTTTATCCATCATGATCATGTCCTTCCCCTATTCTCGACATGGTCACCATTAAGGAGGGTGATGACTCTGAGGAGGAAGACATTTTCCTTCAAAGCTGCAAATCTAAAATAGTTGAGTATTGACTCCTAGTGGATCTAGGTCACCACTAGGTGATTGTCCTAATGAAACTAATCCAAGGTTTACCAAGGAGACAAAGTCCACAGAATGAAAGAAATCTCTACTGAGAACCCAATCCATCGGCATTCTCACCAGATTGTCTTCCTCTTCTCAACCTCCACGGAACCACGGTTCGTCTAAGTCCAAACTTGTCAAGATTTTTCTGTCTCCAAGTGCTAATCCTTAACAAAAAAGGTTCACCATTTTGATGATTTCAGCAGACATAAATTTTCTCTCCAGGCTGGTTGGTGTTGCCAACTAAATCCGACCACTGATCTTTGACTCAGACAGAGAGAAAATGAAAATTTTCCCGAAGGAATATTTATTTGACGAAGGCATGCATGTCACTGCCCAAGTATGTTAACACTCGAGATTTCAAATTTATGTCCTTAATTTTTTCCTTTTTTATTCTAACTTTTTCTTTCATGTTTTAAGACTGGCATTGTAATAGGCGAAGGCCTTCAACTTAGCCTTAAGAGAAATGAGAAACTTATGGCCTAGCTGGACTCACAGGAGCAGGAGATTCAGGCTTTGAAAGCCGAACTTCCCAAGAAAAAGGAGGAGGCACCCGACCTAGGACATATTTCAATGTTGAAGGCCAATCTCGAAAGAACTAATAAAGATTGTGAACAAGCTAACTGATATCTCAAGTAGGCCAACTATAACTACCTTTTTCATTATCATGCTAAATTAAGGCATAAGTACCTGGCTAGAAAAGTCCGTAGGTGAGAATTGAAAATCTCGGGCTAGGATGAGCTTAGACTAAAATATAGTGTTTGGTGCCTTAGAGGTGATTGATATTTCATGTGATGTAGTTTGGTAGTATGGTATCTATTTTTGGATAGCGAACTGTTGTATGATCCTGTAGGAAGTTTCGAAATGAGAATCGGAGTCATAAAACTCTAGATATGATAGTTGCCGCGTTGGGAATAATTTGTGATGTCTATAAAATAATGTGTATTGTGAAATAGGGGTATGGGAGTGAGAACACCGTGTTATATAAATTGTCGCTCATAGCAATGGAGGGTGCCTTATTGTGATGAGCCAGTTCTGATCGCGATGATCTATCACAATGAGATTACGTGACAATATACATGTATGACCTACAGTTTTCTAAATCATTCCTCTCATTATTCTACTTTGTTCCAAAGCTCTCAAAAGTGGTTTCTCCAAGAAAACTAGGGCAAAATCTATTGTTCGAGGTAAGTAATCTGTAGAACTCTTAATTTATTGATCAATTATCTTTCTTAGACCTTGGGGGGAAGAATTAATGGTAGATTCCTTACAATTAAGCCCTTGAAGCATAAACTTGGGGAAGAACCCTATGAGTAGGTGTAAAATCACCTAGAATTAATCCTACGTTGTGTTTTTATGAATTCTAACTTGTAATTATTAGTTCTTAACATGTTTAAGGCTAGTGGGGAACCTTGAGTTCCATAAAGGTGAAACCTTTAGGCTTAAAAATGGTGGAAAAGTCATGAACTTGATTAGAAACCTTGGATTATTGATCCTATGAATGTAATGAGTCTAATTAGTGATTAATTAATCCTTGGGGAACGCTAGAAACCTTATTTAACAGGTAAAATAGTGGGGTTCAATTCTCAAAGCCTGAAATGATGGGTAATTGGTAATTACTCTTTTATTATTGTTATTGTTAGACCTTGTGCATTCCAATGGGATAAGAAAGGACAAGGCAGTGGTGAAATAGCTAGTGGGTGCTATATCTTCACTCGAGGTAGGTTATGGTTTGAATTGGAGTTAAGACACCTTATTTCGTGTTGTAGTAAAATTGAATAATTTGTGATTGGTCTTTGGACATGGTTGAATTACGTATGCCTTTTCCTGTTATGCTTGTATGAGTAGACTGAATGAACAAGAAGTGATAAGTGACCTGAACTAGCTAAGTATGAATATTGTCTTGAGCACTGAGTTTACTCTTGAGAAGTAGGTTCGAGAGCCTAATGGTGTAGAGATTGTTGTTGATACTTTGATATGGAGCAGATACCATGCTGGTATGGAACATGGACACCTAGGGTCCCCTGCTGGTCATGGATAGTGGGTAGAAATAAGACCCATAGCATGTGTGTACACACTTTTATTCTTTTACTCTTATGTAGTATTCATATACTATATGTAGTAGCGAGTTTTGCTGAGGACTGAGGTGATATTTGATAGACATAGAGATATTATGAGATAGTTGTTAAGTAGGATTATTCCTTTCCCTCTCATGATGATATTCAGTTAATTGTGAACTTGAGCTTGTATCATTGAACTTGTATTGAAAAGACTATCTGGCTAATTATGTGCTAAGTGTTGAAGGCTGTTACTTGTTATATGTTTTACTATCTTCATGTTATATTGTTGGGTCAGCCTATGATACCTATCAGTAAATAGTGTATTGTACTGATACTACGCCGTGCTCTTCTTTTTGTTGAGTGCAGACTATGTTCCAGAGGCTTAGAAGCGACCTCGATTAGAGTAAAGAGATTATTTATAGATCCAAGGGTGAGAACTACTTTCCAAGCTGCCATGAATCCTCCATGAGTTATTGTCCTTCCTCCGGACAATGAAATTCTTTATTTACTATTTTAGACATTGTTGGATATTTTAGACTACTTTGGTTTAGAGTTTAGGACGATGACTTTCAGTTCTTGGGGATATATTAGTTGTTGAATTATGCATTGTTTTATATAATTTAGAGGCTTATTATTTATTTCTTATATAGACTGGCACTACTTCAAAAAGGCCAAAAAGAGACGGCCAAAAGGAATGCTGACCGTCGCTTTTTTGGCCAAAAGCGACGGAAAAGCGACGGAAAAGCGACGGCATCACTCCCGTGGGAAAATGGCCTGTCGCTTTTCCAGAAGCGACCATTTTTTTTCTTTTTTCCAGAAAAGCGATGCAGTCCATCGCTTTGTTCTTGAACTTGAAGAACAAAGCGACGGACATCGTCGCTTTTTTTGGTAAATTTTTTCCAGAAAAGCGACGTTGTCCGTCGCTTTTCTGCATTTTTTCCAGCTGCAAAAATCTGCATTTTCAATATGCACCACCTGCCATTTCAAAAACTAATTGAATACAGCCCAAACCAGCACTAATTGCTGCCACAACATTCATAAAACAATTACAACATCAACAACAAACTAAAAATGAAGTATAATATAACTAAACACATAAAAGGTCCACCAAAAGGACCTATAAAGTATTCAATAACATTCAAAAAGTGTCAAAATATATCAAAATGTATCAAAATGAGTCAATCCTAATGGGGGGTAGTATCCACATACTCCTTCTCATTTTCACTAGTCTCAGTAACGTCGTCACTTGATGACGAGGAGGAAGGAGTATGATCTACACTACGAAGGTGACGACCAACAAAGGATGACAATTGTTGTTGAAGAGTCCGAACGGTCTTGGACAAATCATCAATGGTCTTAGCCTATTTTCTCTCAAATTCTGCCAAGGCCCTAGTAAGATTTGGGATTTGCTGCGATATATGTGCAACCTGAACACCATCAACCACCTCAGCCTGGCGCGAGGATCCAATACCATCCAGTCCTGACTGGATTCGTTGCAAATCATTCCTAGAGCCTATACCATAGACTCTCCCCTTTTGTCTTCCCCTGCCACTTTTTTGGTCCATATTTGAGTGGCTTCCTCATTTGTAGGCTCGATCGGCAAGCCCAGACCTTGCTGAGTCTGGGTGTACTCAGAAAAAATACGTCCAAACTCATCCTGCATATAAAAAAATAAAAATTATAATATATACATAATAAATATATATATATATATATAAATATATATATGTTAGTACTTTAATTATATTTAAACTTTAAAACTTACATAGGCGTCTTGAGCCCTCTGCTCAACTCATACATCCAGCTCTAACTCATTTTTTTATCTCTTATGTGGCCTTTCTTAAAGAGCTCAGCCTGAGTCGGAGGGCGCCCCAAATTCTTCTCCCGCAAACAAAATAAAATTTAACATAATTAAATAATTAATATTATTTAATCAAGTTTATATAAACATATAAGTTAAACGATTAATATTATTACTGACCATTTCTCTTGCAAGGTCCGCTACACTCTTTGCACCCATAGTGTGCAATGATCCACCTTTGACACTGCTTCTGGCTTTCTTGCCTTGTTCATATAATGCTTTGAACTCTTCCGAATCTCAATATTTTTTAAGCTGTTCATGAAAATAAGGTAGAAGCCAAGAGCCACACTTTTTACTATCCTGAATTTTTTTAAGCCATTGGCGTAGCCTGGCACTGGCCTTCCTCTCGAAAGTAGTGAAAATAATCTTATTGTACTTTCGCGTCCAAGTACACATTGTCTGAAAGAGAGAAATAATTAGTGTTAGATGATATATATATATATATTATGAAAAGTTAATATATATATATATATATATATATATATATATATGTATATACCTTAAACTCATCAAACATGGCCTATTGTATCGATTTTGGAATCTCTGACCAGGAGCTCCAATATTCTGTAAAAAGCCTCCTAACTGCCTCCTTTAAAGCACGTTGGGCTGTTTCATGGGAACCCAACTGTAAAGAACATAATAAGCATTTCATCAAGTGATAAATAATTAATTAATATGAAAAAACAAACTTATCAATTAATTACAAAAAACTTACGATGATCCATCAGGGTAAATCATGACTCTACCAATGGCGTCCTTCTCATCGGGTCTCAGATTCACCTCATCTTCCTCCTCATAAAGTGCTGATGCAGGTAATGGTGGAAGTATATAATATCGCTGAGTCAATGGGGGAGTAGAAGTCCGTATGTCAGACTCAAAGCTGGTATGATCTCTAAGTCGCAAGCCTGATAAGTGGGGGAAGAAAAAATCACGTGGGGATGGCGTACCAGATGATAATCTGATAGTCCCGCTGCCATGTGGCGGAGGCATAGTGAGTGTAGGCATGAAAGTCATCTAATGATGAGAAGTAGTGAGTCTAGGACCATGATAATCTGGGGGATTCCCAGTACCATAGGGGACAGACACTGGTGGAGTAGAGTGAATTTGTGGCGAAGATGAAAGACGACCTAGATTATCGTCATGCTCTATAGGCCTCCCAGAGCTCTTCCTAGACTTACTAGACTTACTAGTACTTTTACTAGAATGACCTCGATCACCATCACCTGATGACATCTGTATGCATAACCCAAAACTAATTCAAAATTTCCAAATTCAAGAAACTAATTCAAAACTAACACTAACCTAGAGTTGAAAACTAATAGCAAGAATTAACCTAAACTATAAGGTTCAGAAAGACTAACAATTTAAACTAACAAACTTAACTTAAAAAAGCTTAACTTAAAAAAACTTAGATTCAAGAACCTAATTCAAAAGGTTAAAGTTAAATACTAATTCAAGATTCTAAAACAAAACTCAAAACTAATTCAAGAACCTATTTCAAATTCAAAGTTCCCAAATTCAAGTTAATAATCTAATTCAAGAACATAATTTCAAATTCAAGAACCAACCTAATTCTACATCAAAAAATCATATTCCTAAAGTTGAAAACTAATTCTTAACTCAAAACTAACAAACTTAACTTAAAAAAGCTTAACTTAAAAAAACTTAGATTCAAGAACCTAATTCAAAAGGTTAAAGTTAAATACTAATTCAAGATTCTAAAATAAAACCCAAAACTAATTCAAGAACCTATTTCAAATTCAAAGTTCCCAAATTCAAGTTAATAATCTAATTCAAGAACATAATTTCAAATTCAAGAACCAACCTAATTCTACTTCAAAAAAATCATATTCCTAAAGTTGAAAACTAATTTTTAACTGAAAACTAACGATTTAAACTAACAAACTTAACTTTAAAAAGCTTAACTTAAAAATACTTAGATTCAAGAACCTAATTCAAAAAGTTAAAGTTAAATACTAATTCAAGATTCTAAAACAAAATACAAAACTAATTCAAGAGCTTATTTCAAATTCAAAGTTCCCAAATTCAAGTTAATAATCTAATTCAAGAACATAATTTCAAATTCAAGAACCAACCTAATTCTACTTCAAAAATTATTCCTAAAGTTGAAAACTAATTCTTAACTCAAAACTAACAATTTAAACTAACAAACTTAACTTAAAAAAACTTAGATTCAAGAACCTAATTCAAAAGGTTAAAGTTAAATACTAATTCAAGATTCTAAAAAAAAACCCAAAACTAATTCAAGAACCTATTTCAAATTCAAAGTTCCCAAATTCAAGTTAATAATCTAATTCAAGAACATAATTCCAAATTCAAGAACCAACCTAATTCTACTTCAAAAAATCATTCCTAAAGTTGAAAACTAATTCTTAACTCAAAACTAACAATTTAAACTAACAAACTTAACTTAAAAAAGCTTAACTTAAAAAAACTAAGATTCAAGAACCTAATTCAAGTTTATAATCTACTTCAAGAACCTATTTCAAATTCAAGTTAATAATCTAATTCAAGAACCTAATTCCAAATTCAAGAACCAACCTAATTCAATAACATATATAATTCAAGTTAAAAAAAGAACAAAAACTAAGGTTCACAAGCTAATAGCAAGCATTACCTAAACTAAGGTTCACAAACTAATAGCAAGCCTAAACTAAGGTTCACCAACTAATTAGCAAGCCTAAACTAAGGTTCACAAACTAATAGCAAGCCCAAACTAATTAAAGTTCATAAATTAAGAATATAATCTAAAAGAGAAATTTTTCACTATCAATTTCTCAAAATCTTAGTTTAGAATTCAACAACAATGACAACAACATATACACCCTAGTTTAGAATTCAACAATAATAACATACCCTAGTCTAGAATACACTATCAATTTTTAAAAATAAAAATACCCAAATTAAATCATAACCTTCAAATAAACAAAACGACTAACCTCAAAATCGAAGGAGGTTGGAGGAAGAAGGCTGACGGTGGAGGGAGCGGCAGTGGAGGGACTGGCGGTGGAGGGAGTGGCGGAGCAAGTGGTGGAGGAGAGGAGGAGAAGAGGAGAAGAGAAAAGAAAAAAAGAAAGAGAGAAATGAGAGAAAAAGACCCGACGGGGTCTCTGTATAATTAAAGAAGCGACTGACAACGTCGCTTCTGTCCGTCGCTTTTTTAAATGAGTTGACCGGGTGTTGACCGAAAAGCGATGGATAAAAGCGATGCTGTCCGTCACTTTTTTATTTTTTTAATATAAATAAAATTTTAAAGAAAGCGACGGACAACATCACTTTCTTTAAAATTATTTTTTAAATTTTTTTAAATAATTGCGACGGACAACGTCGCTTCTGTCCGTTGCTTATAATAAAAAATAAAAATTAATTATTTGTAAATAATTTTGGTGCAAAGATCCACCAAAAAAAGCGATGGACATAGAGACGCTGTCCGTCGCTTTTGTAAAAAAATTATAAATTAAAAAAAATAAATAGAAAAGCGACAGACATCGTCGCTGTTTCTGTCGCTTTTCAGAAGCGACGCCATCCGTTGCTTTTCTATCTGTCCCATTTTGAGCTATTTTTAGTAGTGTGGTATTACTGTTTGCTCCTCTAAAATTTGTTAAGTTTGAGAGTTGGATTTTGGGTTGTTTAGTTCTCCCACTAGAGGGTTAGTATGGGGTGCCAATTATGGCTCGTTGGGGTCGTGACAAAGTTATTATTAGAGCCACGAGTTCGTTGATCTCATCATACTAGAATGAGTCTAGTAGAGTCTTACAAAATGGTATAGAAATGGCTTTACTTCTCTGCAGGTGGCTATAGGACAGTAGGAAACCTCAACTTCTTTCATTCCTTGTGTTATAACTTGGTTCCAATTGGTATCTGGCGATCCAAATTAGTATCTAACTCTTTCACTCTTGTCCTCGCAGATGGTAAGGACAAGTTTATTTGAAGCTAGGTAAGCAGTACCTGAGCTAGTTATTGAGGCTGCGGTTTGTGGTAGGGTAAGAGTTAGAGGTAGAGCTAGAGGAAAGATATGGTGCACCTATTAGGGATGGAGCTCGAGCTGCAACTCTGGCTCGTGAAAGGTTAGCATCTTCTCCTCTGTAAGAGAATATTCCTGAGGTTGTGGTGGAGGAAGAAGTTCAAGTTGGGTATAATAAGGTGACAAAACCAGTCCAGGAGATAGAATATCACCCAGTTCAAGGAGGTGTGGCACAAGTTCCATTATCATCTGAGGTAATACAGTAGTTTTTGAGCATCCTTAGTGGTTTTGCAGGGGATGTAGATACTTTTACAATTCCTGTTGTCCATCATCGAGTAACCCATCATGATGTAACTGTGTCCCAGTGGTTAGACGCTGCTTCTGAGATAGGGATATTTCCACGACCGATTATAGGCCCGGTGATGACAAGTGGTGAACACGAGCTCTTCAACAAGTTTGTAAAAATGAGGCCTCCTGGTTTTCATGGATTAGAATCCGAGGATGCGTACGAGTTTATCATAGACTGTCATGAGAGACTACATAGAATGAGCATTGTTGAGAGGCATGAGGTGGACGTTATTTCATTTTAGTTTCAAGGGGATGCCAAGATGTGATGGAGGGCATTCATGTGACTTGGAGTCACTTCTATCAAGTCTTTCTAGAGAGGTATATTCCCCATACCTTGAGGGACAACAAGAAAGATGAGTTTGCAAATATTAAGCAATGTGGTTTTTCTGTGGCTGCTTATGAGACTCGTTTCAATGACTTAGCTCATTAGTTCTCTCAGCTGATTAATACAGAGGAAGAGCGGATCCACTATTTTGTGAAAGGTTTAAATACACCATTGCAAATTGCTGTATTACAAGTAGCATGTTCAGGTAAGTCACTTTAGGAAGTCACAGAGTTCGTAAAGAATGTTGAAGGAGTAAGACAAGAAAGTCAGGAGAGGATGGCTTCGAAGAATCCTTGGTCTGGAGGTGGTTATAGTGGTCAGTTTTTGAAAGGCCAGGGTTTGCAGGGATACCCTGCATACCCTATTTGTTCGTTGGCACCAATTTATGCTGGGGTCCATCAGGGACCAGTTAGCCTGCATCAGACTTTGGTAGGTATATTTCTTAGTCGGCTCCAGCATAGAGACCTAATTTTGACCGTGCCTACTTTGAGTGGGGTGAGCTTGGTAACTCGAGGAGGAACTATCGTCAACTTTGGTAGGCATCTCATCAGCAGGCTCCTAGGGCCTTAGTTCTAGAAGGTAGAGGTAATGATAGAAATTGTCCACAGGGCAGGAGGGATGGTCACACTGCGAGTAGGGGTGGCGCTCAGTCAACCGGGGTGGTGGTAGACGAGGTAATCAGCCCAACAGGGGCAGTGCGCAGGTCGGAGACAAGAATCACTTTTATGCTTTCTAGGGTAGGCCATAGGCAGAGGCTTCAGATGTGGTGATCACATGTACTATTCTTGTCTCTGATCACATGGCTTCAGTTTTGTTTGGCCCTAGGTCTACCTTTTATTATGTGTATGCTGATTTTGCTAAGAGCTTTGATATGTTGTGTGAATCCCTTGATTTTACTGTTACTATATCTACTCTAATAGGGATTCTGTGGTGGTGGATATGGTCTTTTGGGTTTGTTCCATCATATTCGTAGGGTGAGAGACCTTAGCTAATTTAGTTATTCTTGACATGGTAGACTTCAACATCATCTTAGGAATGAGTCAGTTATTTATACATCATGTTATCTTAGACTGTCATGATAAGACAGTGGCCATGGCTATGAATGGGTTGGATAGGTTAGAGTTGGAGGGTAACTATATTCTGACTCTGATGAATTTTGTGTCCTTCCTTCATGCGCAGAGTTTGATAGGGAGAGGATGTTTAGCTTTCCTAGCTCATCTTTGGGATACCAGTTCAGAGGTTTAATCTATTGAGTCAGTTCTGGTAGTATGTGAGTTCCAAGAGGTGTTTCCTGCAGATCTGCCCGGCATGCCACCTGATTGTGACATTGATTTCTGCATTAACTTATAGCTAAACACTCATCCTATATCTATTCCTCCTTGTAGGATGGCACCGGATGAATTGAGAGAGCTTAAGGCTCAGTTGCAGGAGCTGTTGAGTAAGGGTTTCATATGTCTGAGTGCCTCCCCATGGGGTGCTCCAATGCTCTTTGTCAAAAATAATGATGACAGTCTGCCCATGTGTATAGATTACATACAGCTGAAAAATTTACTATCTGTAACCATTACCCTCTCCCTCACATTGATGACCTGTTTGATCAGTTGCAAGGGGCTGCTATATTCTTTAACATTGACTTAAGGTTTGGTTACCATCAACTGAAAATCCGACCTTCAGATATTCCTAAGACTGCATTTCGGACCCGATACAGATACTATGAGTTTCTAGTAATGTCATTTGGGCTGACCAATGCCCCAACTACTTTCATGGGCTTGACAAATGAAATATTCAAGCCCTATCTTGAATCCTTCATCATAGTCTTCATTGATGATATGATGGTGTATTCTAAGGATGATAAGGAGCATGATGATCATTTTAGAATTGTGTTGGGACTACTGGAAGAGAAGGAATTGTATGTGAAATTTTCAAAGTGTGAGTTCTAGCTATCTTCAATGCCCTTCTTGGGACATGTGGTTTTGAAAAATGGGGTAATGGTAGACTCATATAAAATAGAAGAAGTTAAGAATTAGGCTAGACCTACTTCGGTAATAGAAGTCTGTAGTTTTGTGGGATTGGCTAGCTATTATCGCTGGTTTATTAAGGACTTTGCATCCATTGCTACTCACCTGAATCGCTTGACTCAGAAGGATATGACATTTGTTTAGCCGAAAGAGTGTGAAGAGAGCTTCCAAAAGCTCAAGACATTGTTGACCACAGCTCCCATCCTCGCTTTGACGGTTGAAGGTAAGGACTTTATTGTTTATTGTGATGCCTCATGGTCTGATTTAGGTGCTATGTTGATGCAAGAACATAATTTCATTGCCTATGCTTCGAGAAAACTGAAAGTGCATGAGAAGAACTAACCTACTCATGACTTAGAGTTGGTTGCAGTGATATTTGCTCTCAAGATTTGGATGCACTATTTGTACGGGGTCCGATGTGAAGTTTTCACATACCACCATAGTTTACAGCATGTCTTCACTTAGAAAGACTTGAACCTGAGGCAGTGGAGGTGGATGGAACTGCTTAAAAATTATGACAGCACCATCTTTTACCATCCGGGTAAGGCTAATGTGGTAGCAGATGCACTAAGAAGAAAGACTGAAAGTATGCGTAGCTTGGCCTGCATGAGCATTAATAGACGATCGTTGGCAAAAGATATTCAGGCTCTGGCTAACCACTTCATGAGGTTGGAAGTTTTTGAAAGAGGTGGATTACTAGCATATGTGGAGGCGAGATTCTCCTTTCTCAAACAAATCAAAAGTAAGTAGTTTGATGATGTGAAGCTGAGAAAGATTTGTTACAAGGTGTTGCGGGGTGAGGCTAAGGAGGCCATCATAGATGAGGAAGGTGTTCTAAGAATCAAAGGTCAAGTTTGTGTTCCCCGTATTGAGGAGTTGATTCCCACCATTTTGGCAGAGGCTCACAGTTTAAAGTATTCTATACATCCTGGTGTGACCAAGATGTACCAAGACTTGAAGCAACATTTTTGGTGGGGCGGAATGAAGAAAGATATCATAGATTTTATTGCTAAGTGCCAAAACTGCCAGCAAGTCAAGTATGAGCATAAAAAACCTAGTGGTACACTTCAGAGGATGCCCATTCCTGAGTGGAAGTGGGAATGAATAGACATGGATTTTGTGGTTGGTCTTTCCAAGACTTTGGGGAAGTACGATTCGATTTGGGTCATTATTGATAGACTGACAAAATCTACATACTTCATCCATGTGCATGTGACTTATAATGCAGCCAAGCTGGCGAAGATTTATTTGAATAAGGTTGTTCGATTGCATGTGGTGCCTATCTCCATTATTTTTAATAGGGGCACCCAATTCACCTCCAATTTCTGGCAGAAGTTGCACAAAGAGTTGGGAACAAGATTGGACCTGAGTACAACCTTTCACCCTCAGACTGACGGGCAGTCTGAATATATGATTCAGGTGTTAGAGGACATGCTTCGTGCATATGTAATGTACTTTGGGGGTCATTGGGATTAGTATATAGCGTTGGATGAGTTTTCTTATAACAACAATTAACATTCAAACATAGACATGGCCTCGTTCGAAGCTTTATATAGGAGGAGGTGTAGATCTCCCATTGGATGGTTTGATTCATCTGAAGTGAAACCTTTGGGTATAGACTTGGTAAGGGACTCTATGGAATGGTTGAAGTTTATCCAAGGGAAACTCTTAGTGGCTCAAATCCTGCAGAAAGAGTATGCAAATAGAAAGGTTAGAGACATGCACTTTGCGGAAAGTTGGCTTTACCACCTAGTCTTTTAGGAGTTCATCCTGTATTCCATGTATCGATGCTTAAGAAGTACCACAATGATGGTAATTATATCATTCATTAGGATTCGGTCCTTTTAGATGAGAACCTCTCTTATGAAGAAGAGGCCGTTGCTATTCTTGATCAAGATATCTGATAAGTTGGTAATCTACCAACTTATTAAGCTTTTCATCATGAATTATTGCCATGTTTTGATGAGATTTAGAGGTTCTTATGTACTTTATTGATATGAATGTAGGTAGTCTTGGTCAAAAGTAGAAAACAAGGAATTGGACCCAAAAGACCTAAAAAGGAGTTGAAGTGTGAAGGTTATCAAAAGAGATGAAAATTCTACCGAGAGGTGCAGCCGCCATGCGACATGCACAATGGTTGGTGTGGATCGCACCTCCCTTTGCACAACATCTGAAGTCACACTGGTTTACTGGAGTGGAGTCGTGCAATGCGCAAAGTGGCTTGTGTGACCGCACGTTATGCTACACATCACATCCCACGTCTCCCAGAGGGTATTTTTGTCAACTTTTATGTGACGATTTGGGAACCTTCTAAAACCCAATTTGAGCATTGTACATAGTAGTTTTTCAGTTTTGGAACAAGTTTTTACACATTATTCAATACTTTTCCATTGAGAGAGGTTTCCAAGAAAAATATAGGTGTACTTGCTATTTCTCTTCTTCAACCTTGCGAATCCACCATTATTGTACAAATTGAGCTTGTATATTGGATATTAGCTTACAATGAATGGAAATTTGTATTACCCAATTGGTATAATCTCTTGTTTCCTTAGCATGAGTGGCTAGTTTCCTTGTCCAGGGGTATGTGTATGATGGGTATTTTAATTTGGGTATGAGTCTTGTTTAATTGTTCTTATAATTGCTAAATTGATATGGGTCTATTGAATTCTCCATGTTTTAACTCTAAAATTGATGGTTGAAAACATTGATTGAACTTACTTGGTTGTGTTCTTGCTTCAAAGAGAAGTTCATGATTTCAGATGAGAATTCAATAGTGGGTACTTGGGATTTCCACCTAGATTGAGGCTAGAAATAGCTTAATCGCTGGAAAACACCCATTTAAGAGTCTAAGCTAGAAATAGTATAACTTTCCCAAGCTTGTATTGGTTGTTTTGTGATGAACCTATGGTGCTTGAATAAAGACCATAGGAAACATGTTTGGAAGATCGAGAGATTGATAAACATATCTAAAATCAATGCTACCCATATTGTTTACTAAGAATTTTCATAATTAAGCAAGTATCTTAACCCATGTTTAAGTCCCATCGGAAAAATACCCCTAGTCTTCCTCTCTCTTAATACAAATCCCTATTTACTTTATTTTTTTGCTCGAATTGCAATTGTGACAGTTGCCCAATTCCCTGATTTCCCCCATTTTACTTTTTATGTTATTTGAATGATTACTCTATTGGTGATTGATATATGACAATCTTATAGGCGACTCTACCATTCTCTGTGGGATTAACTCCGACACTCGTAGGAAATATAAATTTTGTTTTTCTCGATATCACCTCCGTATAGAGAGTGTTACTTGAGCATTATAAAAAATAGCACCGTTGTCGGGAAATGGTTTTTGAGTAGCCATTTGATTGACGTTTGAAATCACTTTATGAGTTTTTATTCGTTTTTACTTTGTTTTGCTTTTTTGATTATTGAGCAGGCTGCCCATGAGCGAATTGGGAGATAACGAAAGCGTTGAAGGATTCATGGACTCAGCCCCTGAGCCTAAAATTCAAGGAGGGGTAGGTGCACTCTACCTACCTCTCACGGTCGAAAATGCAGTGTTTCATGTCACGAGTACCATTCTCCACCTCATACAAATGAAGGGGTTATATGGAGGAGCTGCAGACGAAGATGCCAATAGGCATATATGAAATTTCATCGATATATGCCAACCCTTAATCTTCCGCAACATTCCCCAAGAATCCATCCGACTTTGCTTATTTACTTTCTCCCTCATGGGTGAAGCAATGGCATGGCTAGAAGAGCTTCTGGAAGGATCAATCACCTCATAGAATGGTTTGGTCGAAGCATTTGTGGTGAGATTCTTCCCTCTCTCAAGTAGGATATAATTGAGGGATGATATCACCAACTTTCATCAACTCCCGGATGAGCCTTTACATGAGGCATGACAGAGGTTTAAAAAGAAACTCTTATGGTGCCCCAATCACGGATTGCCGAATAATGTCCTTCTCCAAATATTTTATAAGGCTTTGAATTCATTGAACAAGTCTGTGGCGAACAACCTCGTGGGTGGTACCTTCATAGATCAGCCATATGGTATTGCCTCATCTCTTCCAGAAAGGATGACCAAGACAAATCATGCTTGGCATACGAGAGAGGCCGATGTTCCTACCACAAGGGTGACTTCGTCTATCATGACAAATGAGATGCATCGCAAGGATGAGGAGAGAGATGAAACTATGGCCAAGATGCTAATGCAAATTGATCTATTGTCCAACACATGATGGGGACCGAAACTACTAAAAGTGTAAGTGATGTGAGTATGCCTAAGCTTAAAGCAAGTGATGAGGATGTCTTCTCCATCATGGATAGGAAGATTTGTTATTTATAGATGAGTTCTCGGCCCAGGTATAATCTCCCAAGAGATGAGAATTAAGTTTGGATCAAGGATAAAGAGCGAGATGGCAATTGGAGGGATCATGACAAAGAAGGTAATAGATACAATCACAGGAGTTCTAATCCTTATGTGCCTCCAAATAAGGCTGATACCTCTCCTTATCAACCCACCGTGAGCAACCCCGGTCATTCAAAAATAGAAGATATGTCATCATTAGTCTTGAAGAAGGTGGAGATGACAAATAGTGGGATTAATCATCTAAAAAGTGAGGTGTCAATGCTTCACCAAATGGTGAGATCACACTCAGCCTCAATCAAGCACCTCAAGGCACAAATGAACCCCTTGTACACCCAAATGAATCCTCTAATAAAGGGGATACTCCTTAGTGATACTACGGCAAATTCAAAAAATGATGGCCATGTCATGACTATTGTCACAAGGAGTGGAAGAGTGAGTGGTATGGTAAAGAAGCCTAATGTGGAGGTCATTGTAGAGCTGACAATTATAAGTGAGGTTGAGATTGTGAATAAGAAGAATGATGAAGAGCCGGAAGTTACGGTGAAGCTTAGTGCACCCAACGTTCTTGTGAATGATGATGCTTGTGAAGAGGAGAAGGAGGTTGATACTCCTTCTCAAGTGGCTATAGATATTGAGGAGGACACTCCTAATGTTCCAAGTATGCCGAACAAACTACCTAAGGGGCATAATCCATACACACAAAGGTTGACCAAAAAGAGAGAAGAGAATCAATTAAAGAAGTTTGCCGACATGTTCAACAAGCTTTCTTTTAACATCCCTTTGGTCTAGGCATTAATGCAAATGCCCGGGTACACGAAGTTCATGAAGAAGCTTCTCAAGAAAAAAATGGTAGTTGACGTGGGTACCCTGGAATTCTCACACAACTGTAGTGCTGTGATGACAAACAATATTGCTACAAAGCGGGAAGACCCGAGTGCATTCACCATTCCTTGCACTATCAGATTGTTTGTGTTTTGGAAGGCTTTGTGCAATTTAGGGGCAAGTATCAACTTGATGCCGCTTGTTATCTTCAAGAATCTAGGCTTGGGCACTCCCAAGACTACACCTATGTGATTTATCATGGTTGATAGGTCCATCAAATGTCTAGTAGGGATCCTATTTGATGTATTGGTGAAGGTTGACAAGCTCATCCTACCGGCTAATTTTGTTATCTTGGATTGTGAGGTAGATATTGAGATGCCCATCATATTGGGGCAAGCATTGTTGGCTACGAGAAGAGCCTTAGTTGATATAGAACTCGAAGAGCTCAAATTCCGAGTGGGGAGCGAGGAGGTGACCTTCAATATATGCCAACCCATAAAGCCACCAAATGAGTTTAGAGTAGTGTCTGTGATAAATGTTGAGGGAAAGTTTGTAGATGCCCATGATGAGTTTGTGGTGAAAGAGGTGCTCGAGCCTATATTGTTGCCAACTTGGCAACATGATAATGCTATGAAGATGTTGATGGAGCAATTCCTTTTCTTGGGATGGAGCCACCCCAATCAGATTGTCATGCTCTCCGACAATGATTGAGGTACTAACGTCGAGCCGTGATATAAAATAAAGCACTTCTTGGGAGACAACTGATAAGTCAGTAATCTACCAACTTATTGAGCCTTCACTCACGAATTATTGCTATGTTTTGATTGAATTTAGAGGTTCTTATGGCCTTTATTGATGTCTATGCAGGTACTTGTGATCAAAGATAGAAAACAAGGAAATGGACTCAAAAAGAGCCAAAAAGGAGTGAAGTGTGAAGTGAACAAACAAGACAGAGATTCTGCTGAGAGACACGACGCTCATGCGACACACACTTGCCTTGGTGCAGAATGCACCTTCTACCATATGAAGTCCAGAAGTTGCTGAAGGATCAATTAAGGGGTGCGGTCGCTGTGTGATGCGCACACTACCTGTGCAAACCGCACCCCACTTTGCATGAAGATCCCAAGTCATCTTGAGTGACTGGATCACTGAAGAGTGTTGTGCAATACGCACATCATGATATGCAAACTGCACATCGCGCTGCACAGCACCCAAAGGGCATTTTTGTCCAAATTTATGTGACATTTTGGGAATGTTTTATAAACCCATTTTAGGCACAATTGTAAATAGTTCTGATAGTTTTAAAAAAATATTCTTAGCTTTGTGAACAAGTCTTCCCTTCTAAGAAAAAGAAGAGGGTTTCATCAAATTCCATCTTTCCAATTCTTAGAACCACCATTTGTGTACAAATTGAGCTTGGATATTGATAAATTTAGCTTGAATAGAAGGAAAATTGAATTACCCATTTAATATACCTCGTTACTTAAGCGTGAGTAGCTAAACCTCTTATCTAGGGATATGTTGATGATGGGTACTTGATAAATGGGTGTGGGTGTTGCTAATTCTTATTTCTAAATGCTTATTTGACATGGGTCTAGTGATTTCACCATATTTTAACTCTAAAATTGGTGGTTGCGAACATTGATTTTCCTAACTTGGTTGTGTTGTTGCTTGAAAGAGAATTTCATAACTTCGGATGTAAAATTTCTAGTGGGAACTTGGGCTTCCATTTAGATTGAGGCTAGAAATAGCTTATATCGATGGAATCACCCACTTAACGGTCTAAAGCTAGAAATAGTATGACCTCCCCAAGCATATCTTGGTTGTTTTATTGTCTAATCAATAGTGCTTGAGCTAAGACTATTGTATATATGGTTGTTAATCGAGAGATAAATAACCATACTTAAAACCAAGGTTACCCATGTCATTTAGCATGAATTTGCATGAATAAGCAATCACCCTATCCCATGTTCGAGTCTCATTTGACACACATCCCTAGTCATCCTCTCTATTATCTACACCCTATTTTACTTTATTGCTTTATTTTGTTGAATTACGAAATTGTGACAGATTCCCAATTCCCCCATTTTTATATACTCACTCTCGTTGTGAACTCTGTTTTTATAATCACTTAGGCTAAGCTGTAAATTCTCTGTGGGATTGACCCCAATATCCATTGGGAATTATAATGTATTTTGCTCTAATGATCACCGATAACTCCTAATAGGAGAGTACGCTTGAGCGTTATCAAAAATGGCGCCATTGCCAAGGAATTAAGTTGTTTAGCCTTTTTGATTGTAGATTGAAATCACCTTGAGAGTGTCTGTTTCTTTTTATTTTGTTTGTTGTTTGCGTTCTGATTGAGTAGGCTAGTTCATGAGTTAAGCTAGTGACACCAATAGTGTAAACAGAGGCTTCATGGACGTAAAGCTGCTGAGCCTGTGGTGCAAGGGGGCATAGGCGCAATCCGCCTACCCCCCAAGTGGGAAATGTAGTTTTTCATGTAACGAGCACCATGCTCTATTTGATCTAGATGAAAGGGATATTTGGAGGAGCAACGCATAAAGATGCCAACCGGCACATCCATAATTTTGTGGAGATATTTCATCCATTCATATTCCAAAATATCTCCTAAGAATCCATCCGACTTGGCCTATTCCCCTTCTCTCTAATGGAGGAAGCCACAACATGGTTGGAAGAGTTTCCAGATAGATCGATCACTTCTTGGTCCGAGTTGGTTTAAGCCTTCACAAGTAGATTCTTCCCTCCCTCACGCATGATGCAATTGAGGGATGAAATAACCAACTTCCGCCAACTCCACGAAGAACTCTTGCACGAGGCTTGGTTTAGATTCAAAAAGAAGATTGTGTTGTGTCCTAACCATGGTTTTCCGGACAATGTATTGCTTCAACGCTTCTATCGATCGTTGAACTCTATGAATAAGTTGGTTGATAACAATCTTGGAGGTGGTACCTTCATGGACTTACAATTTCCTATTGCCTCAACCTTTCTAGAGAGGATGACTAAGACTAACCAAGCTTGGCACACAAGGGAGGCGGATATCCCTTCCTCGGCTACACCCTCATCTATATTAACAAATGAGATGAGAAAGAAATATGAAGAAAGAGATGAGATAATGGCAAAAATGATAACACAAATTGACCTTTTGGTAAAACATATGACGGGGGATGGTGGTGCAAAGACCGTGAATGCTGTAAGTACATCGGAAATCAAGGCCAATGATGATGATCATATGACCTTCGTGGATGGTGAAGTTTTCTATATAATGACGTATTCTCATCTCGGGTATTATCACTTTAGGGTTGAGAACTAAGGTTGAAACAAGGAACAAGATGGGAATTAGAGAGATCGTGACAAGGATAGTGATAGATTCATACACCAGAACTCAAACCCATATGTACCTCCTAGTAAATCAGATTCCTTATACCAACCCACCACAAGCAATTTCGGTCACTCTAAGATATAGACCATGTTGTCCTTGGTTTAAAGAATGTGGATTCGACAAATACTGATGTTGGTGAGCTAAAAAGAGAGGTTTCAACACTTCATCAAATCGTGAGCTCTCATTCAGCCTCAATCAAGCATCTTAAGGACAAATGAATCATCTATCCACCCAAATAAACCCAAGGATAAAGGGGACACTTCCTAGTGACACAATGGCCGATCCTAAAAATGATGCTCATGTCATGGCCATTGTTACTAGGAGTGGAAGAACAAGTGGTATAGTGAGAGAGCCCATTGTGGAGCTAGTTGTTGTAGCAAAGAAACCTATTGTTGAAGCCATTGATAAGCCGTTTGACAAAGAAGATGTGGACCCAGAGGTTGGGGTGAAGCTTCGTGCACCCAATGCCTCATAAAGTATTGATGTTGTTTAATAGAAGGAGGAAGCTGAATCTCCTCCCCAAGTTTCTATTAATGTTGAGGAAGATACCCTTCTTGTGCAAAACGTGCCGGCCACATTACCCAAGGGACCTCCTTCATACCCTCAAAGGCTTAACAAAAAGAAGGAAGATCATAAATTTAGCAAGTTAGTTGACATGTTTAGCAAGCTCTCGATAAATATTCCTTTAGTTGAAGCCTTAATGCAAATGCCAGGATACTCAAAATTTATGAAAGAGTTTCTTAAAAAGAAGAAAGTTTTTGATGTGGGAACTATTGAGATATCACACAGCTATAGAGCTGTGATGACAAGCAATATTTCTACAAAGCAACATGATCCGGGTGCATTCGCCATACCATGCTGAATTGGGTTATTTGTGTTTTGGAAAGCCTTGTGCAATTTAGGGGAAAACATCAACTTGATGCCCGCAACAATCTTTAAAAAGTTGGGATTGGGTATGCCCAAGCCTACGTCCATGAATCTACTCATGGCGGACCGATCCATTAAATGCCTGATAGGAATACTCTTTGATGTGTTGGTGAAGGTTGACAAGTTCATTCTCCTGGCAGACTTCGTGATCTTGGATTACGAAGTGGATGTTGAGGTACCCATCATTTTGGGGAAACCACTATTAGCCACGGGGAGTGAACTTATGGATGTTGAACTAGGTGAGCTTAAATTTTGAATGGGGAATGAAGTGGTTACATTTAATGTATGCCAACCCACAAGACCTCCGGATGATTTGAGGGTGATCACTGTGATAGAGTTGGAGGGAAATCATGATCATTCCCTTGAAAAGTGTGAAATGGGCAAGATTCCCAAGATTAAAGAGTTGCCAAGTCGGCAACATGCTGATGTTTTGAGGATATTGAAGGAGAAATTCCCTTTATTGGGATAGGGCCATACCAACTGGATTGGCTTGCTATCCGATAATGACTAGGTTGAGGTACTTTCGCCGATCCATGACGTTAAATCAAGCACTTCTTGGGAGGAAATACAAGTTTCTTTAATTTATTTTTCATTATCTGTTGTTGTTTTTGATTTGTTTTAGGAATGCATGAAGGAGAAAAATGAACAAGTGTAAAATAGGGATAAATGGGATGTGCGGAGGACCATGAAGTTCGCACAAGCCATTGTGCATATCGCATGTCCCAACGCATGCCAAATTAGAAGCTTGAGAAGAAAAAGAGAAATTAGAGGTGATGTGCACCGGGCTGTGCGGTCCGCACGAGCCCAAGTTCACGTCGCACCTCTATCGCATAATGAAGTAGAGTCCTAGGCCAAATTTAGAGCATAAAAGGTGAGGTGCAAAATGACATGCAGTCTGTACCAGGGTTGGTGTGAATCGCACGTCGCGGTGCACCCAGGTAATATTCAAATTTTAATTGACCTAACCTATTGATCGACCCAACCCGGAGATCGACCCAGCCAATTTTCTTCTTCTTTTCCACTTTAAATCTGCCACCTTTCTCCTTTTCTTCCATATTCTCTCCTACAACTTCTCAAGTTCTCTCCCAAAACCTTCCACAAATCCCTCAAACTTCTCCAAAATATTCTCCTTCTCTTACCCAAACTCCTCCACTGCTTCACCACCCTTCTCCGCCATTAGTTCTCTGGGAAAGTTGTTGGGTCACCATTGTTGCTCTCAAGAAGCTCCAATTTTTGCTTCTCTCTGCCTTATCTTCACTTGTGGTAAGTTCCCTGATGTTAAATACATGTTTTTATGAAGGTTGAGAACTCATATTGTGAAGCATGCTTAATAGAATTTCCATGTTGATTTTGGGTAAGATCCTAAATTTTTGGGTCCCCAATTTTGAATTGTATTATGGATTTTGTCTTGGATCAACTTGGTAGAACTTGATATTGTGATAATGCATGTTAATTGTAGTAGTTTTTAGCCTTGAAAAATTGTATTTGGGGTGAAGTCTGAGTAAACCACTTCTGATTGATGCATGATTTGGCCCTATGATAGATTGGGTGATGTCATTCTTAAGGGAAAATCATCATTTTTCATGAGGTTTGGTCAAAAATTATTGTTTGGGATGAAAATTATTGTTTATTGTATACCCGTGCTCTTTGTTGAAGTTTTATTGGGTGTATGATCTTGTGTGGGGAGGTGGTAATTATTGTTGTTAATTGTGTGCCCAATTGAGTAATTGAAGGCTTGATATTCCCGATGATAGACGGGGTAACGTCCTTCTTAAGAGAAATTGTTGAGTTTTCTTTTGCTTGTGATTGTGTCAATGGACGTCCGGGGAAGTTTGAGTACCCAGATGATTTTGTGGTCATGATATCCCTTGCCCTTTTTGTTAATAATGCTGATATGTTGCGTGCTGCCAAGCGCCTAAGCAAATCTTGCTCTAGGAATCACATACACAATTCACAAGAACACAAGGAACCAAAAACTCCATTTGTTTCCTTGTGCATTTTGCATGTGATGCATAGATCTTGATGTGCGAGCCTCACAAGGCATCACAACATGTTGAGAAAGATTGCCAATTCAGTATTTTGAGGGGCGAAGCTTGGCGCGATGCGAACTTTGGATGGTGCGGTCCACACCAGGTTCACACCTCGAAGAAAATCACTGAAGGTCTCTGAATAGCTCATGTGAAGTCACATGTGATGCACACTCCCTCTGGTGAGGTTCGCATGTGGTCCACACGAGCCATCAGTCACCTACTTTGTTTTTCTACTCATTTGCATTCTGATTTTTCTTTTCTTTTCTTAGTTGTTAACTTCTTTTACATTCTATCGTGGTACAAAGATAGCTGTACCTACCAGTAACGACCATTTGCAGGAACATGTCTTCCACTAGGCAGCACCAAAATAGGTGTTGTTCAAATCAAGCTTAAACACCCAAAAATGTGGGCTTGCCTATACAAGATAATGGTCTGACTGAATCTGAAATGCGATTTGGCCTTGATGGGATAGAGGCATACTATGTGAGGTTTAAAGGGAAGAGGTCTATTTTGGAAGAGAAAGGGATGAATGTGGAAGCATTTGAAGATGACCTCCCAAATATACCTAAGCAATTCTGTGAAAGAGCTTGGGACCATTTTGCCAAAACTCCTGGGCCATATGACCCAGAGTTGGTGAGGGAATTTTATGCCTCCTACCGAGCTAGGCAGGATATTTTAAAGAATAAACGTCCAGTTTACAAGCTCCCATGCCTTGATTCTGTTTGGGTGAGGGGAAAGGAAATAGATGTCACACCGACAGCCATCCACATTGCTATGTGGGATGAAGAGACAATCCCAGAGTTATAATACATGGAATGTTTAGCTACTAAAGAAGACCAATATTAGTGGGTTGCGAGCATTATAGCTGAGGGATCTCCTTTTTTGACCATTTCAAAGAGGCCTATTCATCGCTCTAATGTCAAGTTTGAAGCTCGGGTGTGGTTAGATTTTGTATTGTAACACCCCAAAATTTGATCCAGCTTTCAAACTTAGAAAATATGAAAATTTTGTTCATCTCAGGAATTACGGGTCCAAACCACGGGCTGTGGTTTGAACCACGAGCCGTGGTTTGAACCAAGAGCCATGGAGTGAACCCGTGGTTTGCATCTGTTGGTTCAGTCTCTGGTCTGAGAACCACAAGTTGGATCTACGGACTATGATTTAGTCTACAACCTGTAATTTCCACTCATGGAATCAGATCAGAGGGCTGACAGTTCCCCCAGGAATCACGAGTGGATTCTACGGCCCATAGTTTAAACTATGAACCATCATGTTAATTCGTGGAAATTAATCTGAGGTCTGCCAAGTTTCGTGAGAATCACGAATTGGTCTACGGATCGTAGTTTGAACTATGGTCCTTCCTATTGACCCATAGAACCTCTTCTGCAATATGATTTTTGGGCCAGGAACCACGAGTGGAAACCACGAGTCGTGGTTCATTCTGTGGCTCGTGGAATGCACTCGTGATCCCTGAAGCCGAGTCTTTTAACAGATTTTTCTAATTATTTTCCCACGGGTATTTTAGTAATTACCCACCATTTTAACTCCTAAGTGAGGTCATTTTGACCATTTCTAGTAGGTTTATTCCCTAATAGCCTAAACTCTTCTCATTCTAAACAATCCTTTTCCTAAAGAAGAAAGAACTCCTTCACGCTCTAAGTCTCAAGCTCCAAGTTCAAGCCTCCAATTCTTTTCATCTTAATTCAAGCTAGCTTCAATAAGGTATGTGGGTATTCAATAAGGGATTCCTTTCACCCTTATGCCCAAAGCTTCCAAGTTTTACTTTGATTTATGAAATTATGAAATTAAGGTTCTTACCTAATTTGGGGAAAACTTGTGGGTTCAGTTTTTAAGCATCAATTTATGGTTTCTCATTACTTATCTATGATTTATTTGAGGTTCCTTAATTGATTTCAAAAGCCCATGCATTAAAGGTAATTTCTAACATGATTCCATTGAATTGCATGATTTCAAGTGAAAATTGGCATGTTTAGATAACATGGCCTTATGTATTTATTAAAGTGCATGCCTAAATTCTTCAAGTTGTGATTTTAGAAAGAAAAGTATGTTTTGAATTATGGCTATGCTAAGTTTTATGACTTATGATATGTAAATTGAATGGCATTAGATATATCTTTATGCTTTTCCAATAGATTTGGCATTGGATTTGTCATAAGTATGAATTGAGCTATGTGTATTTTTTGGGAGTAGTATTTAGCACCGAGTTGGACTAGGGTTTAGCGTACCCTTAAGTCCCAGAACTACGTTTCCACTGTAGGTTGCCCTCTTTGGATTATGACAGGATCCTGATAGATATGGTTCTAACCTTGGCCGGTTAGGACAACCTTTTTCGGTGTGGGTTTATGACACTGGACTCCATATAGCTCATCGTGATTTATATCAGTTAAGAGAAACTCCCGTATGAAAGTTTAAGTATCAAGTTTTTTTCCATATTTTATGTTTTAAGCTTTACTTATTATATTTACCCTTGATATCTCTTTATGCATGAATTTAGTTGTAAGTATTTTTTAAGCATGTTTTGACCTTATTTATGCATATCTCATATATTCGGTACATCCTATAGTACTGACGTATATTTTATGTTGCATCCTCTCTATGATGCAGATTCTAGTTCTCTCCCTCAGACTTAAGGGTAGACGACACCTGGTATCCAGATCTTGTTGGTGAGTCCTCATCCTTAGAGGACAAGTATTAGTCTAGTTACTTTGCTTGTCTTTCTTTCATATTTCTGAGTTAGTTGGGGTCTTGTCCCATCAACCTTTTATGATAGTTTAGAGGCTTCAGACATAGCTAGACTTTGTACTCCAGGTTAAGATTTGGTATTTCTTAAACCTTGTTCCTATTTAGTTATGGTTGCCTATTTACGTTTAGTATGCTTCCGCTATGTCCTTATATTTGACTGAGTATGCTATGACCAAGGGTTAACTTGGGGCACTCATGGTCTTGGGTCTCGTGTTACGTCTAGGGGGTAGCCTCGGGGCATGACAAACTTAGTATCAAAGCCAGGTTCAAGAGTCCTATGGTGTTTGAAAGTCGCATCGAGTAGAGTCTCTTTCATGCATGTAAAGTGTGCCACATTTATGAGAGAGAAGCTATGAGGTGTCTTAGGAAAAACTTCACTTCTTTCTTGATCAATATCGTGCGATAGAGTTTAACTCTTTTAACCCTCTAATCCATTCTTTATGCATTTCAAATTATGCCTCCTTATCATGCCATGCCTCGCAAAGTCGCTCGAAATGTTGATCCTCTGATTCCAGACCCAGAGGTCACAAATGCAGAGTTCAGAAATGCTATTCATATGCTAGCCTAGACTATTGCCGCTCAGGCCAATCAGCAGGCTCCTATCCCCATCCACTCTCAAGGTGGAGTAGCGGTCTGAGTTCGAGACTTCATTCGCATGAACCCGCCTGTGTTCTGGGGTTTGAAAGTTTGTGAGGATCCACAAAACTTCATGGATGAGGTAAAAAAGTTTTTTTGTGTGATGCAAGTTGTTAGTGTAGGGGGTGTTGATCTAGCCTCCTATCAACTCAAGGACATGAATCATATTTAGTTCACTCAATGGAAAGATGCTAGGGCTAGGGATGTGGTCCCTATGATTTAAGAGTGTTTTGAGAAGGATTTTCTTGACTGGTTCTTCCCGAGGGAGTTAAGGCAAGATAAGGCTGAAGATTTCATGAATTTGAGGCAAGGTTCTATGACAGTTCAGGAGTACGGGTTGAAGTTCACCTAGCTTTCTAGGTATGCTCCTTCTATGATGGTTGACCCGTGGGATGAGATGAGCAAGTACATTTATGGAGTATCAGATTTGGTGAATAAAAAGTGTAGGTCCGCAATGCTTTTGGGTGACATGGATATTTCTTGATTATGACTCATGCTCATCAGATTGAGGGGACAAGTTGAGGAAAATGGCAAGGGCGAACAAGAGGGGTAGATCAAAGAGTTCGAGATTTAGCCATCATAGGTCCAAAGGCGGACATTGCTCTTCGTTTCAAAAAACGTCCTCAGGACCCATTCATTCTTCAAATAGTGCTCTTACACATGCCCCCATACCTCATCATGATCAGACTGGTAGAGTATCTGGTTCCTATTCACATGGGAGTGTTGCAAAGGGTACTCCTTACCCTTCTTGCAATAAGTGTGAGTAGAAGTCATCTTGGTGAGTGTTTAGCTGGTTCAGGTGGATGCTTTGGATGTGGTTAAGTTGGACACAAGATTAAGGATTGCCCTTCAGCTAAGAAGGGACAGGGAGGTAGCAGGACTCAGTCTGCCCCGGTAGCTTCAGGAGGTCAACCGGCCCAGCAGGGAACTGGTTCTAGTTCTGGTGGTCAGCGCCAGAACTACCTTTATGATATGTCCTCTCGCCAGGAGTAAGAGAGTTCACCGGACGTTGTCACTGGTATGTTGAAAGTTTTCTCTCTTGATGTGTATACTTTATTGGACTCCGGTGCCTCCTTATCTTTTGTGACCCCTTATGTTGCTTGCAAGTTCAAGATTAGTCCGGATTAGCTCTTAGAACCCTTTTGTGTTTCTATCTATTCCTGTTGGTAAATCAGTCCTAGCCAAAAGAATTTATCGAAATTGCCCTATCTAAACCTCTATAAAGTCACTTCAGTGGATCAAGAAAAGTTGGAGATGACTGACTTTGATGTTATTCTTGGTATGGATTAGTTGTATGCATGTTATTCCTCGATTGATTATCGTACTCGAATCATCAGTTTCAAGTTTCTAAATGAGCCTGTCTTAGAGTGGCAGGGTAGTCCTCCATCCTTGAAGGGTCATTTCATATATTATCTCAAGGCTAGGAAGATGATTTCTAAGGGTTATGTTTATTATATAGTTTGGGTTATGGACACAGAGTCTGAAACCCCATCTCTCCAGTCAGTTCCTATTATGAATGAGTTTCCCAAAGTGTTTTCGAAAGATTTGCCCCAAATCCCTCCCGAGTGGGAGATCAACTTTGGAATAGATTTTCTTCCAGATACGAATCCTATCTCTATTCCTCCTTATAGGATGGCTCCCGTAGAGCTTAAGGAATTGAAGGACCAGTTGAAAGACCATCTTGATAAGGGTTTTATCCGACCCAACATATTCTCCATGGGGTGCTCCAGTTTTATTCGTGCGAAAGAAAGATGGTTCCCTCAGAATGTGTATCAACTACCATTAGTTGAACAAGGTCACAACCAATAATAAGTATCCCATACCTAAGAATTAATGACTTGTTCGACCAGCTTTAGAGTGCTAGCTTCTTTTCCAAGATTGACCCTAGATTCGATTATCATCAGTTTTATGTCTGAGAGTGTGATATTCTAAAGACAGCCTTCAGGACTCGGTATGGTAATTATAAATTTGTGGTTATGTCTTTTAGACTAACAAATGCTCCTGCAACTTTTATGGATTTGATGAACCGTGTGTTCAAACAATATTTGGATATGTTTGTGATTGTTTTCATTGATGATATTCTTATCTACTCTCAGAGTGAGGAGGAGCATGCGGGAGACTTGAGAGTTGTGTTGCAAACTCTCAAGGACCGATAGTTGTTTGCTAAATTTAGCAAGTGTGAGTTTTGGCTGCAGTATGTTATTTTTCTGGGTCATATTGTGACTAGAGATGGTATTCGAGTTGATTCTCAAAAGATTGAGGCAGTAAAGAACAGGCCTAGACCCACTTTCCCGTATGATATTAGGAGCTTTTTGGGTTTGGCTGGTTACTACAGGAGATTTGTGGAGGGGTTTTCTTCCATTACTGCCCCTTTGACTCGTTTGACTCAGAAGAAGGTTAAATTTCAGTGGTCTGATATGTATGAGAAGAACTTTTAGGAATTGAAGACTAGATTGACCACAACTCTAGTGTTGGCTCTACCCGAGGGCCTAGATGACTTTGTTGTATATTGTGATACTTCTAGGATTGGTTTGGGTTGTGTGTTGATGCAGCGTGGTAAGGTGATTTCTTATGCTTCAAGACAACTTAAGATTCAAGAGAAGAACTAGCGTACTCATGATCTTGAGTTAGTGGCCGTGGTTTTTGCTTTGAAGATTTAGAGACACTACTTATATGGTGTTCATGTGGATGTATTCACCGATCATAAGAGTCTTCAGTATGTGTTCACTCAAAAGGAATTGAATCTTCGTCAAAGGAGATGGCTTGAGCTTCTTAAGGATTATGATATGAGTGTTCTTTACCATATGGGTAAGACCAATGTTGCGGAAGATTAACTTAGTAGGTTATCTATGGGTAGTCTGACTTTGGTTGAGGACAAAAAGAAAGAATTAGCTAAGGATGTTCATTGACTTGCTCGATTGGGAGTTCACCTTATGGATTCGGCAGAAGGTGGTGTTATTTTTTAGAATGGTTCTGAATCATCTTTGGTAGCTGAAGTTAAAGAAAAGCAAGACAATGATCCTATTTTGCACCAGTTGAAGGGTGCAGTCCATCAGTAAAGGGTAGAGGTTTTCTCCCAAGGAGGAGATGGTATGCTTTGATATCAAGGTCGATTGTGTGTCCTTGACATAGATGGGTTGAGACAATGGATTTTGACAGAGGCTCATAGCTCCAGGTATTCTATTCACCCCGGTGCCACCAAGATGTACCGTGATCTATATGAAGTCTCTTGGTGTAATGGCATGAAGAGGGACATAGATGGTTTCGTGGCTAAGTTTCCCAACTGTCAACAAGTGAAAGTAGAGCATTAGCGACCGGATGGTATGACTCAGGATATTGATCTTCCTACTTGGAAATGGGAAGCGATCAATATGGACTTTATTACAGGTTTGCCTCGTACTCGAAGGCAACATGATTCTATTTGGGTGATTGTCGACCGGATGATTAAGTCATCCCATTTCTTGGCTGTTAAGACTATGGATTCATCAGAGGATTATGCCAGGCTCTACATTCGTGATATAGTCAGATTGCATAGGGTTCCATTGTCTATAATTTCGGATAAGGGTACTCAGTTTACATCCCAGTTTTAGAGATCATTTCAGAGAGGTCTTGGTACTCAGGTGAAGCTTAGCACAACTTTTCACCCACAGAAAGATGGCCAGGCAGAGCGTACTATTCAGACTGTGGAGGATATGTTGAGATCTTGTGTGATTGATTTTAAAGGTAGTTGGGATGATCACTTACCTCTTATTGAGTTTGCCTACAACAACATCTTTCATTCTAGCATCCAAATGGCTCCTTATGAGGCACTTTATGGGTGGAGGTGTATATCTCCTATTAGTTGGTTTGAGGTAGGTGAGGCAGCTTTGATTGGTCCAGATTCAGTTCATGAGACTATAGAGAAGGGTCAGATCATTAGGGAGATGTTGAAGACCGCTCAGAGTCGATAGAAATCATATACAAATGTGAGGAGAAGAGAGTCAGAGTCTGAGGTTGATGATTAGGTATTTCTGAAGGTATCACCCATGAATGGTGTGATGAGATTTGGTAAGAGAGGGAAACTTAGTCCCTGCAATGTAGGTCCTTATCAAATTCTGAGGAGAGTTGGTAGTGTTGCTTATGAGTTGGAATTGCCAACAGATTTAGAAGCAGTTCATCCGATTTTTCATGTTTCTTTGTTAAAAAAGTGTGTTGGTGATCAAACCTTGATTGTTCCTTTCGAGATGCGGGTGTGAAGGATGCCTTACATATGAGGAAGTTCCCATAGAGATTCTGCATCATCATATTTGGAGGTTGAGAACAAGGAAGTCGCTTCGGTGAAAGTCCTTTGGAGGAATCAGCTAGTTGAGGGAGTTACTTGGGAAGCATAAGCAACCATGAAAGCCAAGTACCCCCACCTCTTTCCTTCCGATTCAGTTTCATCTTGAGGTAATAGTTTTTTCCTTAGTCTATCCCTCTGATTCTATTCCATCGGTTCCTCTTATGATCCAAGCATGCATTCATGTTTTCTGAAGTTAGTTTAATCATGTTTTAAGTTGAAAAGTTTAGTTTTCATGTTTATTCTTCAGTTTTCCTATTTTATTGCTTGGTTGGGCTGTTTCTATCAAGTTTTCCTTGCTTAGTCTTTATTTTAGGATGAATGATCCCAAGGGGGAGATATTGTATAACCCCAGAATTTGATCCAGCTTTCAAACTTAGAAAATCTGAAAATTCTGTTCATCTCAGGAATTACGGGTCCAAACCACGGGCCATGGTTCGAACCACGAGTCGTGAAGTGAACCCATGATTTGCATTTGCTGGTTCAGTCTCTGGTCTAAGAACTATGAGTTGGATCTATGGATTGTGATTCAGTCTACGACCCATACTATCCACTCATAGAATCAGATCAAAAGGCTGACAGTTACCCCAGGAATCACGAGTAGATTCTACGGCCTGTAGTTTGAACTACGGACCGTTATGTTGATTCGTGAAGATTGATCTTGGTCTGCCAATTTCCCTGAGAATCATGAATTGGTCTATGGACCGTAGTTTGAAGTACGGTCCATCCTTTTGACTCGTAGAACCTCTTCTGCAACATGATTTTTGGGCCAGGAACCACGAGTGGAAACCATGAGTCGTGGTTCATTCTATGGCTTGTGGAATCCACCCGTGATCACTGAAGACAAGTTTTTAATAGCTTTTTCTAATTATTTTCATAGGGGTATTTTAGTAATTATCCACTCTTTTAACTCCTAAGTGAGGTTGTTTTGACCATTTCTAGTAGGGTTTTATTCCCTAATAGCCTAAACTCTTCTCATTCTAAACAATCCTTTTCCTAAAGAAGAAAGAACTCCTTCATGCTCCAAGTCTCAAGATCCAAGTTCAAGCATCCGATTCTTTTCATCTTAATTCAAGTTAGCTTCAATCAGGTATGTGGGTATTCAATAAGAGATTCCTTTCACCCTTATGCCCAAAGCTTCCAAGTTTTACTTTGATTTATGAAATTATGAAATTAGGGTTCTTACCCAATTTGGCAAAAACTTATGGGTTCAGTTTTAAAACATCAATTTATGGTTTCTCATTACTTATTTATGATTTATTTGAGGTTCCTTAATTGATTTCAAAAGCCCATGCATTAAAGGTGATTTCTAACATGATTCTATTGAATTGCATGATTTCAAGTGAAAATTGGCATGTTTAGATAACATGGCCTTATGTATTTATGAAAGTGCATGCCTAATTCTTCAAGTTTTGATTTTAGAAAGAAAAGTATGTTTTGAATTATGGCTATGCTATGTTTTAAGACTTATGATATGTGAATTGCATGGCATTAGATATGTCTTTATGCTTTTCCAATAGATTTGGCATTAGATATGTCATAAGTATGAATTGAGCTATATGTATGTTTTGGGAGTAGTATTTAGCGTCGAGTTAGACTAGGGTTTAGCATACCCTTAAGTCCCAGAACTACATTGCCACCATAGGTTGCCCTGTGTCGCTTATGACAAGATCCTGATAGATATGGTTCTAACCTTGGCCAGTTAGGACAACCTTTTCGATTTGGATGTATGAAAGTAGACTCTATGTAGCTCATCATGGTTTATGACGGTTAAGAGAAACTCTCGTATGAAAGTTTCTGTATCAAGTTTTTTTCCCTATTTCATGTTTTAAGCTTTACTTATGATATTTACCCTTGATATCTCTTTATGCATGAATTTAAGTGTAAGTATGTTTTAAGCATGTTTTGACCTTATTTATGCATATCTCACATATTCGTTACATCCTATAGTACTGACGTATATTTTGTGTTGCATCCTCTCTATGATGCAGATTCTAGTTCTCTCCCTCAGACTTAAGGGTAGACGACACCTGGTATCCAGATCTTTTTGGTGAGTCCTCATCCTTAGAGGACAAGTATTAGTCTAGTTACTTTGCTTGTCTTTCTTTCAGATTTTTGAGTTAGTTCGGGTCTTGTCCCATCAACTCTTTATGATAGTTTATAAGCTTCAGACATAGTTAGACTTGTACTCCGTGTTTGGATTTAGTGTTTCTTAAACCTTGTTCCTGTTTAGTTATGGTTGCCTATTTCCATTTAGTGTGCTTCCGCTATGTCCTTGTATTTGACTGAGTATGATATGACCAAAGGTTAACTTGGGGAACTCGTGGTCCCGAGTCCCATGTTACGTCTAGGGGGTAACCTCGAGGCGTGACATGTATGCACACGACTCATTCCAACCGATCACAAAACACAAATGAGTATAGAGGTGGCTATTCTGATCACTTATATCATGACCAACCTCCTATTGCATTAGAGGGAGATAATCGCTGAGCAAATCAAGCAGAGATTAAGAAAAGAGAGCACCTCTATGGCTTTCCCCGCTCTCATTAGCCTCTTGTGTTTCCAAGCGCAATGTCCGCGAATTCGCTCTTTGGATAAAATCAGCCAAGCTACCGGAATGATTCAATTAGATACAAGGAGAGATGCAGATGCCCCACATGTTAAGAAAAAGCACCTTGTTCATAGTACCATCTTAAGCACTGCCCATGATAAATTTGTTACTCATGATCATTTGGGCACTTCCTCAAAATCTCAAGAAGCATCAAACACCACACTCGTGCATTCCAAAGCCATTTCATCTTCAGGTAACTTGATCAAGCTCAATCAACTTACTCATAAAAATGAGGAACGCCTAGAAAGGCTGGCTAAGGATATTCCACGCATGATTCAAGTTGCCATAAAATTGGCTTAGAAGCCAATAGTGTCAAGTGTGAATAAGCTTTATGCTAAAATAGATACCATGGAAATAGAAGTTGATGAGTTGAGGCAAGTAATACTGCATGTTGAGCCAAAGGTTCCTAATTGGGATCTTAATCTACCGGCCCCAAAATCCACATTCTCTCCAAGGGTTGATAGCCCTTTCGATGATTGGTGCACGAGTTGGGACCCAAATAAGGATGACAATGCCCTCGAAATCCAATCAGTGTGTGTCAAACCATCAGCTGAGCAATATCTGGATCCTCCTGATTCACCAGTACCTTAATGAAGGTGTCTACCTAGGCTGAGTTGGTTACCACTGACTCTTTCTTATCATGAGTTGATGACTGCCACGAACATATGGTTCATTAATGACCCTCTTGGTCCCTTTAAGTTGCCATGGGACCCTGCAATGCCTTTATTAGTAAGTTTTCAAATTGACCAAGTGCATGCCTACATCCCACCTCTAGTATCACCACCATTGCAAATTCAGAGGCCACCTCATCGATTCTACTCGAGAAGGCATCGTAGCCATCATTAGTATAATCAGGGATTTTTTGCACTCATTCTTATTTGTATAACCTTTTGTGCATTGAGGGCCATGTGTACTTTAAGTTTGGGGGTGCTTATAATTAATTGTGGTATGGAGTATGATTGTGATGATATTGTTCTTGCCGGACCTTTTTATTTTGTTTTTAAGCTTAATTGTTCCCTCGTCGAGCTTGACGTTTAATGTTTGGTTGTGTGCCGAGTTAGTCTTACACGATTCCATTGTCTTGCTACCCGTGCCTTTAAAATGCGCTAAGAACCTACCCTTAGGCTGGTTTCTCAAATGATTTATGAGCGCGAAAAATTTGGTTATCACGTTGTTAATAGTAGTTTAGCAATAAACTCTGAGGGTTTTCTTAATACCACGATTCTTTCCCAAGGAGCAAAAGTTTTTTTTATTTTCTTTTTCTTTTTTGTTTCTTTTGTGTTGAACCGGGTTGATGTTTCCCTATGATAGATTGATAGGCTACTTTCTTAAGGGAAAATGCCAAGTTTTTGTTTTAAATTTGAGTCTGTAGTGTGCTTGTCTCGAAATGGACCCATCGAAAAATGTTTTTTCTTGGCAAGATATTTTTGGAAAAGAAAGGAAAGAGGGAAAATGTATTTTGAGTAAAGCATTTTCTTGTCATGACTTGCACACTCTCATTTTGGCTTGATCTATTCCCAAACGAGCATGTAATGAACTTGGAATAGCTTGTCAAAAGTCATTTATCCCAATTGATCTTGAGACTAATGAAAGAAGTCTTGTGGCATGATGCCTTGTGTGGTGAGGCTTTACTTTGATTATTGTGTATGTGTGTTGTCTAGAACTTGCCCCGAATGTGATTCAAGGCAAAATTCTAGGTGTGATCGAGCTTGGAAAATGATCTTAGGCCCTCTTTGAACAACCACTTCACCCAAATGACTTCTCTCAACATCAATCCTAGTGAACCTCTTTGAGCTTGTGATTGTTCTTTGGCACCTTGTTTAATACCTTAACCTTTTTGGAACCTCTATCTTGGCACCCGTCCTCCCTAAGTTCTTGGCTAAAAGCCTAAGTTTGGGGGGGAAATGAAAAGACGACATAGGCAAATGCCTAAGTTTGAGGGGCGATGTGATCAAATGAGGAGAAGAAAAAGGATGCACTTCAAGTGAAAGGTAGCACCTTATGTTGAATTGCAAATTGTTCTAAAAAGTTCAATCAAATGAGCAAAAATGAAAAGAAAGAATAGGTGCTACTATAAAAAAGTGATACAATGAATTTTGAATGATCATGATTAAAAACGAGAAGCTTGGGTTGTGTGAGGGAGAAATAAGGTGAAGTCAAAGTCAAAAATATGAGCGGTGTTTGAAAACCTCTTATCTATGGATGTGTTGATGATGGGTTCTTGATAAATGGGTGTGGGTGTTGCTAATTGTTGTTTATAAATGCTTATTTGAGATAAGTCTAGTGATTTCACCGCATTTTAACTCTAAAATTGGTGGTTGCAAACATTGATTTTCCTAACTTGGTTATGTTGTTGCTTGTATGAGAATTTTATAGCTTCGGATGTGAAATTGCTAGTGGGAACTTGGGCTTCAATTTAAATTGAGGCTAGAAATAGCTCATATCAACAGAATCACCCACTAAAGGGTCTAAAGCTAGAAATAGTATGACCTCCCCAAGCATATCTTGGTTGTTTTATTGCTTAATCAATAGTGCTTGAGCTAAGACTAGTAGATATATGGTTTTTAATCGAGAGATAAATAACCATACTTAAAACCAAGGTTACGCATGTTGTTTAGCATTAATTTGCATGAATAAGCAATCACCCTATCCCATGTTAGAGTCTCATTTGACACACATCCCTAGTAATCCTCTCTATTGTCTACACCCCATTTTACTTTATTGCTTTATTTTGTTGAATTGCGAAATTGTGATAGATTCCCAATTTCCCCCTTTTTTTTATTACTCACTCTCATTGTGAACTCTGTTTTTATAATCACTTAGGATAAGCTCTAAATTCTCTGTGGGATCAACCCCGACATTCGTTAGGAGCTATAAATGTGTTTTGCTCTAACGATTGTCGATACCTCCTAATAGGAGAGTACACTTGAGCATTATCAACAACCCAAGTGTTTTACTTAATTTTTGTTACCTTTTGTTGTTTTTGGTGTTTTTGTAGGAATGCGTGATGAGGAAAAATGACCAAGTGGAAAAAAAAGACAAAAAGGGGATGTGCAAAAGCCCATGCGGGTTGCACATGCAGTTGTGCATGTCGCATGAGACAACCCCCCACAATAGAAAACTAGTGAAAAATTGTAAAGTTGGAGGTGACGTGCGCTGGGCTGTGCATTTCGCACATGCCATTGTGCGCGTCGCACCTTCATTGCACACTAAAGCAGAAATCTGGGCAAAGTTTAGGTAAAAATTCAGCTGGTGCGAGGCGATGTGTGAGCCGCACAAGGGCTTGTGTGAATCGCATATCACAACGCACCAAGGTAAGGTTTTAAATTTTTTTGACCTATCCATTGACCAACCCAACCTGGAGATCGACCCGATGACCTTTCTTCTTCTTTTTCTTCTATTAAAACTGCCACCCTCCTCTTTATTTCATTATTCTCTCACAAAAACCTCGATAACCTCTTCTCAAATCCTCCAAACTCCCTAAAACTTCCACCAAAACCTTCTCCTTCTCTCACCCAAGTCACCACCGTCACTCACCGCTCTATCGCCGCCATCATGTCTCCGGTCAAAAAGTGGGTCTCCATTGTAGCACTTCAAAAAGCTTCAATTTTTGCCTCCTACTTCTAATCTTCACTTGTGGTAAGTCCTCCAATATTAAATACATGTTTTTATGTTGATTGGAAACTCATATTGTGAAGAATGCTCATTAAATCTGCCATGTTGATTTTGGGTGAGATCCAAAATTTTTAGATCCCCAATTTTGCTTTATATTGTTGATTTTGCTTAGGATTAACTTGGTAGAACTTGAAGATGTGATGATGCATGTTGATGGTGGTAAATTTTAGCCTTCAAAATCTGTGTTGTGGGTGAAGTCTAAGTAACCCACTTGTGTGGTGCATGATTTGGCCCTATGAAAGATAGGGTGATATCATTCTTAAGGGAAAATCGTCATCCTCATGAGGTTTTGTTAGAAATTGAAGTTTGGGGATGAATTATTACCACTATTGTGCCCATATGTTGTTCTAGTTGAATATCTTGTTGGGTATATATTCTTGGTTAGGGGTATAAAATTGTTGTTGATTGAATCTGCCTCCTGTTTTGAAATTGAAGGCTTGGTGTTCCCGATGATAGATGGGGTAACATCCTTCTTAAGGGAAATCGTTAAGCTCTTTTTTTGTTTTTAATGTGTGAGATTCTGGGGAAGTCTGAGTACTCGGATGATTTGGTTATATTTATATTATGTTTTACCCTGTTATCATTGGTGTTTTTGTTTGATGCTGAGTGCATATCACAGATATTGCTCAGCAAATCACATGCATAACACACAATAACACAAGGAACCAAAAAGTTCCAACTGTTTCCTTGTGCATTTCACATGTGACGCACAGATCTTTATGTGTGAAACGCACAAGGTGCCATACCTCATTGATAATTGGTGCTAGTTCACTTGAATGAGAGGCAAAATTTTGTGCGACTTGAAAATTGGCTGGTGCGAATCGCACCAGCCTTCATACCCCAAAGCAAAAATCAACTTAGGTTTCTAATAGCTTGTGCAATATCACGTGCCATCTGCACAACCCTTAGTGCATCTCGCACATGGTTCGCACAAGCCATCAGTCACCTGCTTTGTTTTTATTCTTCATTGCATTCAAATTTATTTTAATTAGTAAACTTCTTTTAGCTTTTCTTCTTTTAAATACTTGAAAAATACAAAAACATTTTGCTTTGACTTTGAGTACTCACAATCTCCATGTACAAGACTATGTATTCTAGCAGGAGCAACACAGGGCGCAACTAAAAGAAGCTGTTAGCCACGGAAGAGGCAATAATTCATTTTGGGGTTAAGGGTATGAAATCCATCTATGACCATGATAAGAAAAGAACCTTCAACACGGACATGAGCTTCAACTTAGTAGCAGTCGGGGATGATCTACCTAACATCCCTCAATAGTTCACTGACCGTTAGTGGTACCCATTCCAAGAGGTACCCGGAGGTTACTATAAGGAGGTGGTTCAGGAATTCTTTGCCTCCTATCAAGCCACACAGGATCTTAAAGGGTACAAGTGGAATATGGAGAAATTCCCTAACTTGGACTCAGTCATAGTTCGGGGTAAGAAGATTCACATCACTCCCGCTGATATAAATGTAAGTTATTGGAGCCACCCAATTGAGCCTGCACCTACACTCTTGGAAAAGTTGACTGCTAAACCAAAGCCCTATTATGAGACTGCTTCCATTCTTACTCATAATGCTCCTATCTGGGCCACTATGGGGGGCAATATCTTAAGAAGGACTCTATACTTCGGGGCCGGTTTATGGTATGACTTCATTCACTCTTGATTCTTGCCCTCACAGAATGATCAAAAAGTAACCCAGGATGGGGCTATTTTGGTAGCCTTCATTATGATAGGAGAACATGTCAACTTTGGAGAAATTGCAGTTATGGTGATAAGTAGGAAAACACATAGGGGCGGTGACTCATTCCCCTACCCGATGCTCATTAGCAAGCTTTATGCTAATGCTAACATCCCTTATTTTAGCTGTGACACTCCTACCCCTGCCACTGGCATGTTGGACCTTGTTAAGAAAACTGACAGGGATGCTCCTAGGTTCAAGAGGCGCAGGATGGAGCCCTCAGAGGAGGTTGAGGTTGATGAGTCTGACACTAAAGCAAATGCTTCCTCTCCTTCTCGAGCAGCCTTAGAAGCACCTACTCCAGCAGCTGCTACACCTAGAGAGACATTGACCAAGAGTAGCCTCCAAGATATGGTTGACAAGACCTACAATCATGATGGGCAGTTAACTAACTTAGCTATCAAGTTACCAGGTTTAATTGACAAGACTGTCAAGAAGGCCATTAAGGGAGTAGTGGATACCGTGAGCAAACTCTACCAGAGGGTCGATGTCATTAAGGGAGCTGTGAGGTGATCCAGAAGGATGTTGATAAGGCAAAAGGAAAGGCTCCGGTTGATGATGCAGATTTGAGTACCATGCCTCCACCCCAGTACACTCCCAGTCCCATAGATGACTTATTTGTAGCTTATGATGATAGAGATGTGGAGCTAGCTGATGATCAGGACCAAGAGTTTTAGCGGGTGCTCAGAGAGTCCACAGTCACTTTGCACTCTCGAAAGGGTGGTGCAAGTTCTAGTACAGAGGCAACAGAGCAGGCAGATGATGTGGAGTAGTCCTCGAGGGAGTTGTTGCACTCCTTTATTACTTACCTGAGCTTAGAGCATTGAGGGCAATCCTTATTTTCATGGGGGAGGTGGTGCTTATACTTATTTGCTTATGGTTTCCCGTGTTGGGCCTTGAGATATTTTATTGCCCTTGTCAAGCCTTAAAATTTTTATTTCCTTCCCTGCTAGACAGTTTGATTTTGCCCTTGTCGGGCATGTGTTGGATGATTGTGATTTTGCCCTTGCCTGACCCTTTTCTTTATTTTTTTGTTTTGGTTAATTAGTGCTTAACTGTGCCCTTGTCGGGCTTGATACTTTTATTCTTGTTCATGTTTCCGGGTGGGTCTTACACGATTTATTGTTTTACTACCCTTGCCTTACAAACGTGCTTAGTGCCTTTGCCAAGGCTTGTTTTCAAATGATTCATGAGCGCTTAAATTCTTAGTTGCCTTATTAATAGTAGAGTAGTGAATAAAATCCAAAGGTTTTCTTCATACCACAATTCTTTCCCGAGGAGCAAAATATTTTCTTTTTTTTTCTTTTGTTTATTTTTGTGTCAAACCGGGTTGGTGTTTCCCTATGATATATTGAGAGGCAACTTTCTTAAGGGAAAATGCCAAGTTTTAGTTTAAATTTGAGTTCATGCTTTACTATTCCCAAAATGGACCCACCAAAAAGTTTTCTTGGCAAGAAGTTTTTGAAAATTAAAAGAAAGAGGGAAAATGAATTTTGAGGAAAGCATTCTCTTGTCATGACTTGCACACTCTCGGTTTGACTTGATTGATTCACAAATGAGGGTGTAATGAACTCGAAATATCTTGTCAAAAGTCATTTGTCTCAATTGATTTTGAGACTAATGTTTAAAACTCTTGTGATGTGATGCCTTGTGTGGTGAGGCTATCCTTTGATTCTTGTGCATGTGTGCCATCTAGAACTTGCCCTAAATGTGATTCAAGGCAAAATCCTAGATGTGACCAAGCTTGGAAGATAACCGTAGGCCCTCTTTGAATAGCCACTTCACCCAAATGACTTCCCTTGACATTGATCCTAGTGAACCCTTTTGAGCTTGTGACCTTTCTTTGGCACCTCGGTTGATACCTTGATCCTTTTTGGAACCTCTATCTTTGCACCCATCCTCCCTAATGGCTTGAAAGAGAAACATAGGATAAAAGCCTAAGTTTGGGGGGGGGGGGAATTGAAATGACAACATAGGTAAAAGCCTAAGTTTGGGGGGTGTATGTACTCAATATAGAGAAGAAAAGGAATGCACTTTAAGTGCAAAGCAGCACCTTATATTTGAACTGAAAATTGCTCCAAATTCAATGCAATAAGCAAAATGAAAATAAAAAAATTGGTGCTATCAAGTGAAGGTGATACAAGGAGGTTGAATTATCAAGTTGAAGGGAAAAGCTTGGGTTGTGTGAGGGAGAAATAAGGTGAAGTCAAAGTTTGAACATGTGAGCGGTGTTTGAAAGGATACCAAAGAGCGTTTGGGAGGTTTGGTTACTTGAGCCAAATGCAATCCTCACCTTAGCCCTAGCCAACATCGTAACCCTCAAGTTCTTAGTGATTCCAAAAGCTTGATAACTCTACATTAGTGGAAAATTACATGAAGGGCAAGCCTAAGGTTTGATATGTGCGCACTTGAACTTCCTTGAGAGAGTGAGAGTCTTTGTGGTTCTCTTTTACTCCTTTGTATTATGAATTACATGATTGTGAGTGAGATTCTCTCCTGTGGTGAGTGGCATCATGCACTCGAATTGAAACATGAAGTCTCTATTTTAATTGAGAGGAATGAATGAGACAAGTTGTGTGGCGAATCTCGAAAAAAACCTTGATGGTTCATGCCAATGACTTGATAAGCCTAATATCTTATTTTGAATGACAAATTCCATTAATTTGAATGAGAAATGAAGTACTTTTTATGAACATTTTGAAATGATCAATTGACTTGAGAATGTGGTGGACCGAATTGAGAAAAGAACTGTAGTTGAGTCATTTGTTTGAGTCTTTTATTTATTATTTTTGTTAGTTTTAATAATAGACTAATCTTTTCTGCATCCTGATTGAGTTTTAGAGCATAATTCATTCCTTACTTTGGGAGTATCTTGCTCGAGGACAAGTAATAGTTCAAGTTTAGGGATTTAATAAGTTTGTAATCTACAAACTTATTGAGCCTTTAATCATGAATTATTGTCATATTTTGATGAGATTTAAAGATTTTTATGGCCTTTATTGATACGAATGCTGGTACTCTTGGTCAAAAGTAGAAAACAAAGAATTGGACCCAAAAGAGCTAAAAAGGAGTTGAAGTGTGAAGGTAATCAAAAGAGATGAAGATTATGCCAAGAGGTGCGGCCGTCGTGCGACACGCAAAATGGCTGGTGTGGACCGCACCTTCCTTCACACAAAACCCAAAGTTAACTTAAGTTACTAGTTCACTGGAGTGGAGTCGTGCGATGCGCACAGTGGCTTTTGCGATCGTACGTCGCGCTGTACGTCTCTCAAAGGGCATTTTTGTCAACTTTATGTGATGATTTGGGAATAGTTTTTCAGTTTTGGAACAAGTTTTTACTCATTATTCAATATTTTTCCATTGAGAGAGGTTCCCAAGGGAGATAGAGGTGTACTTGTTATTTCTCTTCTTTAACCTTGTGAATCCACCATTATTGTACAAATTGAGCTTGAATATTGGATATTAGCTTACAATGAATGGAAAGTTGGATTACTCAATTGGTATAATCTCTTATTTCCTTAGCATGCGTGATTAGTTTCCTTGTCTAGGGGTATGTGTATGATGGGTATTTGAATTTGAGTATGAGTCTTGTTTAATTGTGCTTATAATTGCTAAATTGATATGGGTCTATTGAATTCTTAATGTTTTAACTCTAAAATTGATGGTTGCAAACATTGATTGAACTTACTTGGTTATGTTCTTGCTTGAAAGAGAAGTTCATGATTTTGGATGAGAATTCAATAGTGGGTACTTGGGATTTCCACCTAGATTGAGGCTAGAAATAGCTTAATCGCCTGAAAACACCCATTTAAGAGTCTAAGTTAGAAATAGTATGCCTTTCCCAAGCTTGTATTGGTTGTTTGGTGATGAACCTATGGTGCTTGAATAGAGACCATAGGAAATATGTTTGAAAGATCGAGAGATTGAAAAACATATCTAAAACCAATGCTACCCATATCATTTATTAAGAATTTGCATAATTAAGCAAGTACCTTAACCCATTTTTAAGTTCCATCGGAAACATACCCCTAGTTGTCCTCTTTCTTGATATAAATCCCTATTTACTTTATTGTTTTGCTCGAATTGTTATTGTGATAGATTCCCAATTACCTGATTTCCCCCTATTTTACTTTTTATGTTATTTAAATGATTACTCTATTAGTGATTGATATACGACAATTTTATAGGTGACTCTACAATTCTCTGTGGGTTCAACTTCGATACCCGTCGAGAATATAAATTTTGTTTTTCTTTGATGATCGCTATCACCTCTATATAGAGAGTGTTACTTGAGCGTAATCAATGTCCAAAAGTTGAGAACTAAGGAAATTGTATCTATGAAGGTCCAGTGGAAGAACCATTCAATAATGGAGGCTACTTCGGAGACTGAGGCAGACATGCGGAACATGTATCGTCACTTGTTCATCGATTCAGGTAATCTTCATTTTCCCCTATTTTTTTTCACGCCCCGAGGTTACCCCTGGACATAACACGGGACTTGGGACCGCAAGTGCCCCAAGCTAATCCCTTGGTCATAGCATACTCAAGCATAACAAAGATACACAAAAGCATAACAGATAAATTCCAAATCACGTAAATAGGTAATCAAGTCAAAAGAAATACAAAATCCGGGAAGAGCCTCGAACACTGTATATGTCTGAAAAGCCTCTACATGACATAAGGAGATGCTAGGACAAGACCCTAGCTAACTCGAAGTACAGAAGTAAGGAATTGACACAAACTAAATCATATCTAGTCCTCGACCTAAAAGGACTCACCAACAGCTGACAGAAAAGTGGCCTGGAAGCTCTAGCCACGTGTCTGGAAAGGAACACCTGAATCTGCATCGTCGAAGGATGCAACGCAAGATATGCGTCAATACTATAGGATGTACCAAGTATGCGAGCAGTGCATGAACCATGATAAAAACAGTTTAAATATGCTTAAGAATGAACTTGTTATGTAAAGAAAGAACATGAATAAATATCAAGGTATAAGACATGAAACATGAAATAAAGCTTAAGTTTCATAGTATAGAATCATATAACTTCATAGCTTGAAAATAAACATGTGGGAGTTTCTCTTAACCGACATTAAACCATGCTGAGCTACATGGAGTCCAGTGACATGTACCCCCACTGAAAAGATCTGTCCTAATCGGCCAAAGTTAGAACCATGTCGTACCAGGATCCTGTCATGATAAGCCACAGAGGGCAACCTACGGTGGCAACATAGTTTTGGACTTGGGTTATCTGAACCCTCGTCTCTCGATGATAAATACTACTCCCAAAACATATAACATGAGCTCATATAAATGTGACATATCTGATGCCAAACTTGTTCATAACGTGTTCATACCCCGGATCGTCATACTACTCATGAATTAAGGTTTAAAAATCTATTCATGAGCATTGATGGAACATCGGGTGTCTTGTCTTGCATAATACTTCATAACTTGTGAAATTTGCATACTTCATGAATTGTAAAACTTTGCATGACTCTAGTTCAATTTCATAATACATATATTTTCATAGAACATAGGAACTAGGCATGCACATCCTTGAAAAACCCATAAGAAACATGCTATCAAAATCCAATTTGCTTAAATCAACTTCATGCATGTAGGAATTTCCATGGTTAAACTTCAATTCATGAAATAAGAGTTAACATGTGAAAACCCATGTGAAATCATGCAATTTTAATAGTAATTGCATAATCAAATCATGAGAAGACCATATTTAACAAAACCCATGAGAATTGGATAAGAACCCTAATTTGAAGACCATGAAATCAAAATTTGAATAAGGGATTTTGGGCAAAAGAGTGAAAGGAACCCATTGTTGATTACCCACATACTTTGATTGAAGATAACCCACTTGAATTGGAAAGATCTAGGAGGCTTAAACTTAGAGCTTGAGACTTGAAGCTTGGAGAAGAATTTTCCTTTTTGGGAGAAGAGTGAAGTAATGAGAAGGAACTTAGTCTAATGAGGGTGAACACCCTTCTTGAAATATTTAAAATGACATCATTTAGGAGTTAAAAGAGTGGGTAATGACTAAAATACCCCTTAGACTTAATTAGGTAAAAGCTGATTTAAATCTCGGTTTCAGGTTTCACTGGTGGAGTCTATGACTCGTAGACCTAACCACGACTCGTGATTCCTTCTAGTGGAAACTTCCCAAGATTTTAGGCTGTTGAAAGTTCCCTACGACTCAATAGGATGACTCGTGAAAGCTTTCACGAGTTGTAGGACCAAGTCGTGGGAATCAGGGGACCTGACCACTCTCTGTCTGAGTTCCATGGGTTGATTCCACGACCCGTGAAAACTTCCACAAACCGTGAACCTGACTCGTGGTTCTCAGACCTAAGGATGGTCTGCAGGACTAGAATCACGAGTCACTTCCACGAATCATGGAACCACCCACGACTCGTGGACTTGACCCGTGATCCTTGGAAGTTCAAAAATTTCTGCAAGTTCTGAGTTTAAAAGCTGGATCGGTTTCTCGGGTGTTACAATATCTCCCCCTTAGGATCATTCATTCTAGAATGAAGACTAAGAAAGGGAAGGTGAAGAGAAAATAGCCCAACCAGCAACAAAACATGGAAATCAAGGAATAAACATGAAAACTACACTTTCCAACTTAAAACATGGTTAAATCAACTTCGAAAACATGAATGCATGCTAGGATCATGAGAGTAACTAATAGAACAAGATCGGAGGAACATACTAAGGATGAAACTATTACCTTAAGTTGGAACGAAATCGGAAGGAAAGAGATGGGGATATTTGGCCTTCATTGCCTCTTCCGCTTCCCAAGTAGCTCCTTCAACAAGCTGATTTCTCCAAAGAACTTTTACCGAAGCAACTTCTTTGTTTCTCAACCTCCAAATCTGACGATCAAGGATCTATACAGGAACCTCCTCATAGGTGAGACTATCCTTCACACCCACATCCTCCAAAGGGAAAATCAAGCTCGGATCACCAACACACTTCTTCAACAAGGAAATATGAAAAATGGGATGAACCGCTTCCAACTCTGATGGAAAATCCAACTCATAAGCAACCTTACCAACCTTCCTCAGAATCTGATAAGGACCTACAAAATGGGGACTAATCTTCCCCTTCTTTCCAAATCTCATCACACCCTTCACGGGTGACACCTTTAAGAAAACCCAATCATCAACTTCAAATTCGAACTCCCTTCTCCTCACATTCGCATAAGATTTCTGTCGACTCTGAGTGGTCTTCAACCTCTCCCTAATAAGCTGAACCTTCTCCATAGTCTCATGAACTATATATGGACCAATCAAAGGTTCCTCACCTACCTCAAACCAACCAATAGGAGATCTACATCTCCGACCATAAAGTGCCTCATACGGAGCCATCTGGATGCTAGAGTGAAAGCTGTTGTTGTAGGCAAACTCGATAAGAGGTAAGTGATCATCCCAATTACCTTTGAAATCAATCACACACGCTCTCAACATATCCTCCAAAGTCTGAATAATGCGTTCTGCCTGGCCGTCCGTCTGAGGGTGAAAAGCTATGCTAAGCTTCACCTAGGTACCAAGACCTTTCTGAAATAATCTCCAGAACTGAGATGTAAACTGAGGACCTCTATCCAAAATGATAGACAAGGGAACACCGTGCAATCGAACTATGTCCCGGATGTAGAGTCTGGCATAATCGTCTGCTGAATCGGTAGTCTTAACAACCAAGAAGTGGGATGACTTGGTCATCTGATCGACAATCACCCAAATGGAATCATGTTGCCTTCAAGTACGAGGCAAGCCAGTAATAAAGTCCATATTGATTGCTTCCAATTTCCAAGTGGGAAGGTCAATATCTTGAATCATGCCACCCGGCCTTTGATGCTCTGCCTTTACTTGTTGACAGTTAGGACACTTGGCCACAAACCCGACTATGTACCTCTTTATACCATTCCACCAAAAAACTTTTCGTAGATCATGGTACATCTTAGTAGCACCCTGATGAATGGAATATCTAGAACTGTGAGCCTCAGTCAGAATCTGCTGTCTCAACCTATCTACATCTGGCACACATAAGCGACCCTGATAACAAAGCATACCATCTCCCCCTTGGAAGAAAACCTCCACCCGCTGATGATGAACTGCACCCTTGAGCTGAAGTAGAATGGGATCCTTGTCTTGCTTTGCCTTCACCTCAGCTACCAAAGATGATTCAACACCATTTTGTACAATCATACCGCCTTCTGTTGAGTCCATAAGGCGAACTCCCAACCAAGCTAGCCTATGAACCTCCTTCTTCCCATCTTTAACAGAAGACAAACTTCCCATGGATAGTCTACTCAAAGCATCCACCACGACATTAGCCTTACCCGGATGGTAAAGCACACTCATATCAGAATCCTTAAGGAGCTCAAGCCATCTCCTTTGTCGCAATTTCAATTCCTTTTGAGTGAATACTTACTGAAGACTCTTATGATCGGTGAATACATCCACATGCACCCCATATAAATAATGTCTCCAAATCTTCAATGTAAAGACCACGGCTGCCAATTCAAGTTCATGAGTAGGATAGTTCTTCTCATGAGTCTTAAGCTATCTCGAAGCATAAGAAATCACCCTAACACACTGCATCAAAACATAAGCCAAACCAGTCCTAGAAGCATCACAATACACAACAAAAACATCTAGGCCCTTGGGTAGAGCTAACACTGGAGATATGGTCAATCTAGTCTTCAAATCCTGAAAGTTCTTCTCACATAAGTCAGACCACTGGAATTTTACCTTCTCCTGAGTCAATCGGGTCAAAGGGGCAGCAATGGAAGAAAATCCTTCCACAAACCTCCTGTAGTAACCAGCCAAACCCAAAAAACTCCTAATATCAGATGGGGAAGTGGGTCTAGGCCAGTTCATTAGTGCCTCTATCTTTTGAGAATCAACTCTGATACCATCACTAGTCACAATATGACCCAGAAAGACAACTGACTGCATCTAGAACTCACACTTGCTAAACTTAGCAAACAACTGTCTATCCTTGAGAGTTTGCAACACAACCCTCAAGTGGTTTACATGCTCCTCCTCACTCCGAGAGTAGATAAGGATATCATCAATGAAAAAAATCACAAACATATCCAGGTACTGTTTGAACACACGGTTCATCAAATCCATAAAGGCTGTAGGAGCATTCGTTAGACCAAAAGACATCACAACAAATTCATAATAACCATACCGTGTTCTGAAGGCTGTCTTTGGAATGTCACACTCTCTAACACTAAGCTGATGATAACCAGATCTAAGGTCGATTTTGGAGAAGAAACTAGCACTCTGAATGTCACGACCTGATTTCTCAAATCATGATGGCACCTACAATCCCAGTAGGCGAACCAATTCCCGTATCCCAGAACGGTTAGTAATGGGCTACTGCCTAACCAAAACGCACCAGCAAGCAGAAATAAGCGAAAGCAAAACTCGAATATAAATACATAAAGGAAACTACACCAACCCCAAGAGTTAGTATCGACAGTACAGAAGCTTCTAATAGAATAAAAGTGCTAGAAGTAACAAAATACAACATAAATTGCCTCCGAAAGTACAAGGAGAAACAGTACAATAGATGAGATGTAGACAAGCCCCGACCGTCAGGCGCTCACCCTAATCTCAAAGATCCAAAAGTTGCATGAGTCTCCAACGTGATCAACGGCGAAAGCTCAGCTAATATCTGCACAAAAAAGTGCAGAAGTGTAGTATGAGCACCAAAACCACGGGTACTCAGTAGGTATCATAGGCCGATTGAGCGCATATAAGATATAAAAGCAGTAAGTAACAGATAGCAAGAAAGCAGTCACTAAAGCAACAAGCAAGGCACAAGGAGCTAGCACAGATCATCCATGACCAAGAGCTTCAAGCAACACATGCTAGCACAGAGATACAATTACTCAGAATCACAGGTGAAGGAAAAGAGAACGCACCTGGAGTCCTTGCACAACAATATAAGTAAGTAGAGAGAGAGTTGAGAAAATAGCGGTATACCGGTAACCTCAAGTGGAAGGAAAAGATGGAGAACAGTCTAACATACTCAAAATGTAATCAACCAGTATAAGGAAATCATAACACCAATCCAATCATATGATAGCATAACCGGGGAATCACCTCACAAGTACAACCCTAGGATGAAATAACTAGGCCACAATAACCGAGAGATACCACTCAACTTCCCACAAGAATAGAACCAGAGTCTCACACTCTGCTCAGAAGGCCACACAAAAGTGCCTCAATAAGATAGGACTCCAAAGCCCTCTCAATAATCAAAAATCCCACAACCAAAGCCACAATAGGCTAGCCATCACTAATCTTTCAAGAACCGGGTGCCAAGACAAGCTCTAAGTAAAAACAGGAGTAAATATAGTCTACCTACAGTCCCAACAGCCGCCCATACAATCGAGGAACACAATCAAGTGAAAGCAAACCCTCCGGCATCCCATACTACCGGAGCGTACACTGAACACACAGCAAACAAGGGTGGAATCCAATGCATGATATGATATGATATGAAATAGAACCTCTGTATGTACCTCCTCCGGTGCCAATCAGGCCCAGCAGGCAGGTTCCATGGAAGGACTCAGCTTGTATACCTCTACTCCACCGTATACCCTTCCCTTCGGCGCATGCAGCCCGAAGTCCAGGCTCGGAGCGGCAAGGTCCATGGAGGTCCCCGACCCCATACTAAAACTCAGTATCAAGACATGTCATCCGAAAGCAAGTCCGGGATCAAGATAGAGACCCAGTCTCAAATATGCATGCCCAGACCCTGTCCAGGACTAAAGTAGTATAAAATGCCTCAAAAACCCCTCCAAGGGTGCCCGGGCGTATCCGGGTCTAAAACTGTAGTAAATCAAGTCTAGTGCTCCGCCCTGCAGAGACTAGTATCAGTAATAAAATCAAGTCTGGTGCTCTGCCCCGCAGAGACTAGTATCATTAATAAAATTAAGTCTGGTGCTCTGCCACGTAGAGACTAGTATCAGTAATAAAATCAAGTCTGGTGCTCTGCCCCGCAAAGACTAGTACCAGTAATAAAATCAGTGCAAAAACATCCAAAAATCCCCTTTTCTATCAACAACAGTACCAAAAACGGGCCCCCAAGGCCATGCAAATTTAGGAAAACTGTCAGTAGTGGCTCACAGCCAAAACTGTAGTAAAACATGCAAGGGAAAACCTTTTTCATGGATGATATGCTCGCACACAAATATAAAAGTAGCCCAACGGCTCACAACAATTCCTATCAGCCCTGCACAGGCCCAATAGCTACTCAACAGACATAACCAGCCTAAAAGGATAATCTCTATGTCCGGGACTCGCGAAAATTCCCTAATAACCCACCATCTATGTTCCAGAGTCAATACATGGCCACACAGGACCACAAGGGTAATATACAATACTACACGAATACTACAAACAACGCATGAAATAACGGACGAACAAGGTGGACAAGGTCTGGGGTACCAACCTATAATAACCCATCCAAGGATGCTAATTAATGCAGTTATAGCCTATATACGCAGAGTCTAGATAGGGGAAAACCATAACCTACCTGTCATCCGATGACTAGCTGCGGGAACGACATCGTCCAGACTTGAACAACTCCAGGAAGCTCTGAATCACACAAAACAAATACTTTCAACTGAAGTCCCAAAGGCGTCTCTATGAAGCCTGACCAACCAAGGTAATGGAACAATTGCTAGAATCGACAAGGCTGCAAGAACGATCCATAGCCAATTGATAAGGTGTTAATGTCACACTCGCGACCAGCCAACTCCAAAGCATAAAAATGAGGCCAATAAAAATAACAAATGGCAGCTAAATCCAACAACAATACGTTAACCACATCTCCAAGGAGCGACGAGCTCCCGAGGCACTATTTCAAGGCATACTTCACGTTTGTCCAATCCAATCACTATCGTATGTGATCCCAAAAATAATCGCACAATTTTCCAATCCCTCCAGCACCTTAGCATAACCAGAACACCACAACAATAACCAAACATAACAAGATAAAGGGGCTGTCCAAAGCCACAAATCCAAAATACCACTTCGGGGCTCCGAAATCCATAAAACAATACTAGAACATATAATAACGAAGGAGGGTCGTAGGGGAGAGATTTCCTTGACAAAAATATTCAATATTCCAAGATTAACCACCTGCCTCCTTGCAGGAACAACAAACATATCCAAATCCAACAAGAAACTACTACAAGTTATCGAAAAATACAACTTTTCGTGACTAGAAGCTTAGAATCTTGATTCAACAAATAGATAAGTGTACGGGATCCATACCTCGCCAATATAACTCTGTAGCTACTGCCAAATACTCAGAAAACACCTGCTGAATTGCTGCATCAACACCCACGAAGATACGCCATGAAATCGACGGGGAAAACTATACCAAAATGACGAGCTCGCGACGTAGAGCAACTTCCGTTAAACATCCGAATTGAAAGGATCAAAGTCCATGGATTATTTATGGACCTTACCTCTGATTTTCAGTGCATTTTTGGTGAAAATAATGAGTTAAAACGAAGGAGAAATCAGCTTTTATAAGCTGAACCGACTTAGGACGTGGGCCCCGCTTTGACGTATCTGCTTATGCAGTCTTACGAAAACATAAATATCTCTCTATTCTGAAGTCGTATGGACAAACGGTTTAGTGAGTCGGAAACTAGACTCGTAGACCTTCGATTTGGTATATTGGGGGCCCACTAAATCTTTATAGATAGGGAGAAACACCCCAAGACATTTAACCCAAATTTGAAGAGAATTCCTTAAAGGAATTTACAATAACCTTTTCCGACTTTTGTTTCGCAACTTGCTTGACTTCAAAACTCATCATACGACCATTTTGCGATTATAATACCTCATAACACATCCTTCTTATTATATTAGACTCTATTAGTATTACCCCAAATGCACGGGTTACTTTAAACCTTCCAAACGGGCGAGGTGTTACACGAGGCATTTCTTTAACTCGAACTTTTGAGTAAGGAATTCCTTTGACCTAGAACCTTGGTTTAATTTTTTGATATTACCAAGAATGTTGAAGGAAGTCAACAATTTCCAAAGTTGAAGCTCTAAAATGAGGAATGACCATAAAGACCAAACAAACGGCCCGGGCACCGAACTACCATTCCCGACAAGCCATAAATGACTTGGGCCGCTACAAGTAAGCTCTAATGGTACAAGAAAGGCGAAAACGTGTAAATGACCGGAAGGGTCATTACATCATCCATTACTAAAAAGACTTTCGTCCCCGAAAGTCAGGAAGGGAAAAAATACCAGAGATTTAAGGATAGAGGATACAACGCCCGCACTACTCTCTCAGACAACCCGGGTAACCTCCGCGACCGGACGACACCCAATATAACAGAACCAAAAAAAGCAACCAAGCCTTAATTTCTTACTAGCCAAGCTAGATTTCAACCTCCAAAGATCTGCCAACCCAAACTGAAGCTCGAGAATCTTAACCAAAAAGCACCTACACAACACCGAAACCAGTGCACCAAGGCTATCAACACACAAAACTCGAATCCTCAAAACCATACCAAGTTTACCAGAAAATCCATCAACCCAAAACTCTAACTCATGAACCCGCTGTTCCGCAAAAGCCCTTTTTTTTATTCTGAACTGAATCCTTTTGCACAACAAAAAGGAATCTGCATACAAGCTGAACACTTAAACCACCCTCGAAGCATCAACTGACACACCAGAGATCCATAGTTCCTGCTTATACTTTACCACGAACGAAGCCACCCATTGTACAAATGCGTTTTAAGCCAAGATATAGGTTACTAGCCTTCGCCGTCCAAGATAACAACCCATAGCATATCATTGAAACTAAAGTTACCTGCCTTGACTGACCACCAACCAACGAACGAACACTTTTGCTAACATCGAATTTGCTAACTGAACCGTGCCAGGTATGAATCAACTGAAAGTGAATGAACTAGGTCAACCTGCCCAAAAGACCCAAACCAAAACCACGATCCTGCAGGAAGTGTGGTAAGCCTACCACGAAGTCTGTAACCATGAGCCAAGCTCCCAACTCTAGAAAACACTACTGCTACTCCGAACACTCGAACATCATTTGAATGTGAAATTGCCTTACGAATCTCACCTCAGGAAGAAGTCTACCATGCCATAAATATCAAGTCCAAACACCCCAAAGGCAAAGGAAAAAGGTTCCTGGGGTTCAAAGTTACCATCTAGCCATAGAAATTTTTGCATATACTTTCAACTCATTCCTTTGGCTCGAATCAACCGCTCTACTGGTTCTGCAAACAACCAACCACTTCGAAGCATATATCATAATGAACTTCTCGTCCATACTGGCCAAGTCTAACCAAAACTAGAACCCCACATAAACAATAACTCCGGAGGAATTAATTAAATAAGCTTTCAAATCCTGGGCAAACGAATGGCTATTATCAGTCTCTACATATCATCAGAGCTGAAAATAGCCTCGCTAGTCTTAACCCGCACAAGCTGACCACATAAAGCGTACACCACTGCTGAAGCTCAAACTTACGCCGCTGAGTCTGTCCAACCATGGTAGAAGAACCTCGTACTAACTAGAACACTACTGAAATCTAGAATATCTTGCCTCTTGCAGAGGTTAGCCAAGGACTAGGTGTCCAAGTCCAATAGCCGCATCCACAACTAAAGTAAAGAAGCTAAGTTGCCCGCACCCACTGCCTCCCGGCACTAGGATGCTGCAACCAAATAGAAACTGCCACAAACCATCCGATGTAACCTGCCAAGTTATGATTCTGAACACCGACTTTCAAAACTACCAACTAAAGCCTTGGTCGAACCAGGATGTTGCCAATGAACCCGTAAGAACCCAAGCCAACTAGGCTTGAATATGCAAATTGCCAACACCGCAGTTGCTACTGAAAAAACTAATCGATGGAAAACTCACAACAATGTGTAGACGGCTGGATCAAATCACCAACACACAATCCCAAAGCAAACCTTCATCTCCACCTCAGGCAACTACAAGGACACTTAAACACAAACAAAGCGTCATCTCCCTTCTTTTTCAACTAAACAAAAATGCTTCCTTAGCACATACTAAACCTTACAAATCTTTTCTCGAATAAGAACCTGAAGCCATTACCTTACTACTCATAGCTACACGTCAAATTCAATAAGGCAGGAGAAGAATGGGCCGAATGCCCAACTCACCCGAAATGCTTACAAATACAACCTAACCACGAGGTTACGATCAACACTTAGTTGGAAGTGCTTAAAGTCAAGACCCAATCATGATGCCAACATCCAGAGCTCATCGAAAGAACTTCGATCAAGATTCATTCCAACTGGAGCTAAAGATACAACAAAACACCCAACGGACTAGGAAGTGGAGGAGACTATGGGAACAACCCATATACCTACTAACCTCCTAAACTAATCAACAAAGAGGGTCGACTCTAGACACTCGAGAGACCAAACCAATCTATGCACACTAGCATAACCAATACCTCCCAACTGAGGCAAAATCTTAACTCCGGCCCAACTACTAGTAATACACCGAACCATCACATGGATCTCTAGCCACGCTAGATAACGGCCTAGGCAATAACTATCTAGGACCGCTCAACAAGGGAAACCCAACCAAAAGTCCAGAATCACAATGAAACAGGGTAAGCCAATTAGAAACAGACTAACAAGAACTACCCACGAGCTACAACTCCGGGAAAACACCTCTCAAGGCTAACTTACCCCCATCTACTACTAAAGAATAAACTACCAATAAAACAATGCATCAATACGATAATTTGGGTAGCCAAACAACTTAAACAAGTAGCAGGTAGGCATAGAAGCAATTATAGAGTCGCAACACGAGCGGGACTAACATAAGTCAAAGGTAGCAAAAGCCTGACCTGGAGTAACGATGTTAGGAACCTCTACCTCTGGCCCACCAAGAGGAGCATCAAGATGATGGGGTCTAACTCTGGACTGAGTGGTCAAAATTGAAGCCCCAACCAGCCCTCGCTGGGGACAAACTCAATAAAGGTGACCAATCTCTCCACAATAATAACAACCATCTGGGATACACAATCCTGGGGCAATTTCTAGCAAAGTGCCCATGCTCACCACACCAAAAACAGCTTATACCAGATGAAATTCGATGGGAAAATCTTGCCTCGTACTCCAATACCGACAGATAACCCTGCTGAAGAACTAGAAGCTCAACTATAACTGAAGCACCACTCACAAAACCAGGTACTGAAACACTCACCGGAGGACTCAGAGTCCTAGCCACGGTGTCCTGAAGAACTGGGGTAGCTATAAATCCAATCAAAGGTAGGGCTGACCCCACACCCCCTATCTGAGGCGGTAAACTCTTACTCTGAAGTCTTGGTGCTAACGGAAGCACTGAAGCAACAAACACAGAAGCCTCGAGACCAACCGCTATCGCACTTGTATGAGGCATCTCAGAATGAATGAACAACCGAATTTTAGAAGTCAATAGAGCCAGGAACGCACGATGAGGAGCCAAAAAGATGAAACTTTTCCTAACAATGCCCTGTAGCCTCCCGCAGATAGGATACAGACGTCATCGTACCGATCCACGAGACTCTACTTAGACATTTGCTTCTGTACCATGAAACTGGTGAACCTAGAGCTCTGATACCAAGCTGTCATGACCCGATTTCTCAAGTCATGATGGCACCTACAATTCCCAGTAGGCGAACCAATTCCCGTAGCCCAGAACGGTTAGTAATGGGCTACTGCCTAACCAAAATGCACCAGCAAGCAGAAATAAGCGAAAGAAAAACTCGAATATAAATACATAAAGGAAACTACACCAACCCCAAGACTTAGTATCGACAGTACAGAAGCTTCTAATAGAATACAAGTGCTAAAAGTAACAAAATACAATATAAATTGCCTCCGAAAGTACAAGGAGCAACAGTACAATAGATGAGATGTAGACAAGCCCCGACCGTCAGGCGCTCACCCTAGTCTCAAAGATCCAAAAGCTGCACGAGTCACCAACATGATCAACGGCGAAAGCTCAGCTAATATCTGCACAAAAAAGTGCAGAAGTGTAGTATGAGCACAAAAACCACGGGTACTCAATAGGTATCATAGGCCGACTGAGCGCATATAAGATGTAAAAGCAGTAAGTAACAGATAGCAAGAAAGCAGTCACTAAAGCAATAAGCAAGGCACAAGGAGCTAGCACAGATCATCCATGTCCAAGAGCTTCAAGTAACACATGCTAGCAAAGAGATACAATTACTCAAAATCACAGGTGAAGGAAAAGAGAACGCACCTGGAGTCCTTGCACAACAATATAAGTAAGTAGAGAGAGAGTTGAGAAAATAGTGGTATACCGGTAACCTCAAGTGGAAGGAAAAGACGGAGAGCAGTCTAACATACTCAAAATGGAATCAACCAGTATAAGGAAATCATAACACCAATCCAATCATATGATAGCATAACCAGGGAATCACCTCACAAGTACAACCCTAGGATGAAATAACTAGGCCACAATAACCGAGAGATACCACTCAACTTCCCACAAGAATAGAACCAGAGTCTCACACTCTGCTCAGAAGGCCACACAAAAGTGCCTCAATAAGATAGGACTCCAAAGCCCTCTCAATAATAAAAAATCCCACAACCAAAGCCTCAACAGGCTAGCCATCACTAATCTTTCAAGAACCGGGTGCCAAGACAAGCTCTAAGTAAAAACAGGAGTAAATATAGTCTACCTACAGTCCCAACGGCCGCCCATACAACCGAGGAACACAATCAAGTGAAAGCAAACCCTCTGGCATCCCATACTACCGGAGCGTACACTGAACACACAGCAAACAAGGGTGGAATCCAATGCATGATATGATATGATATGAAATAGAACCTCTGTATGTACCTCCTCCGGTGCCAATCGGGCCCAGCAGGCAGGTTCCATGGAAGGACTCAGCTTGTATACCTCTACTCCACCGTATACCCTTCCCTCCGGTGCACGCAGCCCGAAGCCCCAGGCCTAGAGGGCAAGGTCCATGGAGGTCCCCGACCCCATACTAAAACTCAGTATCAAGACATGTCATCCGGAAGCAAGTCCGGGATCAAGATAGAGACCCAGTCTCAAATATGCATGCCCAGACCCTGTCCAGGACTAAAGTAGTATAAAATGCCTCAAAAACCCCTCCAAGGGTGCCCGGGCGTATCCGGGTCTAAAACTGTAGTAAATCAAGTCTAGTGCTCCGCCTTGCAGAGACTAGTATCAGTAATAAAATCAAGTCTGGTGCTCTGCCCCGTAGAGACTAGTATCAGTAATAAAATTAAGTCTGGTGCTCTACCACGTAGAGACTAGTATCAGTAATAAAATCAATTCTGGTGCTCTGCCCCGTAGAGACTAGTACCAGTAATAAAATCAGTGCGAAAACATCCAAAAATCCCCTTTTCTATCAACAACAGTACCAAAAACGGGCCCCCAGGGCCATGCAAATTTAGGAAAACTGTCAGTAGTGGCTCACAGCCAAAACTGTAGTAAAACATGCAGGGCAAACCTTTTTCATGGATGATATGCTCGCACACAAATATAAAAGTAGCCCAACGGCTCACAGCAATTCCTATCAGCCCTGCACAGGCCCAATAGCTACTCAGCAGACATAACCAGCCTAAAAGGATAATCTCTATGTTCGGGACTCGCGAACATTCCCTAATAACCCACCATCTATGTTCCAGAGTCAATACATGGCCACACAGGACCTCAAGGGTAATATACAATACTACGCGAATACTACAAACAACACATGAAATAACGGACGAACAAGGTGGACAAGGTCTGGGGTACCAACCTATAGTAACCCATCCAAGGATGCTAATTAATTCAGTTATAGCCTATATACGCAGAGTCTAGATAGGGGAAAACCATAACCTACCTGTCATCCGATGACTAGCTGCGAGAACAACATCGTCCAGACTGGAACAGCTCCAGGAAGCTCTGAATCACACAAAACAAATACTTTCAACTGAAGTCCCAAAGGCGTCTCTATTAAGCCTGACCAACCAAGGTAATGGAACAATTGCTAGAATCGACAAGGCTGCAAGAACGATCCATAGCCAATTGATAAGGGGTTAATGTCACACTTGCGACCAGCCAACTCCAAAGCATAAAAATGAGGCCAATAACAATAACAAATGGCAGCTAAATCCAACAACAATACGTTAACCACATCTCCAAGGAGCGACGAGCTCCCGAGGCACTATTTCAAGGCATACTTCACGTTTGTCCAATCCAATCACTATCGTATGTGAACCCAAAAAGAATCGCACAATTTTCCAATCCCTCCAGAACCTTACCATAACCAGAACACCACAACAATAACCAAACTTAACAAGATAAATGGGCTGTCCAAAGCCACAAATCCAAAATACCACTTCGGGGCTCCGAAATCCATAAAACAATACTAGAACATATAATAACGAAGGAGGGTCGTAGGGGAGAGATTTCCTTGACAAAAATATTCAATATTCCAAGATTAACCACCTGCCTCCTTGCAGGAACAACAAACATATCCAAATCCAACAAGAAACTATTACAAGTTATCGAAAAATGCAACTTTTCGTGACTAGAAGCTTAGAATCTTGATTCAACAAATAGATAAGTGTACGGGATCCATACCTCGCCAATATAACTCCGTAGCTACTGCCAAATACTCAGAAAACACCTGCTGAATTTCTGCATCAACACCCACGAAGATACGCCATGAAATCGATGGGGAAAACTATACCAAAATGACGAGCTCGCGACGTAGAGCAACTTCCGTTAAACTTCCGAATTGAAAGGATCAAAGTCCATGGATTATTTATGGACCTTACCTCTGATTTTCAGTGCATTTTTGGTGAAAATAATGAGTTAAAACGAAGGAGAAATCAGCTTTTATAAGCTGAACCGACTTAGGACGTGGGCCCCGCTTTGACGTGTCTGCTTGTGCAGTCTTATGAAAACATGAATATCTCTCTATGCTAAAGTAGTATGGACAAACGGTTTAGTGCGTTGGAAACTAGACTCGTAGACCTTCGATTTGGTATATTGGGGGCCCACTAAATCTTTATATAAAGGGAGAAACACCCCAAGACATTTAACCCAAATTTGAAGAGAATTCCTTAAAGGAATTTACAATAACATTTTCCGACTTTTGTTTCGCAACTTGCTTGACTTCAAAACTCATCATACGACCATTTTGTGATTATAATACCTCATAACACATCCTTCTTAGTATATTAGACTCTATTAGTATTACCCCGAACGCACGGGTTACTTTAAACCTTCCAAACGGGCGAGGTGTTACACGAGGCATTTCTTTAACTTGAACTTTCGAGTAAGGAATTCCTTTGACCTAGAACCTTGGTTTAATTTTTTGATATTACCAAGAATGTTGAAGGAAGTCAACGATTTCCAAAGTTGAAGCTCTAAAATGAGGAACGACCATAAAGACCAAACAATCAGCCCGGGCACCGAACTACCGGTCCCGACAAGCCATAAATGACTTAGGCCGCTACCAGTAAGCTCTAATGGTACAAGAAAGGCAAAAACGTGTAAATGATCGGAAGGGTCATTACACTGAAGCTGATTGAACAAGTCATCAATCCTAGGAATGGGATATTTATTCTTGATTCTGACCTTGTTCAACTGACGGTAGTCAACACACATTCTAGGAGAACCATCCTTCTTCCGAACAAAAAAAATGGGGCACCCCATGGAGAAATGCTAGGCCTGATGAAACCTTTATCAAGGAGATCCTTCAACTGATCTTTTAACTCTTTGAGTTCCACGGGAGCCATTTTATAGGGAGGAATAGAGATAGGGTTTGTGTCCAGAAGAAGATCTATCCCAAAGTCAATTTCTTGCTCAGGAGGGACTCTGGGCAAATCCTCAGGAAACACTTCTGGAAACTCATTCACAACAAAAATAGACCAAAGGGATGGGGTTTCAGACTCTGTATCCGTAACCCACACTATATGATAAAAATACCCATTTTAAATCATCTTCCTAGCCTTAAGATAAGATATGAAGTGACCTTTAAAGGAAGGGGGACTACTTTGCCATTCTAAAACAGGTTCATTAGGAAACTTGAAACTGACCACACGAGTACGAAAATCAACAGAGGCATAACATGCATACAACCAATCCATACCAAGAATGACGTCAAAATCAGTCATCTGCAACTCTACTAGATATGCTAAAGTGACCCTACTAAGGACTGAGATAGGGCAATTTTGGTATATTCTTTTGGCTAAGACAGACTCACCAACAGGGGTAGAAACACAAAAGGGTTCTAAAAGCAATTCAGAACAAACTTCAAACTTACATGCTACATACAGGGTCACAAAAGATAAGGAAGCACCGGGGTCCAACAAAGCATACACATCAAAATATAAGACTTTCAGCATACCAGTAACAATATCTGGGGAACCCTTCTGATCCTGATGAGAGGACGTAGCGTAAAGGCAGTTCTAGCACTGACCACCAGAACTAGAAGTTGTGCCCTGCTGGGCTGGTCTACCTCTTGAAGCTGCTGGGGCAGACTGAGTCCTACCACCTCCCTGCCCCTTCATAGCTGAAGGGCAATCTATAATCAAGTGTCCAGCCTGTCCACACCCAATGCATGCACCCGTGCCTAAATGACACTCTCCCGGGTGATTCTTCCCACACTTGCTGCAACTAGGATGGAAAGGTACCATAGCAACACTTCCCTGAGACTAGGAATAGGAACCAGATCCTCTACTACCCTGATCATGACGAGGCCTCTGAGCCTGGGTAGGAGCTTTAGCAGAAGAATGAACAGATCCTGATGACTTCTTCCAGAAAGAAGAGCGATGTCCACCTCCGGACCTTTGGTGACCAAAACCTGATCCCTCGGATCTAGCCCTCTTGTTCTCCCTCGCCATCTCCCTTAGATTGTCACCCTCAATCTGTTGGGCATGATCCATAAGTCAAGAAATATTCATATCACTCAACAATAAGGCAGACCTAAACTCTTTCTTCACCATATCAGAAACCCCATATATAAACTTGCTCATTTGATCATGCGGGTTCGCTACCATGGAGGGAGCATATCTAGACAACTGAGTGAACTTCAGACTATAATTTTGAACCGACATCGACCCCTGTCTAAAGTTCACAAATTCCTCCACCTTTGCTTACCTCAACTCTCGGGGAAATAACTTATCAAGGAAGGTCCCCTCAAAACACTCCCAGGTCATGGGGACCGCGTCCCTCACCCTAGCCTCCTTCCATTGAGTGAACCAAATATGAGCTACATCCTTGAGTTTATAGGATGCAAGATCAACACAATCGACCCTAACCACTTGCATAACTTCAAAGATTTCTTCACTTCATCAATAAAGTTGAGCGGGTCCCCACTCACTTTCAAACCCCAGAATTCGGGAGGGTTCATAAGAATAAAGTCATGAACTTGGGCCACTACCCCACCTTGAGGATGGATTGGGGCAGGAGCTTACTGATTGGCCTGAGTGTCCAAAGTCTGGTCAAGAAAATGGATGGAGTTTCTGAACTCCTCATTCGTGACATCGAAGATCGTAACGGGAGGAGCAGCATTCCGAGTGGCTCAGGGAGACATAGGATATCGAAGAGGCATAATCTGAAATGTACAAGATGAGGATTAGAGAAACATAAGAGTTAAGCTCTATCGCATGACATGATCATGAAAAAAGCAAAGTTTTTAAGACATCTCATAGCTTCCCTCTCATATGCGTGGCGCGCTTCACACATATAAAAAAGACTATACTCGATGTGGCTTTCAGACATCCTAGGACTCTTCAACCTGAGGCTCTGATACCAAGTTTGTCACACCCCGAGGTTACCCCCTGGACATAACACGGGACTTGGGACTGCAAGTGCCCCAAGCTAACCCCTTGGTCATAACATACTCAAACATAACAAAGATAAGTGGAAGCATAACAGATAAATCCAAAATCACGTAAATAGGTAATTAAGTCAAAAGAAATACAAAATCTGAGAAGAGACTCGAACACTGTCTATGTCTGAAGAGCCTCTACATGACATAAGGAGCTGCTAGGACAAGACCCTAGCTAACTCAAAGTACAGAAGTAAGAAATCGACACAAACTAAAACATATCTAGTCCTCGACCTAAAGGGACTCACCAACAGCTGACAGAAAATTAGCCTAGAAACTCTAGCCACGTGTCTGGAAAGGAACACCAGAATCTGCATCATCAAAGGATGCAGCGCAAGATATGCGTCAGTACTGTAGGATGTACCGAGTATGCGAGCAATGAATGAATCATGATAAAAATAGTTTAAAACATGCTTAAGAATGAACTTGTTACGTAAAGAAAGAACGTGAATAAATAACAAGGTATAATACATGAAACATAAAATAAAGCTTAAGTTTCATAGTATAGAATCATATAACTTCATAGCTTGAAAATAAACATGTGGGAGTTTCTCTTAACCGACATTAAACCATGCTGAGCTACATGGAGTCCAGTGTCATATAACCTCACTAAAAATGGCTTTCCTAACCGGCCAAAGTTAGAACCAAGTCATACCAGGATCCTGTCATGATAAGCCACAGAGGGCAACCTACAGTGGCAACGTAGTTTTGGAATTGGTTTATCTGAAACCTCATCTCTCGGTGCTAAATACTACTCCTAAAACATATAAAATAAGCTCATATACATGTGACATATCTGATGCCAAACTTGTTCATAACGTGTTCATACCCCAGATCGTCATACTACTCATGAATTAGGGTTTAGAAATCGATTCATGAGCATTGATGGAACATCGGGTGTCTTGTCTTGCATAATACTTCATAACTTGTAAAACTTGCATACTTCATGACTTGTAAAACTTTGCATGACTCTAGTTCAATTTCGTAATACATATATTTTCATAGAACATAGGAACTAGGCATGCACCTGCTTGAAAAACCCATAAGGAACATGCTATCAAAATCCAATTTGCTTAAATCAACTTCATGCATGTAGGAATTTCCATGGTTAAACTTCAATTCATGAAATAAGATTTAACATGTGAAAACCCATGTGAAATCATGTAATTTTAATTGTAAATTCATAATCAAATCATGAGAAGACCATATTTAGCAAAACCCATGAGAATTGGATAAAAACCCTAATTTGAAGACCAGGAAATCAAAATTTGAATTAGGGGTTTTTGGCACAAGGGTGAAAGGAACCCATTATTGATTACCCACATACCTTGATTGAAGATAACCCACTTGAATTGAAAAGACTTAGGAGGCTTGAACTTGGAGCTTGAGACTTGAAGCTTGGTGAAGAATTTCCCTTTTTGGGAGAAGAGTGAAGTAATGAGAAGGAACTTAGGCTAATGAGGGTGAAAACCCTTCTTGAAATAGTCAAAATGACATTATTTAGGATTTAAAAGAGTGGGTAATGACTAAAATATCACTAGGACTTAATTAGGAAAAAGATGATTTAAATCTCGATTTCAGGTTTCACGGGTGAAGTCTACGACTCGTAGACCTAACCACGACTCGTGATTCCTTCTTGTGGAAACTGCCCAAGATTTTAGGCTATTGAAAGTTCCCTACGACTCAACAGGATGACTCGTGAAAGCTTCCACGAGTTGTAGGACCAAGTCATGGGAATTAGGGGACCTGACAACTCTCTGTCTAAGTTCCACAGGTTGGTTCCATGACCCATGGAAACTTCCACGAACCGTGAACCTGACTCGTGGTTCTCAGAACTGAGGATGGTCTACAGGATTGGAATCAAGAGTCACTTCCACGACTCATGGAACCACCCACAACTCGTGGACTTGACCCGTGATCCTTGGAAGTTCAAATATTTCTGCATGTTCTGAATTTAAAAGCTGGATCAGTTTCTGGGGTGTTACATTTTTCTTCTTAATTTTCATTTAGGGATGAATGATTGTTTTATTGGTGTCTAATTTAATGACTTATTCTATCATTATGCTGAATTAAGGTATAAGTACCAGGCTAAAAAAATCTGTAGGTGAGAATTGAAAATCTCAGGCTAGGGTGAGCCTAGACTAAAATATATTGTTCTGTTCCTTAGATGTGATTCGTGTTTTGTGTGATGTAGTGTGGTAGTATGGTGTCTATTTTTGGATAGCCAACTACCGTAGGATCCTGTAGAAAGTTTTGAGATGAGAATCAGAGTCATAGAACTCAGGATATGATAGTTACCGCGTTAGAAATAATTTGTGATGTCTATTAAATAATATGTGTTGCAAAATAGGGGTCTGGAAGAGAAAACACTATGTTCTAGAAATTGTCGCTCATAACAATGGAGGGCACCTTATTGCAATGGTCCATCGCGATGAGACATTGATAAGTCGGTAATCTACCAACTTATTGAGCCTTTTATCATGAATTATTGCCATGTTTTGATGAGATTTAGAGGTTCTTTGACCTTTATTGATATGAATGCAGGTACTCTTGGCCGGATGTGGAAAACAAGGAAATGGACCCAAAAGATCTTGAAAAGAGTTAAAGTATGAAGATGATCAAAAGAGATGAAGGATCTGCCGAGAGGTGTGGCCGCTGTGTGATGCGCACAACCCTTGGTACGGTCTGCACCTCCCTCCACACGATGATCAAAAGTGCAAGAAGATTCTTCCACAAGGTGCGGCCGTCGTGCAACACGCATAATGCCTTGTGCGGTCCACACCTCCCCTTGTACAAAGATTGAACATCAGCTGAAGTCACTGGTCTACTGGAGTGGAGCCATGCGACACGCATAGTGACTCATGTGATCGTATGTCACGGCGCATGGCTCCCGAGGGGTATTTTTATCTACTTTTGTGTGACGATTTGGGAACCTTCTAAAACCCAATTTGGGTATTGTACTCAATAGTTTTACATAATTTTTGATAGTTTTAGGTATTGAATAAGTTTTCTCTCTCAAGGAAAGATAGAGGGTTTTACTCCATTCTCTCCATCTTTAACCTTAGATTCACCATTATTGTACTATTGAGCTTGGATATTGGTTATTAGCTCCATTAATGAAAAGGAATTTAAATTACCCACTTGGTATCTTCTCTATTTCCTTTAGCATGAGTGGCTAGTCTTCTTGTATAAGGGTGTATTGATGATGGGTGTTTGAAATTGGGTATGGGTCTTATTTAATTGTGCTTTAATTCCCCATGTTTTAGCTCAAAAATTAATGGTTGCAAATATTGATTTATATTACTTGATTATGTTCTTGCTTGAGAAAGAGGTTCATAATTTCATATGAGAATTCACTAGTGGGTACTTGGGATTTCCATTTAGATTGAGGCTAGAAATAGCTCAATTCACCGGAAAACACTCATTTAAGAGTTTAAGCTAGAAATAGTGTGACTTTCCCAAGCCTAAAAATTGGTTGGTTATTATTAAAACCACGGTGCTTGAACAAAGACCATCAAAAATATGATTATTGGATCGAAAGATTGACATTCATAATTAAAACCAATGCTTTCCATGTCGTTTAACAAGAATTTGCATAATTAAGCGAGTACCTTAACCCATGCTTAAGTCCCATAGAAAACATACCCCTAGTCGTCCTCTCTCTTAATACAATCTCGTATTTACTCTATCTGCTTTTGGAATTGCAATTTTGATAGATTTCAAATTCCCTAATTTCCCCCCTTTTTACTTTTATTGTTGTTTGAACATTGACTCTATTGATGATTGATATACGACAATCTTATAGGCGACTCTACCATTTCTCTGTGGGATCGACCCTAACTCCCAACGGGTTTTATAAATTTTATTTTGCTCTGACGATCACTATCATCTCTGTATGGAGAGTGTTACTTGAGCATTATCAGCCATTTCTCATCGCGATGATCCGTCATGATGGAGAGCCATCAGTCGCGATGATATTACATGGTAGTATACCTATGTGACCTGTATTTTTCTAAATCATTCCTCTCATTATTCTACTTTATTCTAAAGCTCTCAAAAGTGGTTTCTCCAAGAAAACTAGGATAAACTCCATCGTTCGAGGTAAGTAATCCATAGAACTAGTAATTTATTAATTAATTATATTTCTTAGACCTTTGGAGAGGGGAGAATTAATTGTGGATTCCTTACAATTAAGCCCTAAAAGCATGAACTTGAGGAAGAACCCTATGGGTAGGTGTGAAATCACCTAGAATTGATCCTAAGTTGTGTTGTTATGAATTCTAACTTTTAATTATTAGTTCTTAACATGTTTAAGGCTAGTGGGGAACCATGGGTTCCATAAAGGTGAAACCTTTAGGCTTAAAAACGGTGGAGAATTCATGAACTTGATTAGAAACCTTGAGTTCTTGATCCTATGAATGTAATGGGTCTAATTAGTGATTAATTAACTCTTGGGAAATGCTAGAAACCTTGTTTAATGGGTAGAATGGTTGGGTTTGAGTCCCAAAGCCTGAAATGAAGGGTAATTGGCTAATTACTCTTCTATTATTATTATTATTATTAGACCTTGTGCATTCCAATGGGATAAGAAAGGACAAGGCAGTGGTGAACTAGCTTGCAGGTGCTATATCTTCACTCAAGGTAGGTTATGATTTGAATGAGATTTAAGACTCACCTTATTACATGTTGTAGTGAAATTGTATAATTTGTGATTGGTCTTCGGACATGGTTGAATTACATATGATTTTCCCTATTATGCTTGTATGAGTAGGCTGAATGAACAGAAAGTGATAAGTGAGCTGAAATAGCTATGCATGAATAGTGTCTTGGATACTGAGTTTACTCATGAGACGTAGGTCCGAGAACCTAATGGTGTAGAGATTATTATTGATACTTTGATATAGAGCAGATACCACGCTGGTATGGTACATGGACACCTAGGGTCCCCTACAGGTTATGGATAATGGGCAGAAATAGGACCCATAGCATGTGTGTACACAATTTTATTCTTTTACTCTTATGTAGTATTGCCATACTATCTGTAGTAGTGAGTTTTGCTGAGGAATGACGTGAGATTTGATGGACACAACGATACTATGAGATAGTTGTTATGTATGGTCACTCCTTTCACGCTCATGATGATTTCAGTTAATTATGAACCTGAGCTTGTTGCCATTTAACTTGTATTGAAAAGACTATCTTTTGGCTGATTATGTGCTAAGTGTTGAAGGTTGTTACGTGTTATATGTTTTACTATCTTCATGTTATATTGTTGGGTCGGCCTATGATACCTACCAGTACATAGTGTGTTGTACTTATACTACCCTGTGCTCTTTTTTTTGAGTGCAAACTATATTCCAGAGACTGAGACGCAGCCTCGGCTAGAGTAAAGAGACCATTTACAGATCCAAGAGTGAGCACTAATTTCTAGGCTTCTGTGGATCCTCCACGAGTTATTGTCGTTCCTCCGGACAATGAAACTCTTTATTTTACTATTTCTAGACATTGTTGGATATATTAGACTACTTCGATTTAGAATTCTGGACGATGACTTTCAGTTCTTTGGAATATATTAGTTGTTCAATTCCGCATTGTTTTATCTCATTTAAAGGTTTATTATTTATTTCTTATACAGACTGGTATTACTATTTAATCCTCTAAAATTGGTTAAGTCTATGAGTTAGTGTGGGTGCCAATCACTGCTTATTGGGGTTGTGACACGAACTAGGAGAAAGAGGCATTTAAACAACAAGATAATCAACTTATTTCTGAGCAGACCTTTTTAAATGATGTCTGCAGAACTTAGGAGTATTCTCTTCACTTAATTGTTGAGAAAAAAAATCCATTTTGAGTCTTATATAGAACAACTGAATGTCGAATGCTCGTTTAAGAATAAAGAGTGGGCAGTTATCTTGCAGAAGCTCGAAGTAGTGAGAGGAACAATTCAAATGCAAAAACTCACTGTCAAGAGTCAGATGAGCATTGTAAGGTTTTAAGTGATTACACTCAGTAGCTCGAAGATCCAAGGGGACAAAGTTCTCACGAACCTCCAAACTAAAGAAGATCACCTAGCTCTCAAAGTCAAGTTCAAGAAGTGGAATGTTTGGAGGTTTACACTAGAAGAGGCCAAGGTAGGCATCAAAGATCTTGATGGCAAAATTCTTGAGGCTAAAATATTGGAAATTGAGGCCCATGAAAACTTGTCGCCTTTTCCCCAGAGAAGTCCAGCCTGCTCAAGTGAGTCCAGTTATGCTGAGAACGCAAAGAATATAAACCTCTCGAACCTTCTACTAACATACCAACTCCTAGTTTTACTGTGGTTCTCCAAGTCTTAGTGATAAACATTAAATTCATTGGGGTATATTTGTAATATATTTGGTCTTTTTGACTATAATCAATATAAAAAATTTCTTCTTTTGTTATATGGACAAGTATTATTTTTTACTTAATTTATCTTCGATAATAACTTCATAAAAACCTTAACATAGTTCTAAGGTTGATTGAATTAATCTGAAGTGTTGCTCCAAATGTTCAAGAAATTGATTTCATCATTGTGGACACCCAATTTTGGCTTTCCGTGATGAAAATTAACGTCTTCAGGTTTCCTGATAGTTAAAGAGCATAAAACATAATCTTTTACACAATCTTTCACTTTGTAATAATTTATTGCAAGGAATTTTTACAATTTACTGTCATATTTTTCACTTTTTATAATTTATTGATAATTCGTATATATTAGGATTTTTATCAATTTATTGTCATTATACAATTTTGTAATGATCCTCCAGGCCATTTCTTGGTTTTCATGCATTTTTAGCATTTTGAGCTTTCCCACAGTGACTACAAGTCATTTATGACTTGTCGTGACTGACGGTTCAGTTCCCGGGCTGTTCATTTGAGTTTTAGAAGAGTTTTTCTATTTTAAAACTCTTAAAGCTGAACGGGTTGACTTTGTTCAACATTCAAAGAAGATGGACTTGGATGGGAATTTCCTCAGCATCATTAGCTCTGAAATGTTGACTTTGGGCTAGTGGACCTTTCGTTTGGGTCCCGAGGCTTCTAGACTCATTTTGAGCTATTGGTTGGTGATAACGCTCAAACTTACTCTCCAAGATAGACATATTCGCGATGGTTAAGCAAAACACATTTATATTCCCAATGGGAATCGGGGTCGATCCCTTAGAGAATAATGTAATCGCGATTAAGCTAATAAAGAATCCAAGCAACTTAATAGAGTTCAAAGAGCAAAAAGAAAAGATAACAATAAGGGGGTTTTAAACTAAAAATAAAAGATAAAAGAAAATCAAATAAAGGATAGAAATGATCAATCTCTTTCACCTTGCTTTCACCAAGCAAGGATAACAAGGGAGAATTGGGAATGAGAATTCAATTCACAAGACTTGCACCCAATTAATACATGGGTGGTCTTGGCTAAAGGTATACTCAACCATCTTTCAACCAATCAAGCAACTATCCTCATGGGTTCTCCCGAATCTCCACGAGTGAGCAATAACCAACAAATTAACTTGGGTAAGTTGGGCTATTTCTAACCCCAACTCTTAGATGGGAGTTTCTGAAAACCAAACTATCTCTAGCCTTGATCTAGAGTGGAAACCCTAAATCCCCACTATTAAACCTTCCCAAGTTGAGGAACTCCTCTTTCAAGCAAGAACACAATTAGTTTGCTAAGTCAATGTTTGCAACCATCAACTATAAGATTAAAGCATGGAAAATTCTAAATACCCATATTGATTCACCAAGACAAAGAACAAGATAAGAATTAAATACCTAAATTTAGTATTATTTCTAATACAAAACCCAAATCTCGATTCAACAATTACATCTACAAATTAACAATTAAGAACAAGAGTTGAAAAATTGAAACAAAAGATTTTACAATAAAGATCATCCAAATCTTCACTCCTATGGTGTAGGAAGATGAATTTGCTCTCCAAGCTTGCCAAGAGTTGTGAAATTTTGCCAAAGATCCTTTCCAAAATGATTGAGAAGTGTTTTATGTGGATTGGGGTTTCCAAAAATGGAAATTTCCAAATCTTCCCCGCAGCTGATACTTTCTTCTTCGCCTTCGCGGAAAGTTCATCGCGTACACGAAGTGTCTTCGTCTGGTTGACCTTTGCGTATGTGTTCTATTTAGTGCATTTGCTGAGCACTTCTTTGAGTGACCATTGCGTACACGTGTGGGACACCGAGTATGCACATGCAAATTCTTCTGCTAGTTAATTGCTTCTCCGATTAGCTTCTTTTTCACTTATTTTCATCCAAATTCTTCCCGAACACTTCTGAAACACAGGAACCTGTAAAATAGAAGTAATCCGTGTCAATTACACTATTTATCCACTTTATACTAGCAAAAACATAAGATTAAAAGTTAAATAAGTAGGTAGAATACCAACTTATCAAACCCCCAAACTTGAACTATTTCTTGTCCTCAAGCAACTCAAAACTTTAATTCAAAGGATACAACACACAAGTGCAATGACAATACCATAAGCCAAGGAAACTCCATTCTAAACACCAAGCATGACTTCGGTTGGTACTAATGATTAGTCAATCGCATGATAACTTAATCTAAGCATTCCCCTCTATTCAAAACACAATTCAAGGATGTAATGGAACTACAAGAACAACCAAGTGACAACAACCTATTTTCAAGAAGTGACTCAAACCACTAGCTTACCAAAACATGCTCATTTAACTCATTTTTGGAGTTTATTAATTTCACCAACTATCCTAATTCGCATGCCCTCACAAGAACGAAAGTCCCAAAAACATAATATGTACAAAGACAATCACAAGAGACAAATGCACAAACACTCACACTCACAAGAAATTTCAAGTACCAACAAGTGTCAAAACATAAGATTGCCCTTATTTTCATCCGCCACTAGCTAAAAAACAATCGATCGGAGATCTCAAAGGACTTTTCTAAGCTTGTTATGTAGGCTCGGGGAAGGGTAGGATACATATTTGGATTTAAGTGACTACATCCTCCTCGAACTCCACCCAACTTTTCAAATTGAAACTAAATCCATTTGTTTTCATTTTCATTCAACCCAAGGCACCATTTCACTCATTTCAATTGGGGCTCAAATTTTATCATTTTATTCACCTTGGAGGATTCATTTCCTTTCTCTCCTTTTCCTCTTTTCCTTTCTTCTTTGTTTTCTTTTTCGCATTCTGCCTTCTTTTTGGCAATTCCTTTTAGGCAACAAGACAAGATAAACTCATTTAGCACACCTCGAAGGTACCTTTTATCAACCCATAAACTCAGGCTTTTAGCCTCGATTTCACACTTGTAGAGTTCAAGGAGAGACGGGTTCAAGAGAGGGATTCATGTTCAAAATGGTTCAAGGCTTGTACTGAGGTTTCCAAAGAAAAGGTATTAGGCTCAAGAGGGGTGACTAATGATACTGATAACGCCCAAACTACACTTCAAATTAACAAAGCGTAAGCGGTCGTAGTCAAATATAGAACCCAACAGAGGTTGGGGTCGATCCCACAGAGAATATGGTGAAGATTAAGCCTTTAGTGAAGTACGTGACTAATGGTCAATAGTTTCCGGTAAATAAGGGGGGGGGGGTTTGTAATCAATCTTTGTATAAAAAACAAACACTTAACGTATGAATGATAATCAATAGGAGAGAGAGAACTAGGGAAGTGTTTACCATGGCGTTAGCAACAAAATTGATTCTAGACTTAACGGGGTTCTTTCTATATGCGTGTCACGATGCGATTGAATTAATGGTATCGTCTAAATATTTCTCAACCAAATAGACAAATTTACTTTTCAATTCTCTCGAACTTGAAAAGGTGTGCTTTTAGATTTCAATCCTAAACATCAAGTGGATTAATCTAGTTACAGCATTAATCATAAGACGAGAGTTGGTAGTCTCGAATCCTCGTCGTTAATCAAGTTTCCTGGTTTTAATCTCTTTACTCAAGCAAATTAAACCTAGGCATGTTCTAATGTTTGCAACCACTAGAAAACGTTAAGCATGAATGATTAATAACGTGACAATCATATATATTGAACCCGTCGCTACCCGGAATTTATATCGCTACTTTAGCCATGGCTCCCACAACCCTAGTTGTGGGAGGTTTAGTTAATCATGCTTGTAGAAGAAGAGAAGAAAGTTATATTCATCATAAGGAGAAAAGATTCTTACAATATAATGAAAACAAGCTTCAATAATCCAAGAACAAGAATCAAGATCCCAAGAACAATCAAGAACACGAATCCAAGAAAGAGGAAACGCGTTTCTTGATCTCCAAGTCGACTAAAACTCCTAAAATTATTGAGTAATGTATGTAAAAACTATTGGAAAAGCTATGTGTAAAATAAACCTAACATAGGGTATTTATAGGAGTCTAGGAAACCAATCTCAAAAACGTTCGGATTCCGCGTCGCGCGTCTGTCTTAACTTGACGGCTAGGCTGACGGACCGTCACTGGCTTGACGGACCGTCGCCTGGACCTTCACTCTTAGGCAGTGAAGCAGCTCAACTTGACGGTCACTGTGACGGACCATCACATGTGTGACGGGCCGTCACTCAGGTCGTCACTCTTATCCAGAATGCTCTTTTTCACGTATTTCCTTCCGTTTCCATGTTTGTCTCCATTTCCTGAAAATACAACATAAAAACATCAAAAACGACAACGGTTGCTTGAAAACGTACGATTGTTCTTAGTTAAAAGGAGTCAAAACTGTCGTAAAATAGCGGCACATCAACACCCTCAACTTAAGACGTTCGCTTATCCTCAAGCAACATGACACAAAACAATAATACGATGACTCAACTAAGCAAACAAACTCGTGTCTTTAGCAACTCATGGTCATTCATTCGTTCATTAAATCAAGCTCCCTCGTAGCACACAAATGTATGAAACACTAACTTGCAAGGATCCAAACATGTCATTCCGATATGATAGAACATTCTACTTACACACGCGCAGCTATCCTAACAATCAATAGACAATACAGACATCTTGGTACCCTCACCACAAAGAAATCCCACACACAAGATTTGGGACTAGGTAAGCGCTCACACTCACAAACGATTTCAAACACTGCACCTGCGATACCATAGGCTTGCCCTTACTATTCTATTTTAGTTTTTCAGAAAGCCGCTCAGGATCACTACAGGACTTGTTTTGGCTTGTAATGAGGCTTCAGGTGCAGGTAGGATACATTTAGGGGTTAGTGACTAAGCCCTCCTTGGAACTACCGACGTCTTATTACCACATACTTTACTTTGTCCATCCTTATTCGCCTTTTTATTTCCTTTTCTCTAGCTACAGGTGCGGCCTCTTTATTTTGAGAATTCTTTTTGTTACTTTTTCGATCTTTTTCACTTCTTTTTATTTTTCTTTTCTTAGGCACACACCCGAATTTTCATTCTATTCACAACCAATCTTCTCCCTCCTCTTTTTCTTATCATTCACCTCTGTAGTAGCCACCCTCAACTTAGGCTGATTGCCTGTGTTGAGGTGCACAATGTCCATGGCAGGACCAGGGCCAAAACAGGGTTTACCTCTATAGTAGCCACCCTCAACTTAGGCTGATTGCCTGCGTTGAGGTGCACGATGTCCAAGGAAGGACCAGGGCCAAAATAGGGATTCAAAGTTAAACGGGGACGGTGACAGGTTATTGAAAGAATAAGGTCAATCATGGCTCAAACAGGGATCAAGGGATTATTTATATTTGGACGGTCTTTTAGGTTAAGTGGACTGCACACAAAAAGGGCCTGTGATCCTTTCCTAAGCAACCAAACTTCGAACTTAACAAAATAGACCGGGCAAGTTCTAGATGCATGCACAGAGTAAGAATTTATAACAATAATCTCACACACTCTTGGCACCAAGAAACTATATCGCTACCAACTATCAAACAACCGCTCGACTTAAGCATACTCATTCTACTCATAATCACACAATGACATTCAAGGATCCAGACAGTCAATCATTTCAACATAAGCTCAAAACCAGAAATCTTTTAAAGGGGCCTCATTTTTAAACAAGAAAAACGCCATGCTTGCTATAGACACTAAATTTTTTTTTAAAAAAATAACAACCTAAACATGCCGGTTCTACTAGATAGCACACCGGAGGGAAAAGAAACACGGCAACAAAAACCCTCGGTGGTGACTCACAGGTTTCCCAACACCCTCAACTTAGACTCATGCATTGTTCCCAATGCATAGATATGAAAGCTAAAAACTGTGAGAGAAAGGAATACCTGTGATGTCGATTGGACTCAGATTCTGGAATGATGTTGGAGACCGCCAGGGTCTCCAAAGCATGAGAACTCGATGTCCTCATCATTCAGCATAATATCGTCCTGCAGACCATTAGCATTCAGATTTTGTTGGGCCTGCAGTTCTGCAGCGAGCCTTGCTGCTTCTTGTTGTGCGGCCATATTCTGCCTTAACGTTCTAGCAAGCTCGGGGTCGTAAGGTACTGTTGATTCCCCCGAGTACCGGGTACTTGGCATGCACAACTCTGTACCCTGTCAAAAACAAAAACAACAAATAAACGTAAAAGCAGGAAAGTATGACTAAGAGTCAAATAAACACACCGGACTTAACAAACAACCGTATTAACCGGCAAAGGCGCCACTTTTTGATTACGCCCAAACTGCACTTCAAATTAACGAAGCGTAAGCGGTCGTAGTCAAATATAGAACCCAACAGAGGTTGGGGTCAATCCCACAGAAAATATGGTGAAGATTAAGCCTTTAGTGAAGTACGTGACTAATGGTCAATAGTTTCCGGTAAATAGGGGGGGTTGTAATCAATCTTTGTAAACAAAACAAACACTTAACGTATGAATGATAATCAATAGGAGAGAGAGAACTAGGGAAGTGTTTACCATGGCGTTAGCAACAAAATCGATTCTAGACTTAACGGGGTTCTTTCTATATGCGTGTCACGATGCGATTGAATTAATGGTATCGTTTAAATATTTCTCAACCAAATAGACAAATTTACTTTTCAATTCTCTCGAACTTGAAAAGGTGTGCTTTTAGATTTCAATCCTAAACATCAAGTGGATTAATCTAGTTACAGCATTAATCATAAGACGAGAGTTGGTAGTCTCGAATCCTCGTCGTTAATCAAGTTTCCCGGTTTTAATCTCTTTACTCAAGCAAATTAAACCTAGGCATGTTCTAATGTTTGCAACCACTAGAAAACGTTAAGCATGAATGATTAATAACATGACAATCATATATATTGAACCCGTCGCTACCCGGAATCTATATCGCTACTTTAGCCATGGCTCCCACAACCCTAGTTGTGGGAGGTTTAGTTAATCATGCTTGTAGAAGAAGAGAAGAAAGTTATATTCATCATAAGGAGAAAAGATTCTTACAATATAATGAAAACAAGCTTCAATAATCCAAGAACAAGAATCAAGATCCCAAGAACAATCAAGAACACGAATCCAAGAAAGAGGAAACGCGTTTCTTGATCTCCAAGTCCACTAAAACTCCTAAAATTATTGAGTAATGTATGTAAAAACTATTGGAAAAGCTATGTGTAAAATAAACCTAACATAGGGTATTTATAGGAGTCTAGGAAACCAATCCCAAAAACGTTTGGATTCCGCGTCGCGCGTCTGCCTTAACTTGACGGCCAGGCTGACGGACCGTCACTGGCTTGATGGACCATCGCCTGGACCGTCACTCTTAGACAGTGAAGCAGCTCAACTTGACGGTCACTGTGATGGACCGTCACATGTGTGACGGGCCCTCACTCAGGCCGTCACTCTTATCCAGAATGCTCTTTTTCGCGTATTTCCTTCCGTTTCCATGTTTGTCTCCATTTCCTGAAAATACAACATAAAAACATCAAAAACGATAACGATTGCTTGAAAACGTACGATTGTTCTTAGTTAAAAGGAGTCGAAAGTGCCGTAAAATACCGGCACATCAGATACAATTTGAGTGCAACGGTGGACTCTAAGGCTAAGTAGGCTTCAAAAATCACAAAGAAGGCCTAATATCATTTCTCCAACCAACGCAATTGAGACTAACATTAAACAACTAACCGGGCAAGTTCTAGGTAACACAAGCAAGAACAAGAATTATTCAACTACACCTCACCACACATGGTATGCGAATCATTCAAGAAGGGTCAATTTTTACTTCCTAAACAAGAACAAATGGAGTCACATTCATCAATTTCAAATTATCACCACTAATGCGTTAAGAGTCACAAAAAGATTAAAGGAGTCGTCACAAACATCATTCTTTGCCACACACTTTTCACAAAAAAAATTCATAAGGGTATGCCTATTTCACTTAGCGTGCAAGACTAACTCCATTAGTACAAAACAAGTTAAAGCTCCCGAATATCTCAAAAGATAACGATTTTCCCTTAAGGATGATGTCACTCAGTCTATCATTGGGCTAATTCATCTGTCTAAATCGATATGTCTACTCAAGGTTTATCAATCACAACCATCCCAATACACAGGCACATGCGATTCGCACATGTCAAAGTGCATGACGCACGTGCAATAAATAGGCCAGGCAGTGGCATGTGAAAAGCTCATGCAATTCGCACATCAATATGTGTGATACAGTGTTCCCAGCTCAGACAAGTTCTATCTAGCCTAACGGGTACTCAGACTTCCCCTGGCTCCAAAATATCCAACACCTACTATAAAAACAAAACAAAGAATCTACAAGTAAAGAAACTAATAATCTAAACCATCAATTCCATCCATAGCAACTCCAAAACCCGGCAAGGGCATAAAATCCAAAAAACACGCCCGATAAGGGCACAATAATATCTAAACAAACAAAACAAGCCCAACAAGGACACAATAATATCCAAAATGACAAAAACAAGCCCAATGAGGGCACAATAATATCTAATGATAAAGCAAGCTAAGATAGATAGAATAAGGTCCAACACGCCATCCCCTAACTAAAATAGGGCAGTGCCTTGACTGCATCAAAATAAGAGATAAGTTTGAGGGGGCTCCCTGAAGTGGCTCAATCTGAACTGGAGGAGGAGGGAAACTGAAGTCTCTCCTCATCCTCATCCTTATCATCCTCCAATGTACTCGACCCATAAAATGATTTCAATATATCCATCATCTTGTTCAAGAACTTGCTTTTCTTCTTTTAATTCTCGCAAAACTTTCTTTAGTGCCTTTCAACCTTTCCTTGCGTGCGACTCATGTACTCCAATTGGGTGTCCACCGCATTCAGTCACCCAATGATCAACTTTTGCTCAATGGACACTTTGTCAAGGGATGGGGGTGACTCAAATCTTACTGGTGTGTCAGCCCTAGCTGGGCCAGAAGGAAGTCCAGCCAATAACTGCTGGATATGTGTATCTACTCCCTGAATCTGACTAGACAGATGGCGCATAAGATAGGGCCCAGACTGCAGTGGTCCCACAAGGTGAGATGATCCAGATGCAGCTGTGGAAGGACTAGTAGGATCAGTCAAAGAACCTGGGAACTGTCCGAAAGATAGAGAAGCTACATCAATCTTTCTCTTCTTAAGCTTTGCTTCTGGAGCCCTTTTCAACAATGGATGGATCAAGGTTGCTGGCTTCTTCTCAATGTCAATCTGGTGTTTCAACACCCCAGTATCATAGCACAACTGGGTTACCAATGAGGGGAAGAAAAGTCCCTTCAACCTCTCCATAGATACCTCTTCCATCTGGTTCACTATATGGACCCTAACATTCACATCTAACCCATCCATGAGTGCTGCAATCATCAATGCTTGATCAGGGGTCACATCAGTTTCATGAGAGGATGGTATGATCCTTGCACAGATAATCAAAATCCACGACTTGGCTTCTGCAGTGAACTCATGTGAGTCAACCCCCTTTTGCAAAGTTAACCAATTCGGAGTCACTCTATTATGCAACTTGTCAACCAACCACTGGTGTTCCTCTACTTTTGATTTTTCCACATACCCTTCATTATCCACATTCAGAAGGTTGTACAGTGCATTGATGATTTCAGAGTTGAAACTCACTTGGACACCCCGAATGGTAGCAACCAATGCGCCCTTGAAGTTGGTGGTCGAAGCATTAGCATGGATTCTGTGACCACTGTGTGATTTTCCTTTATAGGTTTACGAGCAAATCAAATCCACCTACGCTCCACTAATATCTTATAGAATGCCGACATTGTACCTTCAATTTTATCCATGTTGATTCCTTTTTCCTTAACAAATGGCTTGGATAAGAGTTCGTCATACCAATGCTTACACGAGGCCGCTAGGAATCTTTCCTAATCATAATTCTCCTTTATTTCCACCTCTGGAACATTTTCAACTATCAATGTCACTACCGTTGGAGGCCATTTTAAGGGTCAAAGTATCTAAAAAACCAACCAAAATATTAAAAGTTCTTGGGGACACTTAAAATAATGTATTATAAAGTACTTAGGCTAAAGAAATGATTAAAAAAATTCTGAGGTGGGGTGTGCAAAGCTACTATTTTGGCACTGCCAGGCTTGCCTAGGCAATTTTATTTTTCAACAAATTTTCTCCTTCGCGTATGTGGCTAGGCGACCGCGAATATGAAGGTTGTCATGTTTGCCCAGTTCATAAGCCTTGCGGCATTTTCTCAAACGCATGGGAGGCAAGTTGTTCTTGCTTGATTTCCCAAAGTATTTGAACCAATTTAATCACCAAATTTTAGTCCCACAATTTGGGACATACTCTCAACCAACTTCACTAATCAATTTAGCAATTATGCACAAATGAAAATTGATTTAAAGCAAGAGGAATTTCAACTAAAAATGCCATTGTCCCCTTCTTATAACATCAAGATGAGGAATAAGGGGAGCCATTTCAAGGTATAAAAAGGGTCGGTGTTCATACCTGATGGGTTGCAATTGGTGAAGCAACGAATGGAAGAATTGATGTAATTATTGTGTGCCAAAGGAGGAAGAAGAGCATCCTTCGTTTAGAAAAGTATTTGGGGCCTTTTCTGATTTTTAGCATTTTAAATACATAGAGATTGATGATACTTCTGCATATGCGGGTGGGCCATCGCATACATGATAGGCTGCTTGGCCTTCGCGTACGCGGGCGGTCCACCACATTCAAAAAAAGGCCTGTCAGACTAGATTTTCACATTTTTTGCTAGCTTACTATTTTCTCACGCAAAGGCTGGTGCGATGAGCATATCGAGAGGTGCGAAATGCACCACCTTTGCATGGGACATATTTTTAGAGAAGTTCACTAGTTCCTTGTGCGATGGAATATGCGACAGGCACTTTTCTTGGTGCAAAATGCACATTTTTCTGAGGCATTTTTGGTGCTTCTCAACAGTTGGTTCCTCTTCTCATTTCCTTGGGAACCTAAAAACAAATAAAAAAGAAACAAAAAGTGAAATAAAACATAAATAAGAATTTTTCAAATGATGGATTGCCTTCCGTCAAGCGCACAATTTAACGTCGCAGCGTGATGCAGGATATGTCACCATTTAGATTTCCATTTAGAGGATTTGAACCTTCAACCCAAACTTGAATAGAACTTTCGGTGATAATCTTAGGGTGAAGGTGTGAACATGAGAAGGCCATTTTCTTGGTTTCGCATTTTGTAATTTTTCGCCTTTAAGTGAGGAAGGTCATTTTTCCTTCTTTTAATAACAAATTTAAACCTGGATAAACCTCAATCCACCCTCCTTCTAAGGTCCTCCAAAATCTTGATTACTTCAACTCTCGTCCAATCAACCAAACTTAAGGTTGAAAAGTGGTTGGAGTAAGATTTGGGAATCTGCACTCTCAAGTTTGCTTCATTCATAACATCTTCACTTTTGAATGAACTACAGTTTTTCAAGATGAACCATTGAACTTTGAATTGCAACTCTAGTATCATTCATTTGATTTCGGCATCATAATCCATGTGTGGAGTAGTTGGTTTCCACAACACCTTCAATTCATGAGCATCCCTTGTGTTCTCCTCGTTAATAGGGAATAACTCAAAACTACTACCCACATTCGTGCAAGTTTTAGCACGAGTATTCACATTGGTGTCCAAATTTTGGATAGCAATTTCAAGAAGCCCTTCTTTTTGACTCCTCATGGTATGCCTTTTCAATAATATCTCGAACATTGGTAGCATTCTTTCACATTGTTCCCCATAGGCTTCAAGTTGGTGAGCTTGATATAACACCCATTCTAGGCTCACAACTTTACCTAATACTAATTTCTTTTGTTGGGGATCAAGTACTACCGGTACAAACTCACTCTCAGGCGATTCCATATTTTGCAAATCTTTATCGTCGTCCCCAAAGTGAATTTGATTGAGCTCAATGTTTGAGACATGTCCATGTGCTCAGTTTGAAGGGTTTTCTTTATTAATTTGACCAAGAGGAGTAGACAAATCCGCCATGGATTATATGGCAAGATATCTTTCCTCTTCTTCCTTATCTCTTGTGTCCACGAAGCCTTGGTTTATGGATTTCACACCATCCTCTAGGATGTTTACAGAGGCCTAGAGGATTTGGAGCTTTGCATGTATACCTTCCGGGTGGGTGCCTTCTTTACTTGCTAAGTCATGGTTCCTATTAAGATCACAACCACCACTAGAAACTTTGTTAGCATAAGAGAGGGGAGAGGGACGGTCATCATTAGGGAAATCGCTCCAATGTCCATCACGACCACCACATATATAGAAATTACGCCCATCATAGGAGCGAGAAGGTGAATACCTCCCTCTCCTAGGGCCAATCTTGCACTTTCTCCAAAAGTGGGGTCCTCCACGGTAACAACAAGGATCATTATAATAAGGATAGCAATAACCAATACTTCTAACATTTTCGAGATGCCATAGAATTAAATAACAAAATAAAACTAACTAAAACTAAAACAAATATTCACAAATTTGAACTAGAGTAAGTAAACTCAAATTCTAAACTAACTCAATACGCCAAATTGTTCCCCAATAATGGCACCATTTTTTATAATGCTCAAACGTACTCTCCAAGATAGAGGTATCGGTGATCATTAAGCAAAGCACATTTATATTCTCGATGGGAGTCCGGGTCGATCCCACAAAGAACAATGTAATCACGATTGAGCTAGTAAAGAATCCAAGCAACTTAATGGAGTTCAAATAGCAAAAAAAAAAGATAATAATAAGGGGATTTTAAACTAAAAATAAAAAATAAAAGAAAATCAAATAAACGATAGAAATGATCAATGGATTTCACCTTGCTTTCACCAATCTAGAACAACTAGGGAGAATTGAGAATGGGAATTCAATTTACAAGACTTGCACCCAATTAACACATGAGTGGTCTTGGCTAAAGGTATACTCAACAATCTTTCAACAAACCAAGAAACTATCCTCATGGGTTCTCTCGAATCGCCACGAGTGAGCAATAACCAACAAATTAACTTGGGTAAGTTGGGCTATTTCTAACTCCAACTCTTAGATGGGACTTTTCGACAACCAAACTATCTCTAGCCTTGATCTCGAGTGGAAACCCCAAATCACCACTATTAAACCTTCCTGAATTGAGGAACTCCTCTTTCAAGCAAGACCATAATTAGTATGCTAAGTCAATGTTTGCAACCATCAACTATAAGATTAAAGCACGGAAGATTAAACAAACCCATATGATTCACCAAGAGAAAGCACAAGATAATAATTAAATACCTAAGTTTAGTATTATCTCTAATACAAAATCCAAATCTCAATTCAATAATTACACCTACAAATTAGCAATTAAGAACAAGAGTTGAAGAATGGAAAGAAACGATTTTACAATAAAGATCATCCAAATCTTCACTCCTATAGTGTAGGAAGATGAATTTGATCTCCAAGCTTGCCAAGAGTTGTGATGCCCAAGATCCTTTCCAAAATGGCTGAGAAGTGTTTTATGTGGATTCGTGTTTCCAAAACTGGAAATTTCCAAATCTTCCCCGCAATTGATACTTTCTTCTTCGCCTTCGTGGAAGGTTTGTCACGTACGCGAAGTGTATTTGTCTAGTTGACCTTTGCGTACGTGGTGTGTTTAGTGCATTTTCTGAGCTCTTCTTTGAGTCACCATCGCGTACACGTATGGGACACCATGTATGCACATGAAAATTTTGCTGCTAGTTAATTGCTTCTCCGATTAGCTTCCTTTTGACTTATTTTCATCCGAATTCTTCCCGAACACTTCTAAAATATAGGATACTGTAAAATAGAAGTTATCCATGTTAATTGCACTATTTATCCACTTTATACTAGTAAAAGCATAAAATTAAAAGCTAAATAAGTAGGTAGAATACCAACTTATCAGTTGGTTTTTGGCTAAAATGGAGTTTGTGTATGTGTGGGACCCACTTTTCATTGAAATGGTCTCTTTTGGGAATTTTGATAATTCTTTTGAGTTTGGAATGCCGTTTCCAATTGAGTAGCATGTTTGGTTTGTGTTCACAGGATTCAAAATGAATCTCGAGGGGCCATCCGAGTGTTTTTGAACTTCGAAATTTTCTGGTATTCAGCTGCTAGTACAGCTACAATTTGCATTTTGCAATCGTGACATTTTTCATCACGTTAATGATGGTCAGAATGTTTGCCATTGTGATCGTGAGTTCCAGACCACATCCACGATGAAGGGTCCAATGGACTCGACTGAGTTTGTTCTTCATGGTCACGTGGCTGACCATCGCGATTATGATGGGTCAGCCTGGTTGTTCTTTGAATTTGTGACGTGGTTCCTCGCGATCGTGATGAAGGACCTCTGAAAGCATGTAAATCTCCCTCTTGGTTTTTTTATCTTATTTTCTCTTGAAACCTACCATTGTTGAGAGCTCCAAAATCTAAAATTAGTGTGGGATCATTAGTGTGAGCTAGGTATTGTTGGTTCCTCGTCCGTGATCACTTTACCATCATAACTTGTATGTTTCTGGATTTAATTTCCGTCAAATTCCTCCATTTTAATTCTTGTTTTCTCTTAACTTTGGGGGCTAATTTGGGCTCGGTTATGGGGGTTGATCATACTCAAATTTTTAGTATGTGTTCTTGTCCCATGAGGGACATTAGTGTGATTTTTATTTTTGAATTTCGTAAGCAAGCCCCACAGTTGATTTTTGACCCAATTTCTAGCCTAAATTTCTTTATAGTGATATGGATATCATTATCCTCGTGTTAACGCATAGATTGATATCTTGCTAGCATGATAGATTTTTAAGGCTTCTCAGGGGGGATAGGCTCCGGTCTTGTGGATTATGCTCACGTGTTCAGCTTCCAGGTAGGTTACGACTTACCTTCTTTTAGACTTAGCCCATTTAAGGTACTTGTATGTTAGTTTGCCAATTGTTGGGGGGAGGGATATTGTAGTTTGGTTATGATAATTAGTAAATTATGATTCTTATAGATGATTTAGGTGCTTTAGCTTAGAATTTGGGTTGGGGTCCTTAGTTTAGGTTATCCTGGTTCCTCTAAGGTTTCGGCGTAGGCGGTGTAGTATCTTTAGGATTAGAGTTTCTTTCCTAAGCTTATCTAGGTTTCTTGCGACTCTGAGATAGTTAGGTTAGGGATCCTTAGTACAGAGTTAGCAAATGAATCCATGGTAGATTAGGCTCTCCCTGTTTGATATATGTTTATTATTTTCTTTTCGTACTTCTTTTTTGTATATTATGTAAGTGTTTGCCCAAGGCCATGACGCTGGTTTGGCTGGACTCCAGGTCAGTATGTTTTGCCCTTATCTTAACTCGATTTGTTTGTACCTTACCTTAATCTCAGGTTGCCAGTTAATCTAATCAAGATTGGGTTGTAGACTTAAGGATAGATTTGATGTCCTTGTAATAGGCTGGGGTAGTAGTACGCAGTTGAGTCATATTTCCTCCCCTAGACCTTGTGATTATTGACTTATATTTGCCTTATTGATATGAGATAGTGGACTCAAGACTATGGTATTTAGACGGGCAGGACTCCGGGTGAGTACGGTTTGCCTTAGCTTGACGTCAGTAAATTATACATTTTAGTTTGATTCATTGGGTTGTGCGCCTTAGACTAGTTTCAGTTAGATGTGTGCTTTAGATGGGTTTCCCTGGGGTGTTTATAATTATTTGGATCCTTCTAGGAAGTTTCTCTAGGATTGTAACCTTTCATTAGTTAGTAGACCTTTGAATTCTCGGTGTGGGTTGATTGGACTTGGTAGTGATATTTGACGTGATTATTCATCTATGTTCTTGTATTATCATTTTTTTATTCATGACATATGAAAGGTTTCATTTAAAATACTGGTTTTGGTTTTAGAAATGGATTTTTGAGAACATTTTTGCTACTTTGGCTTTCTCACAGAAAATTTGGTATATTTTATGAAATACTGATTTGAGATAAACTAGCATGCCCGAGGGAAAGTTTTCATGGTGGTTTCTATTGATTTTAAACTTGCATGCCTGAGGGAAAGTGTTCCGGATGATTTTTATTGATTTTAAACTTGCATGCCCGAGGGAAAGTGTTTTGGGTGTTTTTATTGATTTTTACCTTGCATGCCCGAGGAAAAGTATTCTGGGTGGTTTTTACTGATTATCATCATGGCATGGTTATTGAGATATGGTTTGAGATTTGGTATATAGATTTTGCAAGTCCCCCATGGGTCTTGCCTTTGCAAGCTACAACTGGAGGAGGATTATATGGTACTATTGGCACTTGGCACGAATCATACGACATATCATGGCACAAAACCACCTGCATTACCCTATTAGGTGGATTGTTAGTCACTATTGTGTGCTATTTGCATCCTCCAGACTTATGGTGGGTCCGATTGGATCTATTGTTTGCTGTTTGTACCTTTTGGGCTTATGGTGGTCTGGTTAGGTTTGTTTGTTATTGATTGTACCTTCCTGGCTTATGGGGGTTCGGTTAGGTTGTAGTTAGATCTTTACTTCATGCTTTCTAAGTTATTTACCACAAATTGTAGAACTTGGCCAGACACTTTTGTTTCCTTGTAATTATGGTACCAGTATTTCATTATTATTATCACTTTTATTGGCTTAACCCTTATCTTGATGGTTCACGAGATCGCTAGATTAGTTCCGATCGTGATTGCCTAGCATTGTAGTTACCCTTGATGTGACTAGAACTCTAGGTTACCCCTGTCAGTTAGTTTATTGTACGATGTAACTTGTTAACCTATTTTCTTATGTTTTTCAGATCACTTACTTATGCTTTTCATTGTTATCTAGATGTGACCTGTATCTCTTTTTTGGCCCTTCTTTCCTTACCTTTAGCTTATATTTGCATGCTATTATACTTGTATCTTTTTTTAGCTCAGTCGGCCTATGATGCCAATGGGTACCATATGTTTTGGTACTCATGCTGCACTTCTGCATCTTTTTCTGATGCAGATCTTAGTGCGGGTTATCGTTGTTGATGTTGTCCTCGAGCGGTGTTGCTGATAAGAGATACATGGTGAGCTCTTGGCGACCAGAGTTGACCCATCTCCTTCTGATTTTGGACTAGTCTTACTTTGCTCTTTCAGAGACATTTTGGCGAATATTGTATCTATTTAGTACTTCGTATATTGTAGTAGCTCTTGTACTGAATTATACCAGGTCTTGGGGATGTCCTGTATTCTTGTGTCCCCTTCCCTTTCTTTTATTTATTTTTTTCTTTCACTTATTCTTGATATTTAAATATTATTCTTCCACTTTCTTTTTTGTTCTCTTGTTAGCTCATTACTTGCCATTCCGGGTTAAGGGTTCAGCTTACATACTGGTGGGTTATAGTAGGTGCTATCACAACCTGAGAAATTAGGTCATGACAGATTGGTATCAGAGCTCTAGGTTCATCTATGTCATTGGTATAGGAGCAAGTGTCCAGTAGAGTTTCGTGGATTGGTATAATGACATTCGTATCTTATCTGCGGGAGGCTATAGGTCATTCATAGGAAAATTTCCATCTCTTTGATTTCTTATCATGCATTTTTTACTCTATCAACTTCTGAACTTCATTTGTCCCATTTTTTCTCAGAAGATTAAGATGTTTATGACAACAAGTGAGGAAGAGGCTCTTGGTCTGTTGCTAAAACACTTTCACCAACTCCGTCAATAGCGGTTGAGGGCATACCATTCAGGACAGGGGATTTGGGACCAACCCAACTTCATGTGGGTTTTGTAGCCGTATCAGTTGTCAGGACACCATGTCTAGTACTCTGAGTCTTGTGAAGGTTGTGTCACATGCAGGGATAGGTTCTAGTCGTTCAAGCTATGCCATGGTCAGGGATGAGTTTTCCATTATTCAGTGGGATTCCATGTCCATTTCAAAGTATAAGGCAAGGTTTCACGAGTTAACTAGGCGCGTTACCATGTCTATGTCTATAGAGTATGAGGGAGTGCATATATTTGTCTGAAGGTTAACTTTACCTCTTTGTTTTCCAGTAGATCACTTAGTATCAGTTGGGACTACTTTCCTTCAGGTAGATAAGCACGTGTGGACTGTAAAAGGTTTATGTCGTAAGGCCTATAGAAGCGTTGACATTAAGCATCGCCATCAGGGCAGTTTCAATGGTTATCCATCTTGAGGTAGGGAATTCTCTAAGTAAAGTTTATCATTATTATTCTCAGCCTAATAGGTCAGTTCATATAGTGCTACCGGGTTTTAATGACGGTTATTCAGGTGAGGTTGGACAGAGCAGCCAGGGTTCAGGTAAGATGTTTTGAGGTTTGCATTCTGGGTATTCGAGTTATGGAGGCTAGTCTAGTTTAGCCGGGTTATCACAGTAGGGAGAGTTTGGTAGAGGTTGCTACATGTGTAGTGAGTTGGGGAATTTTTCTAAGGATTATCCCAGGTTCATGGAGCTTTCCCCTCTTCGAGTTCCAGTGCCACTAGCTAGAGGCGGTGAGCAGGATAGTATAGGTGGTCCCCAGATGGTTAGCGGTGGCCTTTAGTCAGGCAGTTTAGGTGACCGTTCTGAGTCGGCAGGTACTTTGTATCAGGCTAGATCTTTCTAGGGTTGTTATGATCGTAGGGTGGTTGGTCACTTTTCTAGAGAGTGTTGCTGGTATGGGATAAGAGAGCCTTCAACACCAGCAGCCCAGCCAGGTAGGATAGGTAATTGTGCGGGTGCTCAGTCGGGAGGTAGACACAGTCAGTCAAATGCTTTTCAAGTAGGCTAGAGATTGAGGCTCTAGGTACCATTATTGCAGGAATGATCTTTGATAGCACTAGCCAACCGTTATATTGGTTGTTATGGGGTCTGCATATAGTTATTTATCTGCTCACGTTGCTTTGCTTCTGGGTTGCTATGTGGTTCTTATGGTTGCATATATGTGTAGCTACCCTATAAAGGGATTCTTTTAGTAGTTGATCGAGTATGTCATGCCTTGGGAGGTTATTATCTTAGAGTGTAGACGCGTGGGATTGAGCTTGTTATCCTAATTGATGGATTTAACTGTTGCTCTAGGCTGGGGATTTACTTTTTCTTTATTTCTTGCTATTGAGCCTTGGATCACCTTACCTATGATTGTGGTAATAGTGCTGACATTTCTCACTTGGGTCAGTTTTTGCGGTTACCGAGTATTCAGGGTGCTTTTCTACCATTTTTGCCTAGTTTGATCTTTGTTGCATTTCGGCTTCAGCATTGATGATGAGTTGGTCACTCGGACTATTCCTTTCCCTCTATATTAGACAACACCAACTAAGTTGTAAAAGTTAAAGGAACAACTTTAAGATTTTCTGAGAAAGAGGTTGTCAGATCCAGTGTATCTTTAGGGGGTGTTCTATTTGGTTTGCAGAAGAAGGGAGATGACTCCTTGCATATGTGTGTGAGTTACTGGCAGTTGGCTAAGGTGATGACTGAGGGTACACATTGGTGTTGTATATTGATGACACGTTCGACCAATTACAGAGTGCAGTGTAATTTTCCCAAGATAGATTTGAGGTCAGGTTTGCTCTAGTGAAAGATTGAGATGGTAGGCATTCCCAGGACTACTTGTAGGGCTTGTTGCATCCATTATAATTTTCCATGTTATGTCTTTTGGTTGACCCATGCCTCAACAATATTTATGGATTGGGCAAGCCGTGTATTCAAAGCCTATTTGGCTTCAGTTTCTATAATGTCCATCGGTGACGTATTAGTCTACTCGAGGATTTGACAGTAGCATGATCAATATTTAGAGTTAGGTTTTAGATTTGTGGGCTAGCAGGTTACTTCAGATGGTTTATGAAAGGTTATTTTTAGTTGCGACATCCATGGTTGGATTGATTCCTTACATTGTTCTCTTCAGGTGGTTCTATGAGTTTGAGGTAAGTTTTCTAAAAATCTCAAGCCTTATGGATTTCAACGACGATTCAGACTCTTCTAGTTGTGGGATTAGAGGTTGGTGGTATTTTGAGCTGCTTTCAGAGTTGGTGGTTTGCCTGCTGGTACAACATGATAGATTCCTTGAGCCAAAAGGCGGTGAGTTCAGAGGTTATGGGATTTCCAGTTGCTAATTGGCGACCTTTGGCTTTGGACATCAATTCCTTGGCCAACGGGTTATCTTGGCTTGATATTCAAAGTATGGAGGGCTTCTTGCTGAGTGTCCAGGCTAGGAAGATGACCTTAGATACGGTTGGTGTTTTTAGAATTGAGGGCCGTGATGGTGTTCCTAGGACTTGGAGTTTATTTTATGGCTTTGGACTTAGTGGTAAGCTTCCACTCTCCTTCAGAGTTTTGATGTTGCTTGGGTCTTCATGAATAGGTTGATCTAGTTTGTTCACTTTTGGCCGGTTCAGGCCTTGTTCAGTTTAGAGAGGTTAGCTTAGGAGCTGCTTTTGGAATGTTTTTTTTATCTATGTGGGGTATTTGTTCACATTATTTCTGACCCTGGTCTTTTGGTTGCAGTTGAGTTCTGATGGTCATTTCAGATAAGTTTGGGAATCTGGGTTGAACTTGGTAAAGCTTTCCGTTTGCAGACTGATGGTCAGTCAAAGTGTATTATTATTGTTCCCGAGGATATACTACATGCGTGTGTTATGTATTCTTGGAGGTTAGTAAGACAGTGCTTGGTTTTGGGTAGAGATTGAGTATTCTGATGACTTCATTAGAGGTGAAGTGTGGTAGAAATTATAGACTGCCAGTTGGTTAGTTGATCTTTTCGAGGGTAGCTTGGGTTTTTGACCTATGTGTCACATCATGGTTAAAGTGTAGATGATTCAGGATAGGCAGAAAGGTTATGCAGATCAAAGGATTCATGAGTTAGGGTGTTGAGGAAGTAGCTTTTGGAGTTAGCCTGGTTACTAGTTCTGTGTGATGATCGCCTTGGTTTACTTGGTATCTGTGTTATGTCGGTGCATCCCAGATGAATTTCTTGGAGTTCTATTCAGTTGGTTGATCTTATGGTCTTTTGAGTTAGAGTTTGTTGTTTTTCTAGTTTGGCTAGTAAGGATTTAAGGTTTAAGTAGTTCTCCTTCAGTATAGCTCCGTGGGGCACCGTCCGATCAAGGAGGCTCTGTAGGAAGCCTAGTTCGATATGGACCTAATATTCTTCTATTTTCAAGTCTTCAGATGCTTCTTGTCTCGTAACTTTTGAGGATGAAAGTTCTTTTAGTAGTGGATGTTGTAATGACCTTTTAGGTCATTTCTCAGTTTTCACACATTTTCAGCGTTTTGAGCTTTCCCATAGTGACTACAGGTCATTTATGACTTGCCAAAACTGACATACCCTAGCACAAGTTATAGCCGCTGACACTATTCTTATGCTGAGTTGCGGATTTGGAGATTCAGGGTGAGCTTTTGGCATCCAGAGTAATCCATCTCCATCTACCTTGGGATTAGTCTTCTTTTGCATTTCGAAGACTATTGTGTATATATTTACTCTTGTCTAGTACTCCTTATGTGGTAGTAGCTCTTTTACTAGTTGATACCAGGTCTGGGGGGATTCTTTTGTATATTTTGTTCTTTCCCTCTTTATCTATTTATGTTTGTTCCGTTGTTCTCTTATATTTCGTAATTGTTATCTTATTTTCATCTCGTTCTCTTGTTAGCCTTTTTTTTGGCTTTCTGAGCTAAGGGTTTGATTACGTATTGGTGGGCTATAGTAGGTGCCATCATGACTTGAGAAATCGGGTCGTGACATACACTGACATTGATAATCTACTGTTAAGTGGTGTATACTGCCCCGAGGCCAGTTCTTAGCTAAAAATTAAGTTTTACTATGTGTGACGACCCAATTTCTCAGGTCTTGATAGCACCTACAGTTACCCACTAGTAGGTAAGGTGAACCCTTAGCTCGAAATGACAAGTAAGGAGCTAATAAGAGAGCAAAATAAAAGTGGAAGAACAGTACTTAAATGTCGAGAACAAGCGAAAGAAAGCATAAATGCATAGAGAGGGAAGAGAACAAAACATACAAATGACTCCCCCAAGATCTGGTATCAGTCATTACAAGAGATTCTATAACCTACAGAGTTCTACATACGTAATATATATATAGAATAGTCTCCAGAGTGCAAAAAGATGACTAGTCCAAACGGAAGGAGAAGGATCAACTCCGACCTCTATGAGCTCACCAAAAATCTCCTGTCGGCAACTTCGCACAAAAATGACGTGAACAACGATAACTCTCACTAAGATCTGCATCAGAAGTAGATGCAGAAATGTAGCATGAGTAACAAAATACGCAGTACCCAGTAGGCATCATAGGCTCACTGAGCTCAAATAAGATACATGTATAAATAAATACAAATATACTAAGGGTAAGAAAATAAGGGTCAGAAATAGGTTAACCTGCCGAAGCTAGACAATTATGATAAGTACATGAGAATAACTCAATAGGAAACATAAAGCATCTATCTAACTAAATAACATAGGAAAAACATAAAGTATATATCTCAAGAGATATGAATGGAAACAAATAAACCCAACCAAGCCCCCATAAGTCTGAAGGTACAATCAATCACAAAGAATCTAACTGGACACTCAAAACCCTGGAGGATACAAGTAGCACACAATACTAATTAGAAATTAACCTGATGGAAAATGGGATGCAGAAACGTGCCATGACGTGCAACATGAGATGGGTGAAATCCAAGATATGACCAATGCAGTAAAAGTAAAAACCCCGAAATAGATTCATAGGCTGTCATGTAGGCACCCCGAATCATCTCGCAGGCCACCCATAAGGCTCAACTACGTATGTAAAAAGTAAAAACCTGATATGTGTTCCTTGAGCATATAATCATGAGACTAGTAAAACCACCTAAAACACGCGTCTCCTCGGGCATCCATGTTTAAATAGAAAGTAAAATCGTCCAGAACACGGGTCTCCTCAAACATGCAAGTTTATTAAATCAGTCTTTCGGAAAATAGGCCAATTTCCTTTTAAGGAAGCCAAAAGTCATCTAAAATACTCCATAAATCTTATTTTTGACCAAAAGTAGTATTTCAAAAAATCTATTCAACCATATGCCATTCTAAAGTATGAATAGACAGCCAAAGATCATAACCAAGTCAAAACATATGACACAGAGGATAACCAAGGTATCCAAACACAAGCAAGGGTACTAGCCTAAGGTAGGTACTATCCGGAAAATACTACACTAACTCCCAAACCTAAAGGAAACCCAAGCCAAAGCGGTCAACTAACCAAAACTTAGCTAAGTCAAGCAACAAGTTGAAACTATACTAACTCAAGCCACTAACCAAAGTTACACTAAAACAAGCCACGAACCAAAATTTAAGGATAAAGGAAATTTATACTGACCTGGAGTCCTACACCCATGACCTCGCGCCCATAAATATACAATATACAAACCGGAGAATTTATAAATACAAGGGAAAAGCGGTAACATATAATAATAAGAAAAGCAAGAAATGTAAACTCTACCGTGAGGTCCTCTCCTAACCCTATACTAAGGGTTTTTAATCTAATCACCCCAAGCCACTAGCAACCTAAGCTAAGTTACGACATTCAACTCTTAACCCATGAATACCATAAAACCATGCCAAATCTTAAAGGAGGAGATACAACCTAAGGTAAGGATTTCTAATCGATATCTTACTCTAAGGCCTCTAAACAAGATATAAGGATTAAATACCTAAATCTATATATTCAAACCACAATACCCCACCCACAATTAGACAATTACCATACAAATACCTTATAAGAGCTAAGTCTAAAATTAGGTTAGTTGTAACCTACCTGGTGGTCGAACATGATGACGTTCAAAAGCACTCTCTCATAGGAGGTGTTACGATCATCGTATCAAAACAAATAAATAACCCAACAAGTGTCGAAGTTGATCCCACAAAGAACAATGTAAAGGCTATTGAGATAATAAAGAATTAAAGTAACTTATCAAAGTTCAAAGAGCATAAAGAAATAAAAAAGATTGGAGGTTTTGTTGTTTAAAACACGAACGATATTGCAAGTGCGAAGTTGACAAATCTTTCCAACGGAAGGATGAAAAGGGATATTTGGGAATGGAATTACTTCAAATCTATATGATCCATTACAAGTTTATCAACTACTGACTAGATTAATCATGGGTCAAATGAAACAAGCCTTGGAATTTCTCAACCAATTCTCTCGAACCTAGCCAAGTGTTAACAAAGCTATTCCAATTATGGCAACACTAGAATAATTATTTCTAGCTAATTCCTTAAATGAGGGTTAAAGCCTCAAGTTAGTGCCAATTAACTTTCCCTACCTCAATTCACTCTTTCAAGACAAATCAAGGCAAAAGGGGAAAGTCCAAGTGTGATCACTCCCTTTAGAATCAATTCAAGCGCAAGATTAATTAGAAAATCAAAGACCCAATTCATAAACTAGAAAGTATTTAATAAATTTTAAAAGCACAAGATAAGAAATTAAACCCAAATATTGTCTATCTCTATCACAATATCCAATTCTCAAATCAACCAATACCCCTATAGATTTAGCAATACAAATCAAGAGTTGAAGAAAAGGAATTAAAGATTTCACAATAAAAGCTTCCAATCCTCACTCCAATGGTGTTGGATGATCAACTTTCTCTCCAAGCTAGCCAAAAGTTGTTCATTCTTTGACTAAGGATTAATTGGTTGATGAATACTGATGAATAATGAGGAAATATTTCCAAAATGGCTGGGATGTGCTTTATGTGGATTGAGGTTTCCAAAAAGTATGAAATGACCAACTAGGGCCTGACTCGAACCCGTCGGCCGCACCTGTAGAACTTTCACCACAGGTTTGTGGCCACTGTGGTGGCAGCTTTGGCGCGAGTGCGGTACCACTGTGGCAAAATTCTAAGTGCAGGGGCGCTCTCAGCCAAGTAGGACACAAGTTGCAGGTACAGAATCTTCAATCGCGGTTGTTAGGTTGTTGTTGTGTCCCCTAAAGGTGTAGGAGCGGTAGACCTCGCAGCTTCAGTGTTGCTCTTCTCCTTTTTGCCTTACTCTTGTTCTTTTTTGTTCCAATTGTTCCACAATATCCATATGAATAATAATCCCTTGAAATATAACCAAAACATGCCATAAATGGTCTCATATCATCATTAGAAGATGCAAAAGCACAGAAAAGAGATATAGATAAGTGGTAAATTCACCACTTATCAACACCCCCAACTTAAGTTCTTGCTTGTCCTCAAGAAAATTAGAACCAAACTTCAAAGAGACTAACTAATTCAAGCACAAGGGCCATCCAATCATTTTCACAACACACTTATCACTTTAAGCACAAAGGATATGATTTTGGTTGGTACTAATAATTAGTCGATCACAAGTGAATGCTTAACAAACAATCCCCTTAATTTCATGAACATTTCCAAGAATTGTGATAGATTTGCAAAAGATGATCAAGTAACAACAACCAATCTTCAAGAAGTGACTCAAAATCACTAGTTTACCAAACACGCTCATTTGACTTACTTTTGAAATTTATCAAAATTGCCACTATCCTAGCTCACATGCCCTCACAAGAAAGAAAGTCCCAAAAACACTCTATTCACAATGTTTTGCACAAACACTCACACTCACAAAGGACTTCAAGAACCCACAAGTATCAAACCATAAGTTTGCCCTTATTTTCATTTGTCACTAACTAGAAACCAATCAGTTGGAGATCTCAAAGGACTTTTCTAAGATTTTAATGTAGGCTAGGGGGAAGGGTAGGATAAATATTTTTTAATTAAAGTGACTACATCCTCCTTGAACACTACACAACTTTTTTCAATTTGAAACCAAAGTTCCTCTCATTTTTGCATTCTTTTTCAAACTCTTCCTTTTTTTGACAATTCATTTGGGATTCGAACAACAAGCCATGATACACTCACATAGCACTCATTCAAGGTATTTCTTCCTCACCCCCAACTTAGGATTTTAGCCTCAATTCACACTTATAGAGTTCAAGGAGGGACGGGTTCAAATGAGGGATTTATTTTTGAAACAGTCAGGGATTGTAATGAGGTTTCCAAAGAAAAGGTATTAGGCTTAAAAGGGGTAACTAGTGATACAATTTAGTGCAATGGTAGGATTTTAAGGCTAAGTAGGATCAAATAATCACAAAGAAGTCCTAAGATCATTCCTCCAACAAACACAATTAAGACTAGCATTTGAATGACTAACCGGTCAAGTTCTAGATGACACAAGCAAGTACAAGAATTATTCAACAAAACTCACCACACATAGCATGGAAACTATTCAAGATGGGTCAATTTTCACTTTCTAAACAAGGACAAATGGAGCCACATTTTGTATCCACATCATCACTAATGTGTCAAGAGTCACAAAAAGATTAAAGGAGTTGTCACTAACATCATTCCATGCCACGCAATTTTTCACAAAAATTCAGATGGGCATGCTCTATCTCAATTCACATGTAAGACTAATCTTATTAGTACCAAACAAATCACCATCAAAATTATCTCAAAAGATGATGATTGCCCTTAAGAATGACGTCACCCAATCTAACATAGGGCCAAATCATATATCTAAATTGATATGGCTACTTAGAATTCACCAACATATATACCCCAACACATAAGTGAAATGCGGTTGCTCATGCAATCCGCATGGTGGCATACGCAAATTGCAAGTGCAATGAAGTGCTCCTAACTCAGGCAACATCATCTAGTGTAACGGGTACTCAGACTTCCCCTGGCTCCAAACAACAAACGAAAAGATGATTTCCCTTAAGAATGTCATCACTCGATCTATCATTGGGAATCGTCACTCAAAACCAACTACAACCAAAATGTAGAAGCTAAAAATAAAGAAGTAACAAAAATGACTAATCCAATAAGATTTCAAACAACACAAAACTCGATGAGGGCACAATATCCAAAAAAAGCCTGGCAAGGGCATAATATCCAACATAAGTTCGATAATGGCGAAAACAAAATATCCAACATAAGCCCAACAAGGGCAACATCACCCCCAACTAAAAAGTAAAGCATGGTCCTTAATGCAAAGTAAAGAAATGAAAAACAAAGGAAATAGTGCAGGGCTTCCTAGAGTCTGCATCAGACTAGCAAACTCTGGAATAGGCTGTAACAGGCTAAGAAGAGGACTGGCCTCATCATCATCATCCTCATCACTCTTTTCCCAGATAGGAAATAGTAGTAATAAGTTGGTATTCTACCTACTTATTTAGATTATAATCTTATGTTTTTGCTAGTATAAAGTGGATAAATAGTGCAATTTGACAGAATTACTTCTATTTTATAGGTCTCTGTATTTTTGAAGTGTTCGGGAAAGATTCAAGTGAAAACAAGTCAAATAGAGCAAAAAGGAGTTACTGATCACTGGAATTAAATTAGCCATCGCGATCGCGAGAGTGAGGTCACATGATCGTGATGCATTAGCAAAAACTCAAAGCTATGCGACTGCGAGAGTGGAGTGATGCGACCGCATGGAAGGAAATCATAGAAACTCATGATTGTGAAGGTCATACACGCGACCGTGATGAAGGCATCATCAGCTGCAGGATAGATTTAGAAATTCCCACTTTTGGAAATCCCAATTCACATAAAACTCTTCTCAGCTGATTGGGAATAGATCTTTGGGCAAAATTTCACAACTCTTGACAAGCTTGGAGAGCAAGTTGATCAACCAACACCATAGGAGTGAAGATTTGGATGCTCTTTATTGTAAAATACTTAGTTTCCATTCTTCAACTCTTGTTCTTAATTTCTAATTTGTAGGTGTGATTGTTGAATTAAGATTTGGATTTTGTATTAGAGATAATACTTGTTTGGGTATTGAATACATGTTTTGTATTTGCTCTTGCTTAATTATGTGGATCTATTGAATCTTTCATGCTTGAAATTATAGTTAATGGTTGCAAATATTGACTTAGCATACTAAATTGGGTTCTTACTTGAGAGAGGAGTTCCCTAATTCGGGAAGGTTCAATAGTGGGAATTTGGGATTCCACTCTAGGTTGAGGCTAGGAATAGCTTAATTTGCCAGAAACCCCCATCTAAGAGTTAGAGCTAGAAATAGCCAACTCACCCAAGTTAAATTGGTTAGTTATTGCTCACTCGTGGTGATTCGAGAGAATACATGGGATATATACTTGATTTGTTGAGAGACGGATAGGCATACCTTTAACCAAGACTACCTACGTGTTAATTGGGTGCAAGTCTTGTGAATTGAATTCCCATTCCCAAGTCTCCCTTGTTTCCCTTGCTTGACGAAAGCAAGGTGAAAGCCATTGATCAATCTATATTTTATTTGGTTTTCTTTTATCTTTTGTTTTAGTTTAAAAAAACCCCAATAGATATATTTTTCCCTTTTTGTTCTTTGAACTTAATTAAGTTTGTCCTAGTCTTTATTAGCTCGATCGCGATTATATTATTCTCGGTGGGATCGACTCCGACTCCCATCGAGAATATACATATGTTTTGCTCTGACGATTGCAATCACCTCTATTGGAGAGTGGATTTGAGCATTATAAAAAATGGCGCCGTTGTCGGGGAATAATTTGGCGTATTGAGTTAGTTTAAAATTTGAGTTTATTTACTCTAGTTCAATTTTATGAAAAGTTGTTTTTCTTTTGTTTTGTTTTATTTTGTTGATTGATTTCATGGCATCTCGAAATGATAGATATGTTGGTGGTTGCAACCCTTGTTATAATGATCCTTGTTGTTATTGTAGAGGACCCCACCTTTGGCAAAAATGTATGATTGGCCCTAGGAGAGGGAGGTATTAACCTTCTTATTCATATGATGGGCGTAATTGCTATTCGTGTGGTGGTCGTGATGGACATTGAAGCAATTGCCCTAATGACTATCCTTCTCCCCCCTCTTATGTTAAAAATGTCGCTAGTGGTGCTTGTGATCTTAACAGGAACCATGAATCAACAAGCAAAGAAGGCATATGTGCTAAGCTCCAAACTCTCTTGGCTTCGCTAGAAACCCAAGAGGAGGGTGTGAAATCCATAAAGCAAAGCTTTGTGAATGCAAGGGAAAAAGAAGAAGAGGAAAGAAATTGTTCCACACAATCCATGGAGGATTTGTCCACTCCTCTTGCTCAAGATGATAAAGAAGCCACCTACCCAGAAAGTATATATGCCATGCTTCAAACTCTCTTGTCCAAGTAAGATATCACAGAGGAGGGTGTGCAATCCATAAATCAAGGCTTTTTTGATGCAAAGGCTAAAGAAGAAGAGGAGAGAAAGCATGCCACGCAACCCATGGAAGATTTGTCTACCTTTTTAGTCAAATTGATGAAGAAAACCTCCGAACTGAGCAAATGAACATGTCTCGAACATTGAGCTCACTCAAATTCACTTTGAGGACGATGATGAAGATTTGAAAAATATGACATCCCCCGATAGTGAGTTTGTACCGGTAGTGCTTGAACCCAAACAAGAAGAGAAATTTGTATTAGGTGAGGTTGTGAGCCTAGAATTGGTGCTAAATCAAGCTCACCAACTTGAGGCCTATGGAGAACAATGAGAAAGAATGTTACCAATGTTCGAGATACTGTTGAAAAGGCATGCCAAGAGATGTCAAAAAGAAGAGCTTCTTGAAATTGCTATCCAAAATTTGAGAACCAATGTTAATGCTCGTATTTAAACTTGCACGAATGTGGGTAGTAGTTTTGAGTTGTTCCTTATTGAAGAAGCGGGCACAAGGGATGATAGTGAATCATTAGTGTTGGGGCACCCAACTAACTCATACATGAATCATGATGCCGAAATCAAGCTAATGATACTAGAGTTGCATGGCGAAGTCCAAAAATTCATCTTAAAAGACTCTAGTTCATTCGAAAGTGAGGATGTTATGAATGAGGCAAGTTTGAAGTTGGAGATGCCCAAATCTCACTCCAACCACTTTTCAACCTTAAGTTTGATTGAATGGACGAAAGTCAAAGTAATCAAGATTTTGGAAGACTTTGGAAGGATGATGGATAAAGGTTTATCCTATTTTACGTTTGTCATGGAAAGAAGGTAAAGCGACCTTCCTCATTTGAAGGTGAAAAAGTGCAAAATGCAAAATCATGAAAATGGCCTTCTCATTTTCACACCTTCACCCCTTGATTGTCACCAAAAGTTTGATTCAAGTTTGGGTCAAAGGTTCAAATCCTCAAAGTGGAGATCCAAAGGGTGACATATATTGTGTCGCGCCACGATGTTAAATTGTGCGCTTGATGGGAGACAACCCATCATTTTTATGCTTTACTTTACTTTTTGTTTATTTTTGATATGTTTTTAGGTGCCAAAAAAAATGAGAAGAGGAACCAAGTGTTGAAAAGCACCAAAATTACCTCTGAAAAATGTGTTTTTCGCACCTGGAAGAGTGTCCGTCGCATATGCCATCACAAATGAAATTAGTGAACTGAGAAAAAGTCTTGGCTTGTGTGAAATTTGTGTGTTTTGCACCTCCCAAAGTGCGTGTTGCACCCGAAGTCGCATGTCAAAATAGTGCACTGTGCAAAAATTCAGAAAACTCAGATGATGTTAAGGCATCGCGATCGCAAACCCTGATCCTCGCGATCGCGATGAGGTAAATTCTTTTTGACTCTTCACAATCGCGTGAACACTTCACGATCATGTGAAGTCAGGTGATTTTAACTCATCGCTATTGCATTATAAGGCCACGCGACCGCGAGGCACTTAATGATTTCCAGGTAATAAAAGTTCAAAGAGTCGTTTCAAAAGCAAAAATTGGCTTTGAAACTTGGTTCTTTTCTCTCCTAAGGCAAGAATAAAATCTTCCATCAACTTCAATTCTGTAAACTCCTTAGGTATGGTCCCTATTTTCTCTTGTTTGATGCACCCTGATTGCGCATAAGTGATTGGTTTTAAACACCCAAGTGGGTGTCATTTTTTTTGCTTTCTACATAATATTTAAATCGGGTGTTGTGGTATGAAATTATCGGTGAAATCTGGTTGGGGGTTAGAATTCTGTTGGTTTTCTGATTTTTGGGATAAAAAGTAACCCCCATGTGGTGTAAAAATGGTGAACTAAAGGGTGCAAAACACTTATTCGACAAAATGTCTGAACAAATTTTTCTGGGCAAGAAGATAACCCTTGTGATCGCGATGTGCAATCCCGTGATCGCGATGACCAACTTCCCTGAGCTTCACGATCGTGATGACCCATTGCGTGATCGTGATTACTTAATTTTCTGAAAAAAATATATTGGTATTCCAGAACGCGATGCCTAATCCCGCGATCACGATGACAAGCTTTCACAGTCCCAAAAATAGCAGATCTGCCTAGCTTTGCCTGAGATCATTTTGGATCATTTCTTTGGCCTAATCATGTCCCAATACATTACTTTACATGCCTATCTCAGTGTTTGAAAATTTTGTTCCTTGTGTAGGTACTTTAAGCTTGACAATGGTCAAAAATGATCATGACGAGGCCAACCAAGTGGCCGATGAAGAGTACTTTGACCAAGGAACCTTCGTCTCCCTCAAGTGCTCCCAACTATATGACTGTCACTTGACAAAGCTAATCACTATGGAGCGAGGTATTATGTTGTATGGATTGTAGGAGAAATGGGCTGACTTCTATGGGAAGTTCAGTGACAGTGGGTGGTTATGCTTCGCCGTCGAGCCTATCAAGGCAAACTTTGCTATGGTCTGAGAGTTCTATGCTAATGTGGCTGAGACGAACTTTGACAATAACTTGATATTGTAGGTGCGTGGCAAGTTGGTTCAATTTGATCAGGAGTTGATCAATGGATACTATAACCTCCCGAATACCGACAATGCTACATACAAGGCCCAAGCTACAGAAATGGGGACTGGTTGGTTTGTGTAACACTTGTATGATGGCACGATCCCATAATGGATAGCGTTGAATACAAGGATTTAGTCATCCGAGTTTAACCTTGAAGCCCCCATTTGGTTTTTAATCATTTGTTCCCGAGTTATACCTTCCTAGAATAAATCTGATGTGACCACCGATAAAGCTAAAGTTATTTGTGCTATGATGGAGGTCCTTTCAGTAAATATGGGGCAATTAATTGTGCAAGAAATCCAACAAGTGGTGATAGAAGGTAGAAATAGTCTGATTTTTCCTTAATTGATTACATACTTATGCTACCAAGCCAGGGTCATCAAGAAAGATGAAGAAAGCTCGAGAAAATGATTCACCCTTTGAAGAAGAGAGGGGCCATGCAAGCAGCAAAGAAGAGAAAAAATGATGTGGATTCACCATCCTTTTGTCTATTCCCGGAGTTCAGCAAGGCACGTGAGTCAGCCGCTGCTGCTGAGGCTATTGGTCCCATCAAAATTGGGCCCCTGACACTCTGCCACATCTCCAGCCAGGTCTATGGTATGGATGCTCAGATTCATTAGATCATAACGAGTCTACCTTTGGGTCCGGGTGAGAGTTCTACTCTACTGGCATCCGGGCCATCATCCTCCACTATTCCTATTAGCCCTACACTAGCTAGTGTAGTGAGCCAACAGACGCACATCAAGGAGAGGTTAGCTAAGGTAGAGAGGTAACAGAAAAAGTAGAGGGACTGATAGGAAGAAAAGCAAGTTCCTCACGAAGATGATGAGCACTCTGAGGAAGTTGTGTTGGTCTGAGGCTGAGGATGATGCTGATGAGGGAGACTGGGTCCTTTCTGGGCCTAGCAGCTCTAGTTCTGAGTGATAAACCCTTCAGGGATCCCCTCAAAATTTTATCTTGTTTAGCCGCAGTAAGGGCACTGCATTATGCTAATTGGGGGTGGCTTACATGCTCTATCTAGCCTATTTTTTTTATTTTTTTTTGATTGTTTGATATTGGTGTGCCCTTGTCGGGCTTGTTTACATTATTGTGCCCTTGTAGGGTTTTGGAGTTTCTATGGATGAAATTGATGGTTTAGGTTGTTAGTTTCTTTTCTTGTAGCTTCTTTGTTTCTTTTTATAGTAGGCATGTTTTGGATTCAGGAGAAGTCTGAGTACCCGTTAGGCTAGATAGAACTTGCTGGAGCTGAGAGCACTGTATCGCACATGTCATTGTTTGAACCACATGAGCTTCACACATGCTACTGATTGGCATGTGCTACTCGCACTTTGATATGTGTGAATCGCATATTGCCTTTGTGATGGGACTGGTGTGTTGATTAGCCTTGAGTAGCCATATCTATTTATATAGATGAATTGGCCCAATTATAGATTGAGTGACGTCATTCTTAAGGGCAAATTGTCATCTTTTGAGGTTTTGGTTGCAATTGACTTGTTTGGTACTAATGAAGTAGTCATGCATGCTAAGTGAAATAGGCATACCCCTCTGAAATTTATACTGGTTGGGATCTAGAATAGATCTTACTCCAGTCCCCTTGGGTTGCAAGGTTGTTCTCTACTAGTTCTTTGGTGTTTTGGTTTGGTACAAGCTTAGGAGTATAGTTCCTATCTGTACACTCAATCTTTTTCTTTTCTTTTTGATACAAAGCCTCACCAACGATATTTTTTCTCTCCTCTCTTTTTCACTACACCATAAAACTAAAAGTAATACAATGCTTAATTAAAGTAGAGCAAAGAACTTGAGATGGTAGAGATTGTTTGTATGTGTTCTTCTTCGATATTCAGAGACTTTATAAGAGGTAAAGTAGCCATTGGAGAAGATCTTTAATGAAGAAGGCAACCCAAGAGATTTGATCCTTGGAAAAGGATATGAGAGATCCTATTTCCTAGAATAAGGCTGGACTACAGATAGACCCATAAAATCAGCATCCATTGTGATATATTTTCTTTATTGAGGACATCAATTCAAATCAACATCCGTTGTGATTTCTTTCCTTTATTGAGGACAACAATCTTTGTCTCATTTATTGCTTCTTGATTTGAGTCTTTTATATGAAAGTCTTTGTTTCTTAGAGACGAGTAATCTTGACTCATTAAGGCCTCTTGATTCTTTTCCAAGGATAGATTCTTGGTATTTGGAACTTTGTTTCTGGTACTGCTTTCCTTAGATTCAGGATTGAACATGTGAGACTTGGTACAACTTTCCTTCCTTAGCTTGTGGGTCAACTGATTTTATGGTCTTTTTCTTCACTGAGTCTTCTTGGTATATTTTCCTGCATACATACAATTTTCATTCATTAAAACAACATTAACAATATCCCCCTTTTTGATGATGACAATTTTTAGTATGAATATTTAGTCAACTTCCTTGTTATATAGCTAAGCTGACTGTGGTATTGAGTATGGTCTGCTTGCTCCCCCTGTCTAGTTGACTGAATGCTTATAGAGTCAACTGAGCATAGTAGACTAAACATAGTGTTGCTCCCCCTATCTATAACATTTCTCCCCCTTTGGCATCCACCAAAAAGGAAAATAATCCGAGAGAACAGACAAGTACGCAAGTAGAACAATCATGGCATAAGGATCAGCATAATTATAGAACCATAACACAATAAGCCCGAGCTTAGGCTCAAAAATATACCACGACAAAAACTAAAAAAACCAATTATGTTCAATAAGACATAACCAAACTAAGAAGCAGGCGCATCAGCTTGGAAACAACGCAAGAAATACGTCAGAGTGTTCACAGTAGCATCTTTCAAGTTGACAAGATTTTCTGCAATAGAGGTGGAGAGAGTGTCTACACATGTCTAAATTTTGGCAGCCACTTTGATAGCTTCCTTAATCACTTGATCGAGCTTGAGGCGAATGCGGGCAACATATGTTCCTATTTCCTTAGAGACATCCCTAATTTTGTCGATTTAGAGATGAGCGGCCAATAGGATATCCTTGAAATCATCAAGCTTAGACTCCATAGAACCTAATTTATCAAGCACAACGAAGAGGCTAGAAGACCTAGGATCAAAGAGAGTGGAAACATTAGAAGTAGACTGAGCAGGGAACACAACATGACTACTTTCAGACTTAAGCACCCAAGAATCAGATGAGCGGACATAACCCATATTGACAAATGCTCTAGAGTTATAACATTGTTTAACAAGAGAGGGTATAAATCATCTAGGCAAATGTTGTTTGCTTCCAGAATACGTGTTATCAGTAGGCCATATGGAAGGCTAGAGGGATCCAAAGCAGAGTCAATCATGAAATTCAGAGTAAAAGAGGAAAATTGGTTTTTCTATGAGACAAGAGACAATATGTGAGCAAAGTATCATGCAAAGACAGAGTAGAGTGAGATTCAGCCCTAGAGAGAAGAGTGGTGGAGACAATGTGAGAAAGAACTCTTCTTTCAAAGGATAAATCTTTAGGCCCAAGATGAGAGGGAAGAGGCTCAGTCGATTCTAAGGCAATAAACCACTTTGCCTATTCAAACGGAACATCAAAATCTAAGGGCGATGAGTTTTTGGAGGAAGTGGAGTAGCCAGAGCAATAAACACAAAAGTTGGCATAAAAAATGGCACAATCCAAGAAGATTCGCTTACAAAGAACTCGGGTTTCAAGTTCATCAGCCTTAAAAGACCTGAGATTAGCATAAAAGAGATGAATCAGGGGTTCATAGACTATTTTGGGATTGGTAGAGAAAATGTTCATCCACCCTTGATCTTCAAAATACAACTTGATGAGGCACTGAAGGGATTCAAGTATATCTAGATCGAAAATATGGCCATGCATGAGAGGTTTCTCCTTGAGAGAGTGAAAAAGGGTCTCATTGGAGGGTCTCCAAAAGTTAATTTTGATATTCAGAGAGCTATCGAAGTTGAACTTGACTTTCTTCCTTGAGAACTCAGAATCATCACAAGGTTCAGAGTGTTTTCCCAACAAAGGGTGAGTGGAATCAGAAGAGAATTGGGAAAGAGATTGATCGAAGAAGTCAGAATCCACAGGGACAGGAGAGGAGGCTTTACCTTTCCCTTTGAGACAAGAACTTTTTTGAGAGGATTTCTGGTTTTTCACCATTGAAGACAGAAAAAGGAAGTACAGGAGAAGAGAGAGGAAGAAGAAGAAGAAAAGGGTTTTTAAGAGAGATAAGGGGAACAAAATGCAAAAAAGGTTTAAGTGAGATTCAAAGTATACAAATGAAGAGACTTATGATTAGTCTGAAAAGATGAGAGAAATTGTGCCATAATTAAACATAGAAAGATGTGAAATAAAAAAACAAATAAAAACAAAAAGAATTCACACAGAGTATCAAGTTATTGGATTTGAAATAATGTTAAGAGATTTTCTAAGAAAGCAAAATCTTTCTTCAAGAAGGGGTTTTGTAAAAATATCAGCAAGTTTAAAATCAGTGCTAACAAAAGATAATTCAATATCACAATTTAAACTATGATCTCTGATAAAATGATGCTTGATATCTATATGCTTAGCTCTAGAATGATGCACATGATTTTTTGTTAAGTAGATAGCACTAGAATTATCACAAAAAATTGGTACAGGCTTAAACGATAAATCATAATCACTTAATTGGTGAATCATCCAAAGAATTTGAACACAACAAACACCGATTGAGATGTATTCATCTTTAGTTGTAGAGATGGAAGTGCTGTTCCAGGAAATAATAGCTTTTCTAAGAAGTTGGCAAGTTCCACTTGTGCTTTTTCTATCAGTTTTATCACCTGCAAAATCTGAATCTGAAAAACCTTTAAGCATAAAATCACTTTTATTGGGATACCACAAGCCATATGATATAGTACCCACAAGATATATAACTCATTTAACAGGAGTTAAATGAGACTCTTTTGGAGCTGACTGCAATTTAGCACATTTGCATACACTGAATATGATATCTGATCGACTGGCAGTGGATAAAGCAAAGATCCAATCATACCTCAATATTTAATTGTATCCACTAAGTTACCATCTTCATCAGCATCAAGATTGCAAGTTTGACTCATAGGAGTTCCCTGGGATTTGGCTTCAGTCATTCCAAACTTTTGAATGAGCTCTTTAGTGTACTTACTTTGACTAATAAAAATACTTTCAGTTGACTTATGGATTTGTAACCCCAAGAAGAAGATCAACTCACCCATCATGCTCATTTCAAATTTATTTTGCATTAAGTCAGAGAATTCCTTGCACAAACTAACATTAGCACTTCCAAATATAATATCAACCACATAAATTTGAATAATAAGATTCCCAGAAAGGGTTCTTTTTATAAAAAGAGTAGTATCAATATTTCCTCTATCAAAACAATGTTCTAAGAGAAAATTTCTTAAATGGTCATACCAAGCTCTAGGAGCTTGTTTAAGTCCGTACAAGCTTTTGAAAGGTTAAAGACATGATATGGAAATTTTGGATGCTCAAAACCGGGAGGTTGTTTGACAAAAACTTTTTCTTCAATAAAACCATTTAGGAAAGCACTCTTGAAATCCATTTGAGAGTCGACTCCCTCTTGTTAAGAATATCCTTGAGCTACCAAGCGAACTTTATTTCGAACAACTTCTCCTAACTCATTCAGTTTATTTCTGAATAGCCATTTTGTTCCAATGATAGACATCTTTTTTGGTTTGGGCACAAGTGTCCATACTATGTTTTTCTCAAACTGTTCTAATTCTTCTTGCATGGCTTTTACCCAGTGATTGTCATTCAAAGCTTCATCTATTTTCTTTGGCTCAAGCTGAGAAATGAGAGCAATGTTTGCTTTATTTTTGCTTGATGCCCTTGTTTTCATCCCTTCTTTTGGGTCGCCAATGATAAATTTCTTTGGATAGTCAGGTTGACTTCTCCATTCATTTGGAACAGTTTCAATAGCAAATTGGTCCTTTTGTTCATCAGTCGACTTAGATATGCAGCTGACTTTTCAGATAAAGGTACTGATGTTTCGTGACCCTCATCATCATCATCTGTGGTATTTATTTTCTCAATAATATGATATGAGTCATCAAAAATAACATGAATAGATTTTTCAATACATGAAGTACGTTTGTTAAAAACTCTATAAGATCTGCTAGAGCTTGAGTAATTAAGAAATATACCTTCATCACTTCTAGGATCAAACTTACCAATGTTATCCTTACTATTGTTATAAACACAGCATTTGCACCCAAATGGGTGAAAGTATCCAATATTTAGTTTCTTACCATTCCATAGTTCATATGGAGTTTTTTTTCAGTCTAGGTATGATTAGGCACCTGTTGAGTATGTGTCATGCAGTACTTACTGCTTCTGCCCTGAAATGATGAGGAAGAGAGTGCTCATATATCATGGTTCGAGCGATATCCTGAAGGGTCCTATTCTTTTGTTCAACAACTCTATTTTAATGTGGGGATCTTGGTGATAAAAAATTGTAAGTGTATCCTTGTTCATTGCAGAAGATTTCAAAGGCCTTCTTTTCAAATTCTCCTCCATGATCACTTCTTATAGAGGTGATAAAGTAGCCTCTATCCCTTTGTACTCGTTCACAAAAGTACTCAAAGTTTTTCAAGGTATCATCTTTATTAGCTAAAACATAACCCATGTAAATCGAGAGAAGTCATCAACTATAACAAAAGCGTACCTTTTTCCTCCGATGCTTGCAGTTCTGGTTGGACCAAAAAGGTCCGTGTGAAGTAGTTGCAGTGGTTTAGAAGTAGATACAATGTCCTTCACAGAAAAGGAGTTTTTAGTTTGCTTATGGAGCTGACATGCATCAGAAATGTGATCTTTCTTGTAGTATAGTTTTGGTAGTCCAAGAACAAGTTCATGTTTAGAAAGTGTCTCTATGAGACGTATGCTAGCATGGCCTAGTTTCTTGTTCCATATCCAAGGATCTTATGAGATGGAAGCTAAGCATATGTGCTCATTTGTTCTTTTGATAGAGTCAAGAACATATACATTTCTATCATTGTTTCTTGGGAGTAAAGCTTTTCCAGACATGTCTTCTATTATGTAGCCTGTTTTCTCAAATCTTACTTCAAGGTTTGCATCACAGAGTTGACTGATGCTCAACAGTTTTACTTAAAAGTCTTCACCAAGTAAACATTAGGAATTTCACAGGTTTCATTAAAACAAATAGTACCAATACCTATTACTTTACCTTTGGAGTTGTCTCCAAATTGAATGTTTCCTCCATCAAAGTTTGCAATAGATTTAAATAGATTTTTGTTGCCCGTCATATGATTTGAACACGCACTATCACGATACCATTTTCCTTTTGATTTTGAGTGGTGTTCCTGCAAAATAAATTCATTAATTTCTTTTAGGTACCCAAGTTTTCTTGGGTCCCTTGGGGTTAGCTGTTGGTTTAGGTTTGTCAAACTTAGGTCTCCAAACCCATTTAGAAAAGGTGATAGATCGAAACCTTCAATTAAAATGCTTGTGACCTGATTTACCACAGTAATGACATGTATGAGAAAAGTGTTCTTCAGTAACAACCCCTTAAGTAAACTTACCACTGCTGAAACTATTTCTGTGTGATCTAGCATCAGTTGACTGCTTGGATCTGTTTCCATCAAAATAATTATTGTTGGAAGTATGTTTGTCACTGTCAGTTCTTTTATCAGGTAAATAATTTGAAGGAGTCGAATGATTTAATCTGACAATACTATGAATGGGAGATTTTCAAAAATTATTTATTTGAATTTTAACTCATCCATTTCTTCTTGAAGAAAATATTTTTCAATTTCACAAACTTTTAGTTTGATTTCCCAGTCTTTCTTTTCTCTTGGCAGAGCTATAAAATCACTTAAAACTCTGTTCAAGTCAGCTATGGCATGATCTAGCAATTTTTGAAGTTCTAAACATTTTTAACATGAATTAGACCTTACCTCACCTGTTTCTCCAATTTCCATGAAACATATGTCTTCAACATCATCATTCTTATGTTCAAATATACCTTCATCACCCCAACTGCCGAAAACCCATTTATCTCAATTTCTTGGAATATCTTATGCTTGCTTCTGGACAATCACTTGCAATATGTCCATACTTTCCATAGTTATAGCACTTACCATCATTCTTATTGAATTATGTAACTTGTTTCCCATTGGAGAAGTTTTACTTACTTCTTTTTTGATTTCAGGATCTTCTGAATTAATCCATAACTGATCTGGTAATTAATGCAATTTTAACTTCTCTAATTTCTTCTTTGTCACGCCCCGAAGCTACTTCCTGGATGCAATACGGTGCTTAATATCACAAGTAACCTCAAGCTAACCCATGGCATGGCATATCTATGTAAAACCAGTTTAAAGATATGTACTGTGCGGAAAAACTAAAGCAATTTAATATCTCAAAGCAAGATGAGAGCCCAACAAATCTGAAAAGTCTATAATATAGAAATATAGTTTAGTGCTGACTAAAAAAACACTAACAATTGTTGAGTCTAGTCTATGTCTGGAAGCCATTTAACTGAATGGGGGTTGCTAAGACATGCCCCCAGCTAACTCTACAAAGCTAAAACTGAAAGTAAATACTGAAATGAAGCATGTCTATCATCCTCGAACTAATGAGGACTCACCACTTAACTGCTAAGTATGAACTGGGGAACTGAACTAAGCGCGTTCTGGATGCTGAGTGCCTGAACCTACATCATAAAATGATGTAGCATAAGAGTATGCGTCAGTACTTTGAATGTACAGAGCATGCAGGATACATATATATATATACAAAGTTGTGCAATATAAAACTGAACATGAAGATAGATTTACTGTAACATAACTGAAAACTGAACTGAATGCAATGACTAAGTATAAATCATGAAATAGCATACTGAATTGAATACCGAACATAAATATTGGATAAAAGGTCAATGTACATGAATCTGACTATGGGACACACTACTTACCGACATACCCCAAGTTGAGCTAACTATGGGGCCAACCTATAACCCTGGATGCGAGGGTGTTCTCACCTTGCCAAGGGTACGAACAAGTCTGACGTGGATCCACTACTTATGTCCACAAGGGACAAGGAGATGCAGCCTAGTCTGACAGGTGGCACCGTAGTTCTAGGACTTGAGGATTGCTACTAAAGGTCTTAGTCTAAAGTGATAGCTAAGCCTTCATCCTCTCGTCTGCTTCGTATTAAGTCCAATCCCAGCTGAATGTGAACAACAATATACTGAAATGATGGATAACTCAAAATACTGGAAATTGACTGAGAATGCAACATAAATATACTGGGAGATATGGCATTCGAATCCTGGTACATGAACATATAATTAGCATGTCTAGTGAACTTAATTCATGAAATACTAGCAGTACACAACTAGGTTTTCTGAACCTTATAGATGGAACTACACTAATTCTCCAAGAACATGTAGTAAATACCATAGAGATTGTAGAAACTGAATTACGATAAATCTCTAAGTTCTAGGAACCCTAGGTTTGATATTTCATGAAGAAAACTGAAGACTAGTTGTAATCTAGGGACCTAATGGGTAAAAGGAACCCACTAGTGAAATCCCACATACCTGGTGAAGAAATCCACGGAAAAATCCTTGGATTTTTGGGGCTGAACTTTGGTGAAGGCCTCTGCTGGTTATTGAGAGAAACTACGCCTCTGTTGATTCCTTTTTGTCTAAGTCTGATGATTTTCAGGAGAATGAGGGTTTAGCTACTTTTAGGCTACTTAATCAGGCTTACATGACATAAAACAATGTAGTATAGGCATTAAATTAGGTAGGAAATATCTGGAATGCCCCTGGAATTTAATTAGAAAAGCTGCTGAAAATTAAGACGCAAGGATCACGACTTGGTTCTATGACTCCTGGAAAGTACCACGGGTCGTGGAACCCTATCGTAGTTTCCTTGTTTTGAAAACTGGCCATTGGAATGAACCCTATGAGTTGGGTTCACAACTCGTGGAAACTTCCACGGGTCGTGGAACCCACTCGTGGTTCCTGTAAGAAATTCCTGGTCCTCTGAACTTTGGTTCCACGACTTGGGTTCACGACTCATGGAAACTTCCACGGGTCGTGGAATCCACTCATGGTTCCTGAGGACATAAGCATAGGCTACTGGAACTGGTTCCACGACTTGGGTTCACGACTCGTGGAAACTACCATGGGTCGTGGAACCCAATCGTGGTTCCTGAAGGCCTTCTGTTACAAGGATTCCACGGATAAGTTCTACGGTCCATGGAAACTTCTACGGTCCATAGACTTGAGTCATGGGATGAACTTCAGAGGAGCAGTCCTCTGATCTTTGATCCACGGGTCAAGTCCACGACTCGTGGACTGTTCCACGACTCGTGGAAGTGACTAGTGGTTCCTAACAGTTAAAAATTTTTATTTCTCTTGGTTTTCTGAGCTAAGTCTGGGCTTGAAAGTTCTGGGGTATTACAATATCTTCCCCTTGGGATCATTCATCCTCTAATGAAGACTAAACAAACTTAGTTTGGAGGGAAAGAGTTGAATCCCTACCAACTGAGTACTGGAAACTGATATCTACTAAATTGAGTTCCATAAACATGCAAGTATGCTGAAATGCAAGGACAACTGATGGAACAATGGTACTGAGACTAAATTACACAAGAGTAAACTGAGATATTGGATAGGAACTAATTATCTCAAGCTAAAACTAAATCTGAGGGAAAGAGGTGGGGTTACTTAGACATTATGGCTGCTTCTGCTTCCCAAGTAGCTCCCTCTACGAACTGATTCCTCCATAAAACTTTAACTGATCCGACTTCCTTATTCCTCAACCTACAAACCTGATGGTCAAAAATTTCAACTGGAACCACTTCATAGGTGAGGCTATCCTTTACAGCCACACTCTCAAAAGGTACTATCGAAGTCGGATCACCCACACACTTCTTCAAAAGAGAAATATGGAGGACTGGATGAACTGATGCTAGGTCTGATGGCAACTCTAACTCGTAAGCCACATTACCAACCCTTTTTAGGATCCTGTAAGGACCAACATACTTGGGACTAGCTTCCCTTTCTTTCTGAATCTCATCACCCCTTTCATGGGTGACACCTTAAGGAAAACTCAATCATCGATCTCAAACTCTAAGTATCTTCTCCTCACATCTGCATAGGACTTCTAACGACTCTGAGCTATTTTTACCCTCTCTCTGATAAGTTGAACTTTCTCCATAGCCTCATGTACCGAATCTAGCCCAATCAAAGTTGCTTCACCTACTTTGAACCAACCAACATGTGACCTATAACTACGCCCATAGAGGGCCTCATATGGGTCCATCTGAATGCTGGAATGGAAGTTGTTATTGTAGGCAAACTCTATGAGAGGTTGGTGATCATCCCAACTACCCTTGAAATCGATCACATAAGCTCTCAACATATCCTCCAAGGTCTGAATGGTACGCGCAGCCTGACCATCCGTCCGTGGGTGAAATGTTGTACTGAGGTTCACCTTAGTACCAAGACCTTTCTAGAAGGATCTCCAGAAATGAGATGTAAGCTGAGGACCTCTATCTAAAATGCTAGACAAGGGAACCCCATGAAATCTGACTATCTTGTTGATGTAGAGCCTAGCATAATTCTCCGCTTAATATGTAGTCTTGACTGCCAAGAAGTGGGTTGACTTAGTGACTCTGTCCACTATCACCCAAATGGAATCATGCTGCTTGCGAGTACGGGGTAAGCCCATAATGAAATCCAGGTTGACCACTTCCCACTTCCAGGTAGGAATGCTAATCTCCTGAGTCACACCTCCTAGTTTTTGATGTTCTACCTTTACCTACTGACAGTTGGGGAACTTAGCCACAAAATTTGTGATGTCTCTCTTCATGTCGTTCCACCAATAGACTTCTCGTAGATCATGGTACATCTTAGTGGCCCTGGATGAATGGAATATCTGGAATTATGGGCTTCTAAGAGGATCTGCTGCCTCAACTCACCCACCTTTGAAACACAAAAGTGCCCCTGATAATGGAGTACACCATCTCTCCCTTGGGAGAAAACCTCTACTCTTTGCTGATGAACTGCACCCTTCAGCTGAAGCAGTAAGGGATCACTATCTTGCCTCTCCTTAACTTCAGCCACCAATGAGGATTCCGACCCATTCTGAACTATCACACCACCATCTGTTATTTCCATAAGGCAAAATCCTAGGCGAGCAAGCCGATGAACATCTCTGACCAGTTCTTTCTTCTCTTCCCCAATGTGGGATACGCTACCCATAGACAGTCTGCTGAGAGCATCAACCACTATATTGGCCTTACCCGGATGGTAGAGCACATTCATATCATAATCCTTGAAGAACTCAAGCCACCTTCTCTAACAAATATTTAATTATTTTTGAGTGAACACATACTGGAGGCTCTTGTGATCTGTGAAAACATCAACATGAACACCATACAGATAGTGCCTCCAAATCTTTAGGGCAAACACAACCGCTGCAAGCTCAAGTTCATGAGTCGGGTAGTTCTTCTCATGGGTTTTAAGCTGCCTGGAAGAATAAGCTACCCTGTTGAATCAAAACACAACCCAAGCCAACTTTGGATGCATCACAATAAACCATGTAGTCGTCTGAACCATCTGGTAGAGTCAAAACAGGAGTTGTAGTCAACCCGATTTTCAGTTCTAAGAAACTCTTCTCACACTCCTCTGACCAATGAAACTTGACTTTTTTCTGAGTCAACTTGGTCAATGGGGTAGCTATGGATGAAAATCCTTCTACGAACCTCCTATAATAACCCGCCAAACCCAAGAAACTTCTGATGTCTGTCGAAGAGGTGGGTCTGGGCAAGTCTTTTACTGCCTCAATTTTTTGGGAATAAACACGGATCCCTTCTCTGGATACCACATGACCAAGGAAAGCGACAGAGTGTAACTAGAATTCACGCTTGCTGAACTTAGCGAATAGCTGGCGATCCTTGAGGGTTTGGAGCACAACCCTCAAATAAGTCGCATGCTCCTCCTCATTTTGAGAATAGACAAGGATATATTCAATGAATACAATGACGAACAAGTCCAAATACTGTCTGAACACCCTATTTATTAGGTCCATAAAAGCTGCAGGAGCATTGGTTAGTCCAAAATACATAACAACAAATTCATAGTGACCATACCGAGTTCTAAAGGCTGTCTTTGGGATGTCACTATATCTGATTCTGAGCTGATAATAGCCGGATCTGAGGTCTATCTTGGAAAAATAACTAGCGCCCTGAAGCTAGTCAAAAAAGTCATCAATCCTAGGGATGGGATATTTATTCTTGATTGTGACTTTGTTCAACTTACGGTAGTCAATGCACATTCTGAGGGAACCATCCTTTTTACGCATGAACAACACTGGAGCACCCCATGAAGAGATGCTGGGTCTAATGAAGCCCTTATCTAGCAAGTCCTTTAGCTGCTCTTTCAATTCCTTAAACTCAGCTGGAGCCATTCTGTAGGGAGGAATCAAAATAGGTTGGGTATCTAGAATGAGATCAATTCCGAAGTCGATTTCCCTTTCGGGAGGAACTCCGAGAAGATCTACTGGGAACACTTTTGGAAACTCGTTCACAACTGGGACTGACTCTAGAATTGGGGTCTTGGATTTTGAATCCTTAACCCGAATAAGGTGATAGATATACCCCTTGGAGATTATTTTTCTGGCCTTAAGGTAGGAAATGAAATGACCTACATGAACTGAGTTACTACCCTTCCACTCTAGGACTGGCTCATTAGGAAACTGAAACCGAATGATCCTAGTTCTACAATCGTCTGAGGCATAACAATAATGTAACCAATCCATGCCTAGAATGATATCAAAGTCTACCATTTCTAACTCTACAAGATCTGCTGAGGTGATTTTCTGGGAAACTGTGACTGGGCAATTTCTGTATACTTGTCTAGCTATGACTAGCTCACCAACTGGAGTAGAGACTGAGAAGGGTTATAGGAGGGTTTCTGGACTTACATCAAAATTTACTGCTATATATGGAGTTATAAAGGAAAGTGTAGCCCCTGGCTCTAACAATGCATAAACATCAGTATTAAAGACTTGTAATGTACCTGTGACCACATCATGAGAGTCCTCCTGATCCTGTCGAGCCTGAAGAGCATACAACCTATTCTGGCGCTGATCGCCATCCTTCTAAGAAGTTGTGGGACAATCCCTCATCATGTGGCCTAGCTTGCCACACCCAAAGCAATTTCCACTACCTGCTAGGTACTCACCTTGGTGGGTCCTACAATACTTTTTGCACACTGTGTTAGTGCGCCCACTAGTAACTGTATCATGGGACTTAGAGCCAGATGCTCTATCCCGTCTATCCTTCTTGAACTTGGGCACTAGGGCACAACCAGAAGATGGAGCTAGAGTTGAATTTTTCTGGCAATAATGAGAGTGGTTGCCACCCTCTGACCTCTGCTGAGAGTGGACATACTCACCTGTCCTAGCCCTCTTAGCATCACCTCCCCTTTCCTTGATTTTTTCCTCCTCCATGTGTTGAGCATAAGTAACCAACCTAGAGAAGTCCATTTCCTTCATGAGCATTGCAGTCTTGCATTCCTTGACCACATCATCAAACACACCAGACACAAACTTGTTCATACAAGCTCTAGGGTCAGCTACTATTGCTGGGGCATACTTAGACAGCTGAGTGAACTTCGGAGCATAGTCCTTCACGCTCATGTCATCCTGCCTCAGATTGATAAACTCCTTAACCTTGGCTTCCCTGAGCTCTAGTGCAAAGAGCTGGTCCAGAAATGCAGTATTGAAAAGATCCCATGGCACTGAACCTATATTGGTACAATGAGATTCCTTCCACTGCTAGTACTAAGTATAAGCTACCCCTTTCAGCTGATAGGAAGCTAAATCTGCACTCTCCACTGAGGTGACACCCATAACGTCTGTCACCTTCTAAATATCTTCTATAAACTCTTGGGGTTCTTCCTCTGACTTGGACCCATGAAATTCTAGAGGGTTTATCTGAGTGAAGTCCTAGATTCTGGCTGCAGCAGTATTGACCTGATGCAGTGCTGGAGATGCAGCCTGTTGGTTGACCTGGGCGGTCATGTCCTGAGCAAGTACTTGAAAAATAGCCCTGAATTCGGCATGCGTAACCTGCTCATTCAATGGGTATGCTGGAGCTGCTTGTGCTGGATGATTCCTAGCGTTTGCTTTTCTGGGAGGCATTTTTCTGAAATGCGAAGAGCATGAGTTAGAATAGAGGAGAATTTAAATAGAGTTTATACACTATAGCATGAACTGGAAAAGAAAGAAGGGAAGTTATTCCTAATGACGCCTCATAGTTTCTCCCACATAAGTTTGGCGCGCTTCACACCCATGAAGAAGACTCTACTTGACGCGGCTTTCAGACATCCTAGGACACTTGAACCTGATGCTCTGATACCAAGTTTGTCATGCCCCGAAGCTACCCTCTGGACACAACACGGTTCTTAATATCACAAGTGACCTCAAGCTAACCCATGGCATGGCATATCTATGTAAAACAAGTTTAAAGACATGTATTATGCGGAAAAACTAAAGCAATTTAATATCTCAAAGTAAGATGAGAGCCCAAAAAATCTGAAAAGCTATAATATAAAAATATAGTTTAGTGCTGACTGAAACAACACTAACAACTGTTGAGTCTACTCTATGTCTGGAAGCCATCTAACTGAATGGGAGTTGCTGGGACATTCCCCCAGCTAACTCTACAAAGCTTAAAGTAAAAGTAAATATTGAAATGAAGCATGTCTATTGTCCTCGAACTAATGAGGACTCACCACTGAACTGCTGAGTACGAACTAGGAAACCGAACTAAGCGCGGTCTGGATACTGAGTGCCTGAACCTACATTATAAAACAATGTTGCACAAGAGTATGCGTCAGTACTTTGAATGTACTGAGCATGCAGGATATATATATATACAAAGCTGGGCAATATAAAACTGAACATGAAGATAGATTTACTGCAACATAAATTAAAACTGAACTGAATGCAATGACCAAGTATAAATCATGAAATAGCATACTGAACAGAATACTGAACATAAATACTGGATACAAGTTCAATGCACACGAATCTGACTATGGGAGACACTACTAACTGACATACCCCAAGTTGAGCTAACTATGGGGCTAACCTATAACCCTGGATGGGAGGGTGTTCGCACCTTGCCAAGGGTACGAACAAGTCTGGCGTGGATCCACTACTGATGTCCATAAGGGACAAGGAGATGCAGCCTAGTCTGACAGCTGACTCCTTAAACCTACGATGGCGCCATAGTTCTGGGACTTGAGGACTGTTACTAAAGTTCTTAGCCTAAACTGACAGCTAAGCCTTCATCCTCTCGTCCGCTTGGTACTAAGTCTACTCCTAACTGAATGTGAACAATAATATACTGAAATGATGGATAGCTCAAAATACTGAAAATCGACTGAGAATACAACATAAATCTACTGGGAGATATGGCATTCAAATCCTGTTACATGAACATATAATTAGCATGTCTAGTGAACTTAATTCACGAAATACTAGAAGTACACAACTAGGTTTTCTGAACCTTATACATGGAACTACACTAATTCTCCAAGAACATATAGTCAATACAATAGAGATTGTAGAAACTGAAATACGATAAATCTCTAAGTTCTAGGAACCCTAGGTTTGATAATTCATGAAGGAAACTGAAGACTAATTTGAATCTAGGGACCTAATGGGTGACAGGAACCCACTAGTGAAATCCCACATACCTGATGAAAGAATCCATGAAGAAATCCTTGGATTTTTGGGGCTGAACTTTGCTGAAGGCCTCTGCTGGTTCTTGAGAGAAACTACGGCTCTGTTGATTCCTTTTTTTCTAAGTCCGATGATTTTTAGGAGAATGAGGGTTTAGTTAGTTTTAGGCTACTTAATCAGGCTTAGACGACATAAAATGACACAGTGTAGGCATTAAATTAGGTAGAAAATGTCTGGAATACCCCTGGAATTTAATTAGAAAAGCTGCTGAAAAATGTGACCCAGGGATCACGACTGAGTTCTATGACTCGTGGAAAGTTCCACGGGTCGTGGAACCCTATCATGGTTTCCTGGTCCTAAAAACTAGCCCTTGGAATGAACCCTACGAGTTGGGTTCACAACTCGTGGAAACTTCCATGGGTCGTGGAACCCACTCGTGGTTCCTGTAAGAAATTCCTGGTCCTCTGAACTTTGGTTCCACGACTTGGGTTCACGACTCGTGGAAACTTCCAAGGGTCGTGGAATCCACTCGTGGTTCCTGAGGACATAAGCATAGGCTATTGTAACTGGTTCCATGACTTGGGTTCACGACTCGTGGAACCTAATCGTGGTTCCTGAAGGCCGTCTGTTACAAGGATTCCACGGACAAGTTCTACGGTCCATGGAAACATTTACGGTTCATAGACTTGAGTCGTGGGATGAACTTTAGAGAAGCATTCCTCTGATCCGTGGAACCAGTCCATGAATCGTTGACTGTTCTACGACTCGTGGAAGTGACTTATGGTTCCTGACAGTTGAAATTTTTTATTTCTCCTGGTTTTCTGAGCTAAGTCTGGGCTTGGAAGTTCTGGGGTGTTACATTCTTCATCATCTTCCTTGATATTCTATGTTGCTTTGAATGCGACAGTTTTCTTCCTATTCTCTTCTTGTCCACGTTTGTTCAGATGAGTCTTCTCAAAAACAATAAGATCTCTTAAATCATCGTAGGTTAGATTGGTGAGATTCATGCTCTCTATGGCAACAATCTTGGCATGACGTTGAGAAGGAAGACTTATGAGAATTCTAGTGATTTGGTCACTAACAGGATAGGTGTTTCCGGATGCTTGGAGTTCTCCAATTTGAAAGAGTTCATATTCATAAACCAGCATACTGATGATAGTTTGCTTTACTTTGTCAGTTCCTTCGTAAGTCACTTCCAGCTTATCCCACATTTCTTTGCCAGTTTCACAGCATGATATCTTTTCATATTCCTCTACTAATATCATTATAAAGAACATTTTTAGCTTTAGAATTTATCTGTATGATCTCTATTTGTTCATCAGTGTAATTCTCAAGAGTTGGAATTACTTTAGTTGATGTTGTCCCATTCTTCACATTTTTTTCATCCTTATTTTCCTTGGTAATAGAGATGTCACCAAGTTTGATAACTCTCCAGACCTTCACATCATAGGACTTGATGAAAGTCTCCATTCTGATCTTCCAGTGAGAGAAATGTTTGCCATTGAAATAAGGTGGTCTAGTTTGAGAAGTTCCTACTTGAAACAGGGCTCCAGCAGCAAGTTGATGTGTCATGATCTTTTCCCACTTGCGATTAAGCAATTTGATGTGAGACCTTGCTTTGATACCAATTGAAATTGAAAGGGGGGGGGGGTGAATTCCTATTTTTAGATTTTCTTAGTTGATTCTCTGTGAAGACTAGTCAACTATTAAGTAGAGAAGAGCAGTAATTGAAAAGTGCAGAAATGTAAGAACTGAGTAAGTAAGTGACACCATATGTTTTTATACTGGTTGGGATCCAGAATGGATCTTACTCCAGTCCCCTTGGGTTGCAAGGGTGTTTTCTACTAGTTCATTGGTGTTTTGGTTTAGTATAAGCTTAGGAGTATAGTTCCTATGTCTACACTCAATCTTTTTCTTTTCTTTTTGATACAAACCTCACCAACTATATTTTTTCTCTACTCTCTTTTCCACTACACAATAAAATTAAAAGTAATACAATGCTTAATAAAAGTAGAGCAAAGAACTTGGGATGGTAGAGATTGTTTGTATGTATTTTTTTCGATCTTCAGAGACTTTATATGAGGTAAAGTAGCTGTTGGAGAAGATCTTTAATGAAGAAGGCAACCCAAGATATTTGATCCTTGGGAAGGATATGGGAGATCCTATTTCCATGAATAAGGGTGGACTAGAGATAGTCACTTCAAATCAGCATCCATTGTAATATCTTTCCTTTATTGAGGATAACAATTCAAATCAGCATCTGTTGTGATTTCTTTCCTTTATTGAGGACAACATTCTCTGTCTCATTTATTGCTGGTTGATTTGAGTCTTTTATACGGAAGTCTTCCTTTATTAGAGATGAGTAATCTTGATTGATTAAGGCCTCTTGATTCTTTTCCAAGAATAGATTCTTTGTACTTGGAACTTTGTTTCTGGTACTGCTTTCCTTAGCTTCAGTATTGAACATGTGAGACTTGGTACAACTTTCCTTTCTTAGCTTGTGAGTCAGCTGATTTTGTGGTGTTTTTCTTCATTGAGTCTTTTTGTTATATTTTCTTAATTCCATTTTTATGAAGCCTCCACTTCTCAACCTGCCCAAAACATCTAAAAAAGACTTGAAACTTTATGGATAAGTCAGAAATTACACACTAAGCTATTCTAACAAAAAAAAAATTGTAAAATTTCAAAATTTTGAAACAATGGGTTGCCTCCCATCAGGTGCTCAATTTAACATCGCAGCGTGATGCAAGTTACCTAACCATTTAGATCTCCACTTGGATGATTTGAACCTTCAACCCATATTTGAATCAAAACTCCACTGATAATCACAGGGTGAAGGTAAGAACATTAGAAGGCCATTTCCTTGGTGTCATATTTTGCACTTTTTTTCCTTCAAGTGAGGAAGTTCGTTTTGTATTCTATCAACAACAAACTTCAAAACGGATACACCTCAATCATTCCCCCTTTCAAAGTCCTCCATAAGCTTGATTCTTTCCACTTTCCTTCATTCAACCAAGCTTAATGATGAAAATTATTGGAGTAAGATTTGGGTGTCTCCACTCCCAAATTTGCCTCATTTATGACATCCTCACTTTCGAATGCACTAGAGTCTTTCAAAATTAAGCGTTGAACTTTGTCTTGAAACTTTAGTATCATTCTTTTGATCTTGGCATCTTGGTTTATGTGTGGGATGATTGGTTGCCATAATACCTTCAATTCATGAGAATCCAATGAGTCCTCCTCTTTAATGGGGAACAACTCAAAACTACTATCCACGATTATACATGTTTCAACATGAGCATTCACTTTAGTGTTCAATTCCCGAATACCAATTTCAACTAACTCCTCTTTTTGACTTCACTTTGCATGCCTTTTGAGAAATTTCTCAAACATTGGTAAAATTCTTTCACGTTGTTCCCCAAAGGCTTCAAGTTGGTGAGCTCAATTAACAACCATTATAGGCTCACAATTTCACCTAAGTCAAGTTTTTCTTCTTGTTGGGGTTCAAGCACAACCAACACAAACTCACTCACGAGCAATTCCATATTTTGAAGATTTTCATCATCATTCCCAAAGTGAATTTAATTGACCCTAATGTTTGAGACATGTTCATTTGTTAGGCTTGGAGGTTTTTCTTCACCAACTTGATCAAGAAGAGTGGACAAATCCTCCATGAATTGTTTAACTTTATCTCTCTCTCTTCCAAGAAGCCTTGCTTTATGCAGTTTAAGTCTTCCCCTATGCTTTCTTCTTTGTCCAAGAGAGTTTGGAGCATTGCTTACACTCTCTTGTGATGGGAACTTCATTCATCATGTGCCAAGGTATGATTTCTAACAAGATTCCAAGCACCACTAGCACCATTGTGAGCATAAGAGGGGGAAGGAGCATGAATATTAGGACAATCACTCTAATGACCATCTCGACCACCACATAGATAGCAATTATGACCATCATAGGATCTAGAAGGTGAATACCTTTCTCGCCTAGGGCCAATTTGACAATCTCGCAAAAAGTGGGGTCCTCTACAACATGGACATAGGCTATTAAAATAAGGGTTGCGAATACCTAAACCATGAGTTTTTCGAATATATTTAGATGCCATAGAATTGCTCAATGAATAAAATAAAACTAACTAGAACAAAAATAAATATTCACAAATTTGAACTAAAGTAAGTAAACTCAAATTCTAAACTAACTCAATACTCCAAATTGTTCCTCGGCAACGGCACCATTTTTGATGACGTTCAAAAGCACTCTCCCGTAGGAGGTGTTATGATCTTCATATCAAAACAAATAAGTAACCCAACAAGTATCAGGGTCGATCCCACAAAGAACAATGTAAAGGCTATTGAGATAATAAAGAATTAAGGCAACTTATTGAAGTTCAAAAACCAAAAAAAAAAAATTGGGGGTTTTGTTGTTTAAAAACATGAACGATATTGCAAGTGCGAAGTGGATCAATCTTCCCAATGCAAGAATCGCAAGGGAGATTTAGGAATGGGAATTACTTCAAATCTATATGATCCATTACAAGTTTATCAACTACTGACTAGATTAATCATGGGTCAAATGAAACATGCCTTGGAATCTCAATTATCTACCAACATCTCTTGACCATTGGCAAATATTTCTCAACCAATTCTCTAAAACATAGCCAAGTATTAACAAAGCTATTCCAATTATGGCAACACTAGAATCACTATTTCTAGCCAATTCCTTAAATGAGGGTTAAAGCCTCAAGTTAGTGCCAATTAACCTTTCTCCACCTCAATTCACTTTTTCAAGCAAAATCAAGGTAAAGGGGGCAAGTCCAAGGGTTGATCACTCCCTTTAGAATCAATTTAAGCACAAGATTAATTATAAAATCAAAGACCCAATTCATAAACTAGAAAGCATTTAATAAATTGTAAAAGCACAAGATAAAAAATCAAACCCAAATATTGTTTATCTCTAACATAATATCCAAATCTCAAATCAATCAATACACCTATAGTTTTAGCAATACAAAGCAAGAGTTGAAGAAAAGGAGCTAAAGATATCAGAATAAAAGCTTCCAATTCTCACTCCAATGGTATTGGATGATGAACTTGCTCTCCAAGTTAGCCAAAAGTTAATCACTCTTTGGCTAAGGATTAATTAGTTGATGAATAGTGATTAATAATGAGGAAATATTTCTAAAATGGTTAGGATGTGCTTTATGTGGATTGGGGTTTCCAAAAAGAGTGAAATGACCAACTAGGGCCTGACTTGAACCCATCAGCCGCACCTGTGAAACTTTCGCCGCAGGTGCGTGGCTACTATGGCAGCAGATTTGGCGTGGGTGCGGTACTATTGTGGTGAAATTCTAAGCACAGGGGCACTCTAAGCCAAGTAGGACACAAGCCGCAGGTAGGGCATCTTTAATCGTGGCCGTGAGGCCGCCATTGCATCCTCTAAGGGCGCAGGAGCGGTAGACCTGGCAGCTTCAGTGTTTCTCTTCTCCTTTTTGCCTTACTTTTGTTCCTTTTTGTCCCAATTGCTCCACAACATTTGCATGAATAAGAATTTCCTGAAATATAACCAAAACATACCATAACTGGTCTCATATAATCATTAGAGGATGCAAAAGCATAAGAAAAGAGATATAGATAAGTGGTAAATTCACCACTTATCATAACACGCACTCACGAACCCACTAACCAGGAACTTTTCTCCTTCGAGGAGCCTTTGAATGCCGCCACGCTATCAAGATAGTAATCTATGCATTAAAATGTGAAGAACGATACCCATATCATTATTCTGAAAATTGGGGCAGGAATCGGGTACAAAATTGACCCCTAGGGCATGCCGATAAAATCAAAAAATAAACTCTGCAATAGTTTTCCCTACGAGGTAAGGATCGCATGCCCCATGTTTAGGCATAAGAAGGAGTGGACTCGAACCTTCAATGCTCCAAATTGATTACTTTAAAGTGAGGAGATATTCATGCAAAAAGGGACCCAATTGAAAATGAAAGATGGAATAACAACCAAACGCGTAATAGAAAAATAGGGGGGAAATTACCTTAATAGCTCATGAAATGGGCAAGAAATAGGAAATTACTCACTTGCCGAGCTCAACGATAGAGGAAATAACTTGTAAATTAGAATAAATGAAGGAGGAGATTTTTAAAAGACTCAGTGACCGTCGCTCCTGCAGAAGAATCATCATAGTCGCAAAGAAAACTCCACAGAAGCGGAGGCCAACTAATTCCTCTAGCTCCGCAGGAGAGGCCACGAGATCGTAGGGGCAGCCACACAACAACGACAAAAGATTGTATGAGTGAAGCTGGGTGCACAGTGCACCCACTACATAAGCGGCTCTATAGGAGTGCCCAAAACACCACAGGAGCGGAAGCAGCCCACATCACCAGCCAATGCAGGTGCGACTGCTACTCCACAGGCACGGCTCAGCTTGTGCGATCCAAGAGCCGCAAGGGCGACTGCACTAGCAGTACCAGTTGCACCAACAACAAAACAATAACAACAAGCCTCCAGTTGAACCCTCTAGATTCATCCGAAACCCCCAAGAACACAAATCAAACATGCTATCCAACTAGAAATAGTATTCCAAACTCAATGGAATCATCGAAATGACCAACGGAGGTCATCTTGATGAAATGTTCACTGAAGTCAACACTTTGCCTGTTTGGCCTAAAAACCACCCAAGTGCCCAAAATGAGTTTAAAAGCTTAGGACCCAAACCGAAGGTCCTAGTAGCCTAAAGTCTACATTCCGGAGTTAATAGTGCTGACGAATTTTTCATCTGAGCCCGTTTACTCCAAATGATGACCAAAGTCAACACTTTCAACTTTAAGAGTTCCAAAATAAGGAAACTCTTCTAAAACACACACGAACTTCCCACAAACCAAACTATCAGACCCTCCAGGTCATAAATGACCTGCAATTGTTGAGGGAAAGCTCGAACTACTGAATATGGACAAAAATAGAGAAAATGACCTAGAGGTTCATTACAATATTCACTACTAAAAAATCTTTTATCCTTGAAAGTTAAGCTACAACAAGAACCCGAAGGCTAGAAAATATGAGGATACCAAGTCCACATGTCAAGCTCGACTTCCCAAGGAGCCTTCTCGACTAGATGACACCTCCACAATATTTTAAATTGAAAACTTTCCAAAACTCTGACTTCCTACCTACTTGCCCAAGTAGCAACATGCCCTTCCTTGAAAACCCAAACCATGCCTAACTTAGCCAACTCATATCGAAGTATGAAAAACTCATCCAGGACATACCAATACAACACAAACATAGGAAAAACTAGGATAAACACCCAATGGAGCTAGTAACCAGGCTCTTAATACTCTAACTCACGAACTTTCTTATCCGCATTACCCTTTTGCCTATATTGAACTGTACAAATCCCTTTATGAATCATACGCACTATAACCATGGAACCAGGCAGCATGTTAGTTACCTTAGCTAACCTCAAAAGCATTAACTAAACCAATGGAAACCTTTATCTTTAACCATATAACACCTTGAATGAAATATTCCGAAAACTCCAATGATAGCTATTATCATCTGCAAACTCTGCCCAGTGCATACCCTCTGGAACCTGAATAGTCTGCTCCAACTGATCATCAGTATGCAGATACAATGTTGTACTAGGCTCAACCTAGATACCTAATTTTCTTTGAAGTGACCATCAAAAACATGATGCAAATAAAACTCCACACTCAAAAATTATACGAAAAAGCACCCTATGTAGACGGACAATCTCTTGAACATAGGCAAGGACCAACCCCTCCAAAATGCACAAAGTCTAAACTGTCAGAGAGAGAATATACTTGATCTACCTACCCATGATGAACAACAACATCAATTTTTAAGGTACTTGGCAAGTCAACCACTAAGTCCATAGCCTCCACACAAGCCATAATCTTCTAAATCATGAATCATCAAGTCAAACCAACCCATTGGCTAAGGGCTGGAGGCTCGAAGCAAAAGGTTGCCACTTAGCTACTAGAAATGCCAAAATCCCTATCCTTGCCACCGTCTGGCCTGAAAAATCTGTCCTGCTATACTGATATGCAAACCACCAACTTTGAACTATCTCAATATACCAAAACTTCTGGCTCATAACTAGAAGAGCCCATGTAATGACCCTTCAGGTTATTTCCACGAATACATTTTCCTTGTACTGTTAGAGCGTGTTTGTAGCGGCCCCAAGTCATTTAAGGCTTGTCGGGACCGGTATTTCGGCGCCGGGTCCATTTCTTTGATCGTAAGGTTCTTTGACAAATTTCCTGAACTTCGGGTAAAATGTCTCGGAGCTTTTCTCCCAATATATAAAGAGTTAGAAGTCCCCCAAAATACCAAATCGAAAGTCTACGAGTCTAGTTTCCAACGCACAAAACCTCACGTCCAACTGATCTCGGAGTAAAAAGTTATGACTGTTTTACCGCGGACTGTCTGGCAGAAAATGAGTTGCGAACCGGGTCGCGAATCGGGTCGGGTTAAACGCAATTTAAGCCTCAACTTCACGTTTTAAAACGCCATTTCAGTTCCGAAATAGTGATGAAACATAAGGGAGGATCCCGAGAGAATTTTTGAGTATCAAAATCGTGCGTTGGTGAATTACGAGCCTAAGCTTAAGAATTTTTTTAGCATCGTGCGTGTATTTGAAAATATTTTATTTAAAAGTTAAATTTGGTAAAAATTATATTATTATTGCCTTTTCAAAATATTTTAAAGGTTTATGAAAAATATTTTGTTACGATATAATTGTATATGTATTTATTTTATAAAGTTTTTATTCATTGTAATATTTTAACGGAGATAGTAAATTTAATTATGTTGAAAATTATTATTATAATATAGTAGGTTTTGTTTGAAATAATTTTCTATGAATTATGGTATATTTAAAGTATTATATTTATTTTAACACAAATTTATGCAATACCCGAGTATATATATAACGGGATAAAACACTTTGGGTGGACACCAAACTCCACGTGGAGTTGTGGAAAGTGCACACCATGGTGCATAATGCCACCAGGCGTTCCACTGATGTTTCCAATGTATATATTCACTATGTATTGTTCATCTAGTTAGGAGGAAAGTAGAACATATGTTACTGTCCCTTTTACTACAAACCTTCATTTTCTTTTCTATCCAAACATTAGCATATGCGAGCAAATGGATGAAGGGATATTTGGTGGAGAAAACATTATTGTTCTTATTTTGCTCTTATATTGAGCACCGAAAAGATAAATCAATTATCGACGTCAAGTTATTCAAGCCCGAGTTCAAGTTTGATTTTGTGTTGTGGATTTTTCGGAGAGGTTCAGGCTTGTCACCGGACGACAGGTAGGTTACGGTTTATTTTCCCTAGACTCCGCATATATAGAATAAAATTGTATTAATGGGCATCCTTAGGTTGGTTTATTAGGTTGGTACCACAGACCTCGACCGCTTTATTCATGTCAGCCTACTTTTGTTCCTCCGTTGCTTGTAGTGTTTGCCGATATATTGTATTTACCCTTGCGGTCCTGTGAGGCCTTGTTGACTCTGGAACATAGAAGGTGGAATTTTGGGAATGTCCGCGAGTCCCGGGCATAGAATTATCCTTCTAGGCTGGTTATGCTTGCTGAGTAGTTGTGGGCCTGTGCAGGGTCGATAGGTTGATTGTGAGCTGCTGGGCAGCTATTGTGTTTGATCATACCATTTTCATGCATAAAAAGAGGTTTTATACAGGTTTTGCTACGGTTTAGGCTTCGGGCCTACTGGCACCATTTTCTAAACCCTGCATGGCCCGGGGGGGCCGTTTTTGATGGAAATAATTTGGAAATGGTTTGATTTAACTTGTGTATGTTTTTGGGCAAGAAAGTCAAATTATGTTTAAAATCATCAGTTTTACGATTATCGCTAGACTCGACAGGGCCGGGGTGCTAGTTGAGTTTTTTTGTTACTTGAGATGATTTTTAGCCTCGGTCGGACCGAGCACCTGAGATGGCTTTTTACTGTTTAGACCCGGTTATTCCCGGGCACCCTTGGTGGGGTTTTTGAGACATTTTCCTACTACTTTAGTCCTGGACAGGGTCTGGGCATTGCATATTCGAGACTGGGTCTCTATCTTGATATCGAGACTGGGTCTCTATCTTGATACATGTTCTGATACTGAGTTTTAGTATGGGGTCTGGAACCTCCATGGACCTTGCCATCCGGGCCAGGGGCTACGGGCTGCGTGTGCCGGAGGAGGGGTATACGGTGGAGTAGAGGTATACGGGCAGTGTCCTTCCATGGAACCTACCTGCTGGGCCGGATCGGCGCCGGAGGAGGTACATACAGAGATACCATTTCACTTGAGATCTTCATGCATAATATCATTCATTGTTTGAGGCTCCACCCTTGTTTGTTGTTTGTTGATTGTACGCTCCGGTAGTATGGGATGCCGGAGGGTTTGTTTTCACTTGTTTGTGTTCCTCGGTTGTATGGGAGGCCGGGGGACTGTAGGTAGACTTTTGCTATTTACTTACAGAATTGTTCTCTATTATAGATAAGTATGAGATTGGTATGATTAGTTGAGTTTGATTCACGTCTCTAAGCATGCCTATTATTACTCTTTCTCTCTTCTTCCTACTCTTGAGGTTACCGGTATACCGTCCATTTCGTAAACTTATTTTGTATACACTGTTATTGCAAGGACCCCAGGTGCATTATTTCTTACTTTCACCTGTGCCTATGGTGTGTATATTCTGCTTACTAGCCTCATATGTGGTTCTGTTGATTTCCCTCTGGCTAGTTCCTGTGTACCTTTCATTGATTTTTGTGACTACTTTCTTCTACTCTGTCTATTACTATGATTTTATCTTATATGTGCCCAGTCGTCCTATGATACCTACTGGGTACCTTATGCTTCGCATTTGGTGCTCACCCCTACCCCCTGCATCTTTGGGTGCAGATCCTAGCGTGGGCCATCGTCGTTAGGTCGCTGTGATTCGTGCTTGGAGATCTGTTGAGGACTACTTCAGGCTGAGGGTGAGTTCTTGGCGATCAAAGCTTAGCTTTAGTTTATCTTTTGCTTCATGTACTCTATTACCATTCAGAGACATCTGTATATATAGTTTTGGTTTATTTGCACTCCATGTATGTAGTTTGGCTCTATACTATGATACCAGGTCTTGGGGTTTGGTTTAGTTTCCGCATATGTATATATTTATAGTCCTTTTATCTGTTCTATTCGTCTTGTTCTCTTATTTGTTAGATAGTATCCCATTACTAGCTGTTCTGGGCTACGGGGATTGGTTCACCTACCGGGGGTTGTAGGTACCATCATGAGCGAGAAATCGGGTTATGACAACTTGGTATCAGAGCTTTAGGTTCACCGGTGTCATCGGTATAGGAGCCAATGTCTAGTAGAGTCCTGCGAATCGGGGCGGAGACGTCCGTACTCAATCTTTGGGAGGCTACAGTGGCATTTTAGGAAACTTGACTCTTTCATTGCTTCTGTGTCATGCGTAGAACCCTTGAAGTTTCTGGAAATCTCATTTGTTCTACGTCATTCTTCCGCAGATGGTTCGTACGAGATCATCGGCATCACGCGGGGATGAGCCTCCCGTTCCAGCGCCAGCTCCAGCGCTAGCTCCAGCGCCAGCTCCAGCACCAGCTCCAGTGCCCACTTCTGTGCCAGCTCCAGCCGCAGCTCAGTCTCCAGATATTCGGGGATTACTATTACAGCTTTTGGGTGTGATTGGAGAGCGGCCTTCCGAGGTAGCGCAGACATCCACTCAGGGGGTAGCCCTGGGTGCACAGAGCTTAGGAGCGCAGCCGGCTACTATGGCTCCCCGTGCGGAGGTCATTCCGGTTCCATCTGTTGCACAGCCTCTTGCTCCTCGCCCAGTTATGACAGAGTCAGAGCAGAAGGCGTTGGGTAGGTTTTTGAGGTTAGCACCTCCGAGGTTTGCTGGTACTTCTGGATAGGATCCACATGACTTTATTACTACCTGTGAGGAGATGTTGCATCATTTGGGTTTGTTAGAGACTCACGGGGTTGGTTATACTACCTATCAGTTGGAGGGCCTAGCGAAGTTATGGTGGAGGGCCCAGGTTGCTTGTAGACCACCATCGTCACCTCCTTTGACCTGGTTTGAGTTTTATGAGGCCTTTATGGCCAAGTTCCTACCTCAGAGTGATCGTGAGCGTCGCAGGGAGCAGTTTACTCACCTTACTCAGGGGTCTACGACTATCTCGGAGTATGAGACCCGTTTTCATCAGCTAGCACCGTTCGGAGCTATGATCATTCCTACCGAGGCAGATAGGATTCGCAGATTTGTATGGGGTTTAAGGCCAGAGATCAGGCAACCAGCTGAGATATTGATTGCCAGTGGTCGGTCATTCCAGGCTATTGTAGACTATGCCCGCACTGTGGAGGACTTACAGCGACATGATCATGGGTCCAGAGATAAGAGGCCTCGACATCAGGGTGTCTATAGTGGTTCCAGATATGGTGGTAGAGGTCCTGGCCAGTGGAGCCGGAGTTATCAGCCACAGCAGTACCAGGGTCAGTCCAGCCGACCGGTTTAGGCTTCCCTTCAGACTTTTGGTAGTACCCAGTTCGAGTAGGGTCAGAGCAGCCATCAGGGCTATGGCGGCCAGCCTTCGAAGGGTACAGTTTTTAGGGCATCAGGTAGTGGTGGTCATTCGGGATTTGCTGGTTCATCTAGACTGAGTAGGCCGTCAGGGGCTTGTTTTACTTATGGTGCGATGGGTCATTTTGCTAGAGATTGCCCTCAGCAGGGTACAGTTCAGTTGGCCAAGCCTTTACGAGCAGTTCAGCCTCCGGCTAGAGGGGGTGGTCGTCAGAGTAGAGGTAGTGCTCCGCGCGGTAGAGCAGGTGGTAGGGATGGCGATCGGGCAGGTGGAGGTCGTCGTCAGTTTTACGCGGTCCCTAGGAGACCCGAGGCAGAGGCCTCAGATGCTGTGATTACAGGTACGATTTCTGTGTGCCATCAGTCTGCTATGGCTTTATTTGATCCTGGATCCACTTGTTCATATGTATCTGCCTACTTTGTGCCTTGTTTGGGGTTGGCTAGTGAGACATTATCTGTTCATGTTTCTGTTTCGACCCCAGTAGGAGATTCTTTAGTAGTGGATCGGATTGTGAGTTCTTGTATGCTATCTATTGGTGATTCAGAGACTTGGGGTGATTTGATGATTCTTGATATGCTAGATTTGATGTGATACTGGGCATGGACTGGTTATCCCCTCACCGTGTGGTTTTGGATTGTTATGCCAAGACCATTACCATAGCTGTGCCCGGTGTATCCCCGGTTGTGTGGCAGGGTTCTGTTAGCCATGCACCATCTGGGATCATCTCTTGTCTTCGAGCTAGGAAGTTGATTTCCCGTGGGTGTTTAGCTTACCTAGCATATGTCCGAGATGTTAGTGCTGACCCTACTTCTCCTGAGTCCGTTCCTGTGGTTAGAGACTTCCTCGATGTGTTTCCTACCGACCTGCCAGGCCTTCCACCTGAGAGAGATATTGATTTTGCTATTGAGTTAAAGCCGGGCACTAGGCCCATTTCTATTTCTCCTTACCGTATGGCTCCTGCTGAGTTGAGGGAGCTTAAGGAGCAGCTCCAGGATCTATTAGCTAAGGGGTTTATTAGACCTAGTGTGTCACCGTGGGGTGCTCCTATTCTCTTCGTGAAGAAGAAGGATGGGTCGATGCGCATGTGTATTGATTATCGGCAGCTGAATAAGGTGACAGTGAAGAATAGGTATCCGATGCCGAGGATTGATGATTTGTTTGACCAGCTTCAGGGTTCAGTCGTGTTTTCGAAAGATTGATCTGAGGTCTGGCTACCATCAGTTGAGGATTAGGGCGGAGGACATCCCTAAGACAGCATTCAGGATACGTTATGGCCATTATGAGTTCCTGGTGATGTCTTTTGGGTTGACTAATGCCCCCGCAGCCTTTATGAACTTGATGCACAGGGTTCTTGGCCCGTATTTGGACTCATTTGTGATAGTTTTTATAGACGAAATCTTGGTATACTCGCGTAGTAGAGATGAGCATGAGCAGCACTTGAGGGTTATACTCCAGACTTTGAGAGATCATCGGCTTTATGCCAAGTTCTCAAAGTGTGAGTTTTGGCTTGAGTCAGTTGCATTCCTAGGGCACGTGGTGTCTAAGGATGGGATTAGGGTTGATCCGGGAAAGATTTCAGCGGTTTGTGAGTGGCCTAGACCTACTACTGTTACTGAGGTTCGCAGCTTTATTGGGTTAGCAGGTTACTACAGACGGTTTCGTTGAGGGATTTTCTTCCTTAGCAGCACCCTTGACTATGCTGACTAGGAAGGACATCCCATTTCAGTGCTCGGATCAGTGTGAGGATAGCTTCCAGAGGCTTAAGGCCTTATTGACTTCATCTCCAGTTCTGACTTTGCTGGTTGAGGGTCAGAGCTTCTCCGTGTATTGTGATGCTTCTGGGGTTGGTCTTGGTTGTGTGTTGATGCAGCAGGGTCGAGTAGTAGCATATGCGTCGAGGCAGCTAAAGGTTCACGAGCGCAACTACCCCACTCATGACTTAGAGTTGGTGGCGGTAGTTTTCGCGCTTAAGATCTGGAGGCATTACCTATATGGAGTTCACTGTGATATCTTCACCGATCACCGTAGTCTTCAGTATATAACGAGTCAGCGGGAGTTTAACTCGAGGCAGAGGAGATGGGTCGAGTTACTGAAGGACTATGACTTCACTATTCTGTATCATCCGGGCAAGGCAAACATGGTAGTGGATGCCTTGAGTCGGAAGACAGTGAGTATGGGTAGCCTAGCTTCTCATTCAGTTTCAGAGCGACCGTTGGCCTTGGACATTCAGTCCTTGGCTAACCGTCTGGTTAGGCTTGACTTGTCGGATCCTAGCAGAGTTCTCGCCAGTGTTGAGGTTCGTTCTACTTTGATTGATCAGATTCAGAGCCGTCAGTTTAAGGATCAGCAGTTGTGTGACCTTCGTGATCGGGTTGTTCAGGGTGAGACCAGTCGGGCTACTCTAGATTCAGATGGGGTTCTGAGGTTTGATTGTCGCCTTTGTGTTCCGAGGATTAGTGATTTGATTCAGTTGATACTTCACGAGGCACATTATACTAGATACTCTATTCACCCTGGCACAACAAAGATGTATAGAGACTTGAGGCAGCTCTACTGGTAGAGTGGTATCAAGCGGGATATAGCGGATTTCGTATCTCGGTGCTTGAACTGCCAGCAGGTTAAGTTCGATCACATGAGACCTGGTGGTTTGATGCAGCGACTTCCCATTCCTGAGTGGAAGTGGGAAGGGATTACTATGGACTTTGTTGTTGGTTTGCCTCGTACTTCTCATGGGTTTGATTCCATATGGGTGATTGTTGATAGGCTGACTAAGTGAGCACATTTCTTGCCGGTTCAGACTTCTTATGGTGCAGAGAGGTTAGCTCAGATCTACCTTCGTGAGATTGTTCGGTTGCATGGGGTCCCAGCTTCTATCATTTCAGACCGCGGCACTCAGTTCACATCTCAGTTCTGGAGGGCTATTCAGCGAGATTTGGGTACAGAGGTTCATCTTAGTACCGCTTTCCACCCTCAGACAGATGGCCAGTCCGAGAGGACCATTCAGATTTTGGAGGACATGCTTCGAGCCTGTGTTCTTGACTTTGGAGGTTCTTGGGATCAGTTTGTTCCCTTGGCAGAGTTTGCTTATAATAACAACTTCCATTCGAGTATCGGCATGGCACCTTTTGAGGCTTTGTATGGCAGGCGTTGCAGATCACCGGTAGGTTGGTTTGATGGTTTTAGTGCTGGGCCACAGAGCACAGATTTTCTTCGAGATTCCTTTGACCGAGTCTGAGTGATTCAGGACAGACTTCGGGCAGCCTAAGAGCAGGCAGAAGAGTTATGCTGATCGTCGGCTTCGTGCCTTGGAGTTTAGCGTCGGTGACTTGGTGTTTCTCCGTGTATCGCCCATGAAGGGCGTGATGAGATTTGGTAGGCGGGGCAAGCTTAGCCCCAGGTACATTGGGCCGTTTGAGATTCTTCAGAGGGTTGGTAGCGTTGCCTATCAGTTAGCCTTACCTCCGATGTTTTCAGCTATAAATCCTGTGTTTCATGTTTCGATGTTACGTCGGTATATTCCAGATGGGTCTCATGTGTTGCAGTGGGGTTCAGTTCAGTTGGATGAGGGTTTAGCCTTTGTTGAGGAGCCGACAGCTATTTTGGCTAGAGATGTCAGGAGATTGAGGTCTCGAGAGATCCCGGTTGTTAAGGTTCAATGGAGGCACCGTCCAGTCGAGGAGGCTACCTGGGAGACCGAGAGAGATATGCGGGATCAGTATCCGCAGCTATTTTAGCCTTCAGGTACCCCCTTGACCTTGACTTTCGAGGACGAAAGCTTTTTTTAGTAGTGGATGATGTAATGACCCTTCCGGTCATTTCCACGTTTAAGTTTGAAGTCAAGCAAATCGACAAAAGATATCGTAAGTTTGTTAACAAATTTCCTGAACTTTGGGTCAAATGTCTCGAGGCTTTTCTCTCAATATATAAAGAGTTAGAAGTCCCCCGAAATACAAAATCGAAGGTCTACGAGTCTAGTTTCCAACGCACAAAACCTCACGTCCAACTGATCTCGGAGTAAAGAGTTATGACTGTTTTACCGCGGACTGTATGGCAGAAAACGGGTTGCGAACCGGGCCGCGAACCGGGTCGGGTTAAACCCGATTTAAGCCTCGACGTCACGTTTTAAAATGCCATTTAAGTTCCGAAACAGTTATAAAAAATAAGGGAGGATCCCGAGAGAATTCTTGAGTGTCGAAAACGTGCGTAGGCGAATTACGAGCCTAAACTTAAGAACTTTATTAGCATCATGCGTGTATTTGAAATATTTATTTAAAAGTTGAATTTTGGTAAAAATTATATTATTATTTCCTTTCCAAAATATTTTAAAGGTTTTTGAAAAATATATTTGATACGATATAAGTGTATACGTATTTATTTTATAAAGTTTTTATACTCCATAATATTTTAACGGAGATAGTAAATTTAATTATGTTGAAAACTATTATTATAATATAGTAGGTTTTGTTTAAAATAATTTTCTATGAATTATGGTATATTTAAAATATTATATTTATTTTACCACGAATTTATGCGATACCCGAATATTTATTTAACGGGATAAAAATTATTTTGGTAGCACCCCCACTTCCACGTGGAAGTGGAGGGATTGATGACAAGGCTATGGAATGCCTAAAGTGCTGCCACTCAACATCTTAGCATTTAATGCTAAATGCCATATGTATGTTTTCTACATATATCACTGTTTCATTTGCAAATGAACATGCAGTATATATATAGGTATATTACTATAATATACAACTACGCACCTTCTTAAATACTCCTTCACGTTGAGGTCTTGTTGTGAGAAAAATATATTTGATAAAGTAATCAATTATCTACGTCAAGTTATTCCGTCCCAAATCCGAATCCGATTCCGATTTGGTTTTGGATTTTCTCGGAGTGGTTCGAGCTTGGACATCGTTGTTCTAGCAGCTTGTCGTCGGATGACAGGTAGGTTACGGTTTAATTTCCCTAGACTCCGTATATATAAAATAAAAGTGTATTAATGGGCATCCTTGGGTTGGTTTATTAGGTTTGTACCACAGACCTTGACCGCTTTATTCATAACCGCCTACTTTTGTTCCTCCGTTGTTTGTAGTATTTGCCGGTATATTTTATTTACCCTTGTGGTCCTGCGAGGCCTTGTTGACTCTGGAACATAGAAGGTAGGATTTTTGGGAATGTCCGCGAGTCCCGGACATAGAATTATCCTTCTAGGCTGGTTATGCTTGCTGAGTAGCTGTGGGCCTGTGCAGGGTCGATAGGTTGATTGTGAGCTGCGGGGCAGCTATTGTGTGTGATCATACCATTTCCATGCATATAAAGATGTTTTATCCATGTTTTACTGTGGTTTTGGCTTCGGGCCTACTGGCACTGTTTTCTAAACCTTGCATGGCCCGGGGGGCCCGTTTTTGATGGAAATGATTTGGAAATGGTTGATTTCACTTGTGGAGATTTTTTGGCAAGAAAGTAAAATTATGTTTAAAATCATCAGTTTTATGATTATCGCTAGACTCGGCAGGGCCGGGGTGCTAGTTGAGTTTTCTTGTTCCTTGAGATGATTTTAGCCTCGGTTGGACCGAGCACCTGAGATGACTTTTTACTGTTTAGACCCGGCTACGCCCGGGCACCCTGGGAGGGGTTTTTGAGATATTTTCCTACTATTTTTAGTCCTGGACAGGGTCTGGGCATGCATATTCGAGACTGGGTCTCTATCTTGATATCGAGACTAGGTCTCTATCTTGATACATGTTCTGATACTGAGTTTTAGTATGGGGTCTGGAGACCTCCATGGACCTTGTTATCCGGGGCCAGGGGCTACGGGCTGCGTGTGCCGGAAGAGGGGTATACGGGGGAGTAGAGGTATACGGGCAGAGTCTTCATGGAACCTACCTGCTGGGCCAGATCGCGCCGGAGGAGGTACATACAGAGATACTATGGCACTTGAGATCTTCATGCATCATATCATTCATGATTCAAGGTTCACCCTTGTTTGCTGTTTGCTGATTGTACGCTCCGGTAGTATGGGATGCCGGAGGGTTTGTTTTCACTTGTTTGTGTTCCTCGGTTGTATGGGCGGCCGGGGGACTGTAGGTAGACTTTTGCTTTTTACTTATAGAATTGTTCTCTATTATGGATAAGTATGAGATTGGTGTGATTAGTTGAGTTGATTCATGTCTCTGAGCATGCCTATTTACTCTTTCTCTCTTCTTATTACACTTGAGGTTACCGGTATACCGTCCATCTCGTAAACGTATTTTGTATACACTGTTATTGCAAGGACCCCAGGTGCGTTATTTCTTACTTTCACCTGTGCCTTTGGTGTGTATATTCTGCTTACTAGCCTCATATGTGGTTCTGTTGGTTTCCCTCTGGGCTAGTTCCTGTGTACCTTTCGTTGATTTCTGTGACTACTTGCTTCTATTCTGTCTATTACTGCGCTTTTATCTTATATGTGCCCAGTCGGCCTATGATACCTACTGGGTACCTTATGCTTCGCATTTGGTGCTCACCCCTACCCCCTGCATCTTTGGGTGCAGATCCTAGCGTGGGCCATCGCCGTTAGATCGTTGTGATTCGTGCTTGGAGATCTGTTGGGGACTACTTCAGGCTGAGGGTGAGCTCTTGGCGATCGGAGCTTAGCTTTAGTTTATCTTTTGCTTCATGTACTCTATTACCATTCAGAGACATCTGTATATATATAGTTTTGGTTTATTTGCACTCCATGTATATAGTTTGGCTCTGTACTATGATACCAGGTCTTGGGGTTTGGTTTAGTTTCCGCATATGTATATATTTATATACCTATTATCTATTTTATTCGTCTTGTTCTCTTATTTGTTGGATAGTAGCCCATTACTAACTGTTCTGGGCTACAGGGATTGGTTCACCTACCGGGGGTTGTAGGTGCCATCATGACCGAGAAATCGGGTCGTGACAACAACTCTGGTGCCCGGTCCGACTGAGTCTAATATCATCTCAATTTAATAAAAATCCAATCTAGTAGTAGTGGTAAAACTGTGATAAATTTCTCTTTTAACCTTTCTTACCCCAAGAGGATCCATAAAGTCATTTCCAAAACATTTCAAAGTCATATTGGTCGAAAACGGGCCCTGACGACCATGCAAAGTTTAAAAAACTAGTACTAGTGGCCGGAAGCCCAAAACCATAGTAAAATATGGTGAAAATACCTTATATGCATTGGAATGACATGCTCAATCACAAATAGCAGCCCAATGGCTCCCAATCAATATATCGGCCCTACACAAGCTCCAATCGCTCTACAACACAGATAACTAGTCAAAAATCATGATAACAATATCTGGGACTCACGGACACCCTCAAGTAACCCACCATCTATGGTCCAGAGTCAATACAAGGCCACACAGGACCATAAAGGTGATAATATCATTCTACAAGGAATACTACACACAACGGAGGAAACAAATGAGGCGGACATGAAAAAGTGGTCAAGGTCTGTGGTGCCTAGCTAATAAACCCAACCCAAGGATGCCAACTATTATAATTTTATCCTATATATGCGAAGTCTAGGGAGTTTAGACTGTAACCTACCTGTTGTAAAACGATAAGCTGCTTCAAAGACGATGCCCAAGCTTGATATGCTCCAAGAAGCTCTGAAAGATAATCAAACTATCACAATCATATATAACATATTAAAACTAAACTATTGATACCCATATTGCTATAATTATAGTCGGGCCGAATTTTGGGTCACCAGCGGACCCATGTGCCCCGCAACCCATGGTCGAGAGTGGAAGAGTATCAAATGATCACAATGATCATAAGAGTTCATGCCCCCAATAATTGAAGAACTTGGCCATAAAATCCGGGATAAAATATCCCGCTGAAGCCGTAATTTAAGAATGGAATTTTGAGAAATAAAACTGGAAAATTAGAAAGAATTAATTACCACAACGAGAGGTACAAGCTAAGAAAGTGACTTCATAGAGCCCACGAAGCATGCAAGTCAAAAGAAGGGGCAGGTTCTACAAGAATTTCCAAGCTCCAAGACTCAACAACAATGAATTTTCCAACAATAGAAGAAGAACAACTTGGGGAAGAAAAGGGCTTACCAATTAATCAAGAGAGCAAGGTTTATTGATGGATAATTGAGTTACCCAAGCTTGAAATGATTAGAGCTATTTGCAGGGAGTATTTTGTGTTTTAGAGATGGGAGAAATGAAGAACAATGGCTGGAAAAATGAATGGCAAAGCATATATACTGCCCAGGGGTCCTCCATTGCGATCTAGAAAGGACACCACACGGTAGCGATCACCACGCTGACTAGAACATCCCGATCGCGAGGACTAGTCACGCTGTCGCAAAGAACAATGGGGAGAATGCTTCATTGCGATCGCGACAAGGGATGTCCCGATTGCGTAAAACAAGGAAACAGGTGCCTCATCGCAGTCGCGAGGGAAGAGGCTCACTGTCGTGATTAAGGCATGAGGCCTGCACCTGCAACAACAAAAACTTATAAAATTTCTAAAACTCTACGGGGCATCTGGGGCACAATTGGAAATTGATACTCAAAACTCAATAATGCTAATAGAGTGGAAATGACATTTCGGACTCAACAAAATCGATAAAATTTCCATATAAGGTCGTTTCGGAGGGATGTTGACCCAACTCAACACTAACTAAAACCAACCGACTAGCAAAAATGAGCTCGGCTCACCCGAGGACCAAACCAACCACCAACCTAACCTAAACTCATCATTTCGGAGCTGATAGAATCATCGAATTTTGAATCAGATGCTCCGATCATCGAAAGTTGACAAAATTTACAGTTTCAACTCCAAATGGCCTGAGAGCAGAAAAGTCAACACAAAATCCACACCAAAAATCCTCAGGCGTTGACTAAAGGTCCAACTAGTTCAAACCAATGTTCTGTAGCTAACAGAAATGTCAGAATTGGAGTTTCGGTACGTTAGCTAAGAATGTTGACTAAAGTCAACAAATTCCTAAGTTATGGCTCTAAAATAAGGAAACGACCATAACGATCAAACGAATAGCCAGGGCATGGAACCACCAGTCCCAGCAAGACATAAATGATTTGGGCCACTACAGGAAGGCTCTAATCGTACAAAGATGGCGTAAATGACAAAATTATCGGAAGGGTCATTCCAAAAAATATTTTAGAACTTTGAGTTTTTGAATGATTTTAAAGTGTTGAAAACCATTTTCATTTAAAAAAGAATAACTTCTTTTTCTGAGAAAAAAAGGGATAAAATAGGTAGATCCTTCAATCTTCAACCAAATGCTTCTAAATTTGAGATTCAAGCTCCCTATGACTAGGAGATCAAACCCCAATGCACTAGAAGCCTCCAATTAATCCAGATCTATCAGACCCACAAACTTGTTCTTCAAGCTTCTTCACCCAACAATGGTGAAACCTTCGATTCAACTCCAAACAAGCTTAAATCTCAAATCTAAACTCTATTGATACTAGAGAACACAGATCTAGTATCAGAAACTTTAAACAAGACTCAAATCAAACAATTTTTTTTGAAATTTTCCAAAAACAAAATTCACTCAATTGTTTTTTTATTTTCAGATTTACGAACCTAGGATTAAGAATTGGTGGAATCCTTTATCCTAACCTCTGATATCAAATGATAAGATATTGATTAGGGATGAAACTAATAGAAATCCAACGCGGAAAATAAGTAAGAAAACATATGTGTAATTGCCATCAAAAATAGATTTATGGGAAACATGGGACTTGATACCCAAACCTCCCAATTGAATCACAATTCAATAACAAATGACACTTGAATTAACAATGTAGACATACTCAACATCAATTCGCAAATGAGTATTCTCATGTAAAATTCATGTAAAAGAAGTTATCAAGCAACCAAGGGAATCCACCCCTAATCACTCACGTAAACTATTAGAAATCCATCCAATAGTACTATTAGGAATCCACCCAATATATTTAGCTAACTAAATTGGGAATCCACCCTTACAAGCTAAAATATATCAACTACAATATGAGTCATCAAAGAGAATATCTCAATCATTCAACAACTAATGAGCTAAGGAAAGAGAACCCCTATTTATAGCTATTACGTCAAGGACCAAAAGTGACCTTGGAAGGCAACCAAATTTAGCACACTTCAGCCCACGAACTCAGACTTGTGCTAGACATGCTAAACTCATTTGTCTACATGCTGCACATAATTGTGTCGGAGGTCTTGGGCAGCATCTCTTTTTCAGCATTTGTGTTTAAACTTGCTAGATGTAGATCCCAACGTGCTGCAATAGGTTCAGGCGCAGGTTCCTTTGAAGCTTTAAACGTTAGGTTATTTATCCCTCTTCTCTCCATGCTATCATCCAAATATGGAATTGCTCCATTTGGAGAGTAATAAGGCTCTTCCAAGCTTCTTTTGGTGCTCCAAGAGTGAGTGTAGCTTGGATCCTCTTGTGTAGACCATGAAGCAAAGGTCTAGTATGGATAACACTGGGCTATATCATATCATCCATTATTTATCTCTTCGTTCATCTTTTCTCATCCATTGTTCAAGCACATTTGTGGAGGTGGCACCCGATGCCCCCTCGGCTCCCCATGTATCCCAAGCACGATTTGTTCTAGTCAATCTTTCAAGAAAAACTTTAGCAAACTCAATTGTTTGATCCATCAAGACGCCCCCATCTAGTTACTAATGACAGTCTTATTGGTAGCATCCAAGGAACGATAGAAATGTTAGAGAAGAATATCGTCCAGAAGACCATGCGACGGACATTTTTCCATTTTACTTTTAAACCTTATCCATGCCTCATGGAGAGGTTCACCATGAACTTTCTCAAAATTAGTAATCTTATCCTATAATCGCAATATCAAGTGAAGGGGAAAAACCTATATAGAAAAGCATTGAGCAACTCCTCCAAAGTCGCTATTGTGCCAACGGGAAGCTTTTCAATCCAGATTGTTGCTTCTCCAATTAGGAAAAAGGGAAATAGTCACTACCAAGTTGATTCTTTGCTAATCTTAGCTATGGAAAAAGATTGTCATACCTCCGCAAAGTTTCATATATGATGATTAGCATCCTCGTGTAGGAGTCCACAAAATAGGCCCTTGATTTGGAGAAGGTGAATCATGGGGCATTAATGTGAAAGATGGCATTTTATATATACTGTAGGGGTACACAATGGCGCTTCTCACATTACCTCACCGATTAGATTATCCTCGTTGATATGGTCACCAACACTAGTATAAGAGCTAGCTTGGCTCATGGTATACCTACTCACAACACAAAAACAACAAACAACGTAAAAGGGAAACACGACGCAAACCTAATGTGAATCAATAAACAAAAGATGGCAATCAAAAATTAATCCTCGAGAAGGCACCATTTTTGATAATGTCCAAAACAACTATCTGATAAAGGAGGTGGCTACGGTCATCACAAAACAAGTTACCCAACAAGATTCGAAGTCGAATCCATAAGTATTGGAAAGATTCACCAAGATTTGTAAGTTAATTCACACAAGCAAGTATAATGTATGGACCTAAAAGTGTAATAACTCTCCAGGTCATTTTCTATTTTTTGTGCTTTTTCCGCATTTTGAGATTTTTCACAGTGGCTACGGGTCATTTATGACTTGATGGGACCGACAATTTGGTGCTCGAGCCATGCGTTAGGTCATTAGGACCATTTCCCTATTTTAGAACTTAAACTTAGGAAATCTTTGAATTCGGTCAACATTCTTGGTAAACATGCTCGAAATTGAATATCGATAGTTCTACTAGCTCTAGAATAGGGATTTTGGTCTAGTTGGGCCCTCGGTTGGTGTCACAACATGAAACCGGGCCATGATGGCACCTACATAAACCCTCGGTAGGCAAGCCAACCCAATAATGCAGAAGATAAATAAAGCAGTTTGAATAAGGAAAGCAAAAGAGATATATAAAGGAAATAGGGCCAATAGCATAGATACATACCAACAGTACTAAATACACATAAATGGCCCTAAAGTGACCAAGAAGAAAAAATATATACAAGAACCAACCCGGGCCTGGTGTCACCGGTAAAAGAGCGTCTAAAGTACGGAGTAGCTATACAACAAACCCTGTCTATCCAAAATACAAAATATAGACATAAATGTAGAAGGAAGGCAGTAAAAGTCTCTAAAATGCCGGGATCTCACCATGATCCAAATAACAGCTGGCCTCAAATGATAGGAGGATCAACGAGTGTTGCTCGTACTAGGTGTTGTATCAGAACAAAAAAAGATGCAGAGTGTAGTATGAGTACCAAAACAATGGGTACCTAATAAGCATCATCGGCCGACCGAACACAGAAAGATAATAATAACGATAATCAATCAAGGAAACCGATGATCCAAGTATACTCAAACCAATGAAATGTAATGGCGGATGATGTGATTCATAAGTGCATAAAAGTATAAACCCAGAATAATGCATTAGGGCATCTGGAATAACACATTGGACTATAAATAAATAAATATATATGTATATGTATAAAGTAAAAACCCAGAATAATGTATCGGGGTGCCTGGAATAATGCCTCGGACTATAAGTATATATATAACAAAAGTGATATGGAGAAAAGGTTCGAGAACACCCCTTGGACTGGCACAAAAGTAGTACTTCTCCTTTTCTTTCCAAAATCAGTAGTAAAAACCCAAGTTAACTCCTTTAAGATAAAAAAATCATGATAACCACAGTGAATCCCAAGTTTTAAACCAAAAACGTCATAAAACCTTTCTTTTCTATACAACTAGACATGAGAATGCAATATGAGTATGTAATTTCCACATTCAGAGAATATAGCATGCAACTTTTGCCAACCAAGAAAACTAACTTGGAAACTTTGCCTAAATCCAAGAAATAGCCTCGGGCCCATAGTTACACACAACCCGCAATAAGGGGAAAAAAATAGAAAATAACTATGAAAATAACTAAAAGCATCTACTCTACCTCTAAAACCTCCTAAAATCATACTAAGGATCCTATGATAGAGACAACAATACTACGAGCTCCTATTAGATAACAGGAAAACAATCTCTAATCTATGATTCGAAATGGCAAAATTATACAAGTCACATGATTTAAGCCTAATTCTATCTAAAGTCCAACCTAACGTTCAAGTAACGTATAATATATAGAAATCTAACTTAACTCAGTCTAGGAAAGTAAACCATAACCTACCTCGAGGCTGAACTGCAAACATGAACCATCACTAATGTGCCTTTACCATCCGAATAGCCTTAGAAAGATGCCACGCTATTATAAACACAATCCATATGTCAAGATAAGATGAATGACACCAATATTACTATATGTAAAATTGGGTCAGAAAATGATCCTCGAGCTTGCACAACAAAATGGAAAACTAAAATCACAATTTTGTTCACAATGGGTTAAAGAACCCATGCCCAAAAGTTGAGCGCGAACAGGACTTGTTTCACGACCCAAAACCACCCCGAAGTACCCTTGATAAAGAAGGAATTTTACATAGAGAACTGAGGAATTTGGAGGCGGAAGCTTACCAATTTGAGTGCACAAATTTGTCCCGGATCGGAATGACTTTACCAGAAAGCTTTGGAAAAGATTGAGACTGAAATTGGAGCTTTGAGGTGCTAGTTTTAATGGAGGAACGAGTTTTAAAAGAGTTGAAAGTGAACTGAAATAAAGAGGGGTGGAAAGCTTATAGCTGCCAGCACCCAGGCGCAGGGGCACCCATTCAGGCACAGGCACGCGCACGACATAGTGCCCAGGCACCGCAGGAGCGCCTATGCCACAACGGCTAAGGCCCCCCTGGAGCGCTGCCTTGCCAATGCTGGCAGGCACGTCAGAGTGCACAGGAGCACCGGTGCATGTACAGCCAGGCGTCTGCCCTGGCGCCATACCAACAACCAGCAGCAACAAGTTGCAGCCAAAGCTTAGAATTGTCTCGGATGGACCATCGAGAATGCATTTGGGGTACCGCAAACACAAATGAGCTGAGCTATTCAATTAAACATGACATTCTAAACTCAATAGAATTGAGAAAAATTCCAACGGAGGTTGATTTAATGAAAAGTGGGTCACGCGCCCAAAACCAACTATTGGCCAACATTTTCCAAAACAAAATCCAAAGGCCAAAAAATGAGTTCAGAAGCCTCAGAAATTGAACCAAAGGTCCCTCTAGGCCAAAGTCCACATTGTGGAGCTTACAGAACTGACAGAATTTCCATTTGAGACCGTCTTCTCCAAATGTTGAACAAAGTAAACCCTACAAGACAAACTGGACTGAAAATATAGAAAACAAGACAAAACAAAATCAAAAGTAACAAGACCCCGACCAAGGGTCCCTTTAGACCAAAATCACTATTCTAGAGCTAACATAACTGTCATAATTCAATTCTGAGTATGTTTACAAAAAAAGTTTACCTAAGTCAAGTATTTCTTAAGTTTAAGTTCTAAAATAGGAAAATGATCATAGAGACTTAATGAACAGCCCGGGTACTAAATCGTCAGTCTCAGCAAATCGCAAATATCCTATAGCCACTACGAGAAAACTCAAACAACGAAGAGAGTATGAAAAATAGAATATGACTTAGAGGGTCATTACAATCAGGGTCTGTGAGTTTTCTATTTGGTTTTGTCTTATTTTCAGTGTTTCCAGGTTAGTTTGACTTGTATGGTTGACTTTGGTCAACATTTAGAGAATATGGCCTCAGATAGAAATTCTGTCAGCAGTGTTAGCTCTGGAATGTCAATTTTGGAACAGAGGGACCTTTGGTTCGGGTCCCGAGGCTTCCAGACTTGTTTTGGGCCATTGAGTTTCATTTTGGAAAATGTTGGCTTATAGTTGGTTTTGGGTGCGGGGTTCACTTTTTGTTAAATCATCCTCCATTAGGATTTTCATCAATTTCATTGAGTCTAGAATACCATTTTAGTTGAATAGCTCAGCTCATTTGTATTCATAAGTCCTCGGATACATTCCTGGTGGTCCATCCGTTGAAAAATTTGCTAAGTCTTGGCTGTTGAAAAATTTGCTAAGGCTTGGCTGCAACTTTGCTTCTTGCTGGTATAGTGCCACATCGGGTGCCTGGCTGCACCTACACTGGCGCATCTACACTTGCCTGTGTCATGCCTGCGCGCCTGGGCTGTTGTGGCATGTGCGCTCCTGCGTCACCTGGGCGCTCTGGCGCTAGTGCACTTGTGCCTACATAGTCTCCCTTGTGCCTGCATAGCCGCCCCTACGCCTGCATAGACACCCTGTGCATGGGCACTGGCATCTTATAAGCTGGCCACTCCCTCCTTTTTATTTCATTTCACACTCTTCTCTAACTCATTTTTCTCCATTAAAATAGAACTCGAAACCTCCATTCTTCAACTCTGAATTTCCCAAGCTTGGTGGTGATTGTAGTTCCGGTCTATGGTTAATTCTTGCACTCTAAATTAGTTAGTTTCCACTTTTAAATTCCATAATTCTCTATTTATTTTTCCTTCTTGATCAAGAGGACTTTGGGGGTGTTTTAGGACCCAAAAAGAGTCTCATTTGCGCTCAACTTTTGAGCAAGGGTATCTTAACCTATTATAGACATAATTGTAAATTTTGTTTTTCATTTATTTGAGTGAGCCCCTAGGGTAATTTTCCGACACGATTTCTAGCTCAATTTTTCATATAGTAATATGGGTGTCATTCTTCTTGTCTTGATACCTGGAATGTGTTTGTGATAGTATAGTGGCTTTCTGCGGCTGTTCAAAAGTGGAAGACACATGAGTGATGGTTTGTGTTTGTGGTTCAGCTGCGAGTTAGGTTACGGTTTATTTTTCTATACTGATTTTAGTTAGATTTTTATATATTATAAGTTACTGGAACATTAGGTTGGATCTTAAGTAGAAATAGGCTTAAATCCTGTGAGTTGTATAAATTGGCCATTTTGGATCCTATATTAGAATTTTTATGGTGATCCTTATCTTAGGAGATTGTTATGCTGTTACAACTAGTCTAGAATCCTTAGTATGCTTTTAGCAGCTTTCTGTTCTCCTACGTATCTGCCTATTATGCTACTCGTCTGGAGTATGCTTGTGAGTCATTGCCTGCGCCCTTGCATGTAGCTAACCCAGTAGGAGATTCTTTAGTAGTGGATCAGGTGTATTAGGCTTGTGTGGTGACTATCCTTGGGTATGATATATGGGTATACCTGATTGTACTAGATATGGTTGATTTTGATGTGATCTTAGGCATGGATTGGTTGTCTCCTTACTATGTAATCTTGGATTGCTTTGCCAAGACTGTTACTCTACAAATGCCTGGTATCCCTCCAATAGTATGGAAGGGTACTGATACCCACATGCCGAGGGGACTTATATCTTTATTGAGCGCCTAACAGTTGGTTGGGAAGGGGTGCTTAGCCTATCTTGCCTACGTCTGTGATTCTAGTTCCACCACACCTTCTCTTGAGTTAGTTCATGCAGTTTGCGAGTATTCAGATGTGTTTCCTTTTGATCTTCTGGGTCTTCCTCCTAATTGTGACATTGACTTTGATATTGATGTTGAGCTGGGCACTCGGCCTATTTCTATTCTGCCATATTGGATAGCACCAGCTGAGTTAAGAGAGCTTAATGATCAGCTCTAGGATCTGTTGAGTAGGAGGTTCATCAGGCCTAGTGTGTCTCCGTGGGGTGCTTTAATTTTGTTTATGAAGAAAAATAATGGGCCCATGCGTATATGTATTGGCTATAGGTAGCTGAATAAGGTGACAGTTATGAACAGATATTCCATGCCATGTATTAATGATTTGTTTGACCAGCTATAGGGTACAATGGTGTTCTCTAAGATAGACTTGAGGTCCAGTTATCACCAATTAAGGATTAGGGCTGCAGACATCCTAAAGACTACATTTAGGAATTGATACGGCCATTATGAGTTCCTATTCATGTCCTTTAGGTTGACTAATGCCCCAACAACATTTATGGAGTTGATGAACTCTGTGCTTAGTGCCTACTTAGATTCCTTCCTGATTGTGTTCATTGATGACATTCTGATATATTCTAGGAGTAGAGAGGAGCATGCGCAGTATCTGAGAGTTGTACTTCAGACCTAGCGAGACCATCAATTATATTCCAAATTAACTTAGTGTGAGTTTGAGCTCGAGTCTGTGGTATCCTTGGGGCATGTGGTGTCCAAGGATGGAATTATGGTAGATCTGGCGAAGATTGCAATAGTTTGTGATTAGGCTAGGCCTACTTCTCCTATTGAGGTTTGCAGTTTCATCGGGTTGGCAGGTTACTATAGACAATTTGTGGAGAGGTTTTCTTCTATAGCAACTTCATTTACTAGATTAACTCAGAAGAATATTCCCTTCTAGTGTTCAGATGAGAGTGAGGCAAGCTTTTTGAAGCTCGAGGCCTTATTGACTTCAGCTCTGAGTCTTACTCTTCTGGTTAAGAGTAAAGGGGTTACAAAGTATTATGATGCTTCTGGTGTTGGTTTGGGTTGTGTATTGATGCAAGAGGGACAAGTTACTACTTATGATTCCCGACAATTAAAGGTTCACGAGAGAAACTACCCTACTCATGACTTTGAGTTAGCAGCAGTAGTCTTCACATTGAAGATTTAAAGGCATTATCTATATGGCATGCATTGTGAGATCTTCATTGACCATCATAGTGTTCAGTACATTTTCAGCCAGAAGGATCTAAATTTAAGACAGTGTAGATGGTTGGAGTTACTGAAGGACTATCACATCTCTATTATTTATCATCCGAGCAAGGCAAATATGGTAGCAGATACCTTGAGTCAGATGGAAGTGAGTATGGGTAGCTTGGCTTTCTTAGTGACAGAGGAGCAACCTTTAGCTTGGTACATACAGTCCTTGGCTAACAGGTTGGTTAGACTTGATATTTCTGAGTCGGGTTGTATTCTTTCTTGTGTTGAGGCAAGATCTTCTATGTTGGAGTAGATTCGGGCACATCAGTTTGATGATGCAAGGTTGAGGATCATTCGTGATAAGGTGTTAAGCGGTGAGGCTAGGAAGGCGACCTTAGATTCGGAGGGTGTTCTGAGTATTGGGGGTCGTATCTGCATTCCTAGAGTTGGTGACTTGGTTAGATTGATCTTTGAGGAGGCTTATTGTTTTAGGCATTCCAATCATCCCGTGGCAGGTATAATGTATCGTGACTTGAGATAGCACTACTGGTGGTGTGGGATGAATAGAGATATCTCACCATTCGTTTCTAAGTGCTTGAACTGTCAGCAAGTGATGTTTGAGCATTAGAGACCGAGTGGTTTAACTCAGAGGCTACCTATTCTGGAGTGGAAAGGGAGCGGATAGATATGGACTTTGTAGTCTATTTGCCACGTACATTGTGGAGATTTGATGTTATTTTGGTCATTGTGGATAAATTGACAAAGTCTGCTCACTTTTTGCTGGTTCAAACTTCCTACAGTTCTGAGAGGTTAGCTCAGATCTACATTCGGGAAATTGTCCATTTGCATAGAGTGCTAGTTTCTATCATTTTGGATCGTGGTACTCAATTTACTTTGTGTTTTTGGATGTCTAATCAGAGAGAGTTGGAAATTGTAGAATTAGTCCTAGGAGAGAAAGGTATCCACCTTCTCGATCCTATGATAGGCATTATTGCTATTCATGTGGTGGTCGAGATGTACATTGGGGTAATTTCCCTAATTATAATTCCCCTTTTCCCTTTTATGCTAACAATGGAACTAGTGGTGCTTGTGATCTTGATAGAAATCATAACTTGGCACGTGATGAACGAAGTGCCCATCTCAAGAGAATGGATGCAATGCTCCAAGCTTTCCTCGAGAAGCAAGAACGAAAAGACCATATCAAAAGAATGGAAGAAATGCTCCAAGACTTCTTCGATAGACAAGCTAAGAAGGAAGAGGAGGAAAATCGTGCTAAACAATCCATGACGGATTTGTCTACTCCATTAGATCAAGTTGGTGAAGAAGAGCCTCCAAGCCTATTAAATGATCCACAAATGCTTGTTAACCACAATGAAAGTTGTGGAATTGAAGAGGTGTCTCACCTTGAAGTAGAGAAGCAAAAAGTTGAAGAAGAAGTCTCTAGTCCTCCATGTGAAGAAACTAGGGAGTTGTGTAGAGATAACACGGGGATAAATGAAAAATATGAGCATATCTCAAACATTTTGGTCAGTCAAATTCCACTCGGGGATGATGAAGATTTTTAAAATATGAAATTGTTCGTGAGTGAATTTGTGTTTTTTGTACTTGAACCCTAACATGAGGAAAAACTTGACTTTGATAAAATCGTGAGCCAAGAATGGTTGTTGAATGAAGTCCACCAACTTAAAGCCTATGAGGAACAACGAGAAAGAATTCTTCCAATATTGGAGAAATTTCTCACAAGGCATAATAAGAGAAGTCAAAAAAGGAGCTACTTGAAATTGCTATCCAGAATTTGAATACCGAATTGAATGCTCATATTGAAACACTAGTAAGGGTTAATTCGTGCTATGCACGTTCCCAATAACACTATACAAAATACTAAATTGTAAATAACTTTTTTTTATTAAAGAACTCTTATTTTATAGTTTATTTCTATGAAATTTTGAAGGTAATCTTAAATCACCTAAAGAAGTTAAAAAGGGAAAAAATTATAATTTTATTGATCTCAACTATTACTTAAAAAGAATCAAATTTTAAATTTCCCTTGCCTCAAGATCATGTCACGCTAATAGCACAAGTAACTTTTTTCTTTAACTTATGCGAAATGATATAAACATTCTTTTCTATCTATAGTATAGAATGAAATTGTTGACATTTTAAATATAAAAATCATTAAAAGTGATTTTGATACTTTTTTCAGAATAAAAATTTCCTATCGGCAACATAAAAGATTTGGTGACACCTTTAACACGAAAATTATTTTGAGACTTTCGTTAAATTCTTATTAAGCCTTGTTATTCTCCCATTTAAAATTGGACTATGATTCTAATATCAAATATTTCAGTCTCGTTCATATACTATTAAGTTCATGTTTAGACTTCAAAAATGAGCTTTTCTTTTATATTATACAATTCACATTTAAGAATAAAAATGCAAAACGTATTACTATAATTTTGTTTGCCCCAATTACTGCCTAGAAGCTAAAATGCAAATAACTTTTATAAGATATTTCAATGGAAAGACATAACGGCACTCACAAATTTTATACAGTATAAAAAGTTAATTAGAGCTTTTAAATTGTTATCATCATTAGTAGAACCAAGGGTAATCGTGATCGTACTGTTGTTTTTTAACTTCTTGAATTTATGTTAATTTTTTAACAGAAAATAGAAAAATAACAAAAATAATATATTTGCTGAGAAATTAATTTGGGAAACAGTACTACGATAGAAGGAAAACATGTTTTTTCTAAAAACTTTAAACATACCTGTCAATTTAAGCATTTAAGAATACATTGGTCTCATTTATCAAAATGTATACGGACAAATAATAAGATAAACTTTGGGAGAAAAACTAGCATGCAAAAAGTTGCTTGGAACCAGTACATTTCAAAAGAAGATTCTTAGAGCCTGTTTGGATAAGATTAAAATTTGGTCAAATCAACTTTTAAATTCTCCCCCTCCCCTTTTCTCACTTTTTTTCTTTTAGCTTAATTTTTTTAAAAGTTTAACCGATGTATTTACCCCTTTATCCCTCATAATTTTTCCTAATTTTAATACTACCCTCACTTTCTCTCATTCTCATCCCGCTTTTCCGTCATTCCCTTTTTCCTACAACAAAAAAGCGCTCAACAACACTTGTTTACCAAACACGTTAACATCTTTTTTTCAATTTCATCATTTTTTATACAAATATGTATCTACTTATTTATAAGCACTTATTTTCAATTTTTAATCACATCTATTTTAAAACTATTTTTTTAAAGCAAATTCAAATATGCTCTTAAAAGGTTGCCTAATGGGGTCCACATCTCTCCGGGAGACATATGGGTAATTAAACAATTATGATTTGGTATTTTTGTCCAAGATAAGAATAGTACGAAAGTAACATCATCTAGTACAACTGCCTTGAAACCAATGATTTCTAAAATACAAAAATTCCCCTAGAAGTAGCACAACCCCAAGCTGCTCTCGTAGCTGCTTATTAATAAGAAAAAATACATGGTCGTGGATAGTAGTTTTGAGTTGTTTCCCATTGAAGAAGAAGACACATTGGATTCTCATGAATTAAAGGTGTTGTGGAAACCAACCATCTCACACATTAATCAATATGCCAAGATCAAAAGAATGATACTAGAGTTACAAAACAAAGTTCAACGTTTCATTTTGAAAGACTCTAGGTAATTCGAAAATAAGAATGTCATAAATGAGGTCAATTTGAGAGTGAAGATACTAAAATATCACTCCAACCATTGTTTAACATTGAGTTCGACTGAATGAATGCACGTCGAAGTAATCAAGCTTATGAAGAACTTTAGAAGGGAGAAGGATCGAGGTGTATTCATTTTGAAGTTTGTTGTTTATAGAAGACAAAATGACCTTCCTCATTTGAAGGCAAAAAAGCACTAAATGCGACACCAAGGAAATGGACTTCTTGTGTTTTTGTCTTCACTAAATGACTATCACCGACTTCTTGCTTCAAATATAAGGAGAAGGTTCAAATACTCCAAGTGGAGGTACATATAAATCTACTTGTGTTGCACCACGATATTAAATTGAGCGCTTAATGGGAGGCAACCTATTGTTTGAATAATTTTTCTTTATGTTTTACCTTACTTTTTGGTGGTTTTTGATGTGTTTTTAGGTGTGAAAAAGGAAGAGAGATGAATTCAACCTTTGGAGACTAATGAGAGGACATGCGGAGTACCTGCGTTTCGCACATGCGCACTTGCTGCTTGCAGGTGCACCCGCATGTGCAAACCAGTGAACTGGGAAAAAAATTAAAAATCTGGTCCAGCATGCCTAATCTGAGTACGTGCGTCCTTACTTGTGTGATAAATGTTTTGTGCATTAAAGGGTCCAATGGACTATGAATTAGAGAAAATAAAATGATGCCTCCCATGTGTTTGTGAAAATGCCTCAAAGGGATCTGAACTACGCGAAGAAGATGACCTTCACGTATGCGGTTGCCTGGCCGCCTACGTGAAGAAGAAAATTTTCTGGAAAAATATTTTAGCCTTTGCGAACGCGGTCGCTTGGCCGCCTACTGATAAATTGGTAACCTACCAACTTATTGAGCCTTTATTTATGAATTATTACCATGTTTTGATAAGATTTAGAGGTACTTATTGCCTTTATTGATGCAAATGCATGTACTCTTAGTCAATAGTATAAAACAAGAAATTGGACCCAAAAGAGCTCAAAAAGAATTGAAGTGTGAAGGTGATCAAAAGAGAAGAAGAATCTTCCAAGAGGTGCGGCCGTCGTGTGACGTGCACAACAGCTAGTGCGGTCTGCACCACCCTTCGCATGACACCCACAATAGCTAAAGTCACTGGTTGGCTGGAGTGGTGTCGTGCGACGCTCATAACATGTGGTGCGACTGCACGTCGTGTCGCATATTGAATCACACCACGTCTGAGGGGAAATTTTGTCATCTTTCGAGTGACATTTTGGGAAACTTCTAAAATTCTTTGTGGAGTGTGTACCTGAGAGTTTTTGATGGAAGATACTGAGTGTATTTGATTTTTCTCACATTCTACCTTGAGATTCCACCATTATTGTGCCAAATTGAGCTTGGATTTAGATATTGTCACAATTATGAATGGAAATTTGAATTACTCAATTGGTATAATCTCTTATTTCCTTAGTATGAGTGGCTAATTTTCTTGTCTAGGGGTATGTGTATGATGGGTATTTAAATTTGGGTATGGGTCTTGCTTAATTGTGTTTATAATTGCTAAATTGATATGGGTCTATTGAATTTTCCATGTTTTCACTATAAAATTGATGGTTGCAAACATTGGTTGAGTATACTTAGTTGTGTTCTTGCTTGAAAGAGGAGTTCATGATTTCATATGAGAATTCGATAGTGGAAACTTGGGATTTCTATCTAGATTGAGGCAAGAAATAACTCAATCGCTGGAAAACACTCATTTAAGAGTCTAAGCTAGAAATAGGATGACTTCTCCATGCTTGAATTGGTTGGTTTAAGTTGAACCCATGGTGCTTGAATAAATCCCATTGGATAAATGTTTTGAAGATTGAAAGATTTACATTCATGACTAAAACATATGCTACACATATCATTTGTTAAGAATTTGTATAATAGAGCAAGTACCCTAGCCCATATTTGAATCCCATTGAAAATATACCCCTAGTCGTCCTCTCATTTGATTACAAATCCCTTGCTTACTTTGCTTTCTTGTTCGAATTGCGATTTCGTTAAATTCCCAATTCCTTACTCCCCCTAATTATTACTTTTAGTTATTTGAACAATTGCTCTCTTATTGATTGACATATGATAGTTTCTTAGCGACTCATCATAACCATTCTCTGTGGGATCGACTCCGACACTTGTCGGAAATATAAATTTTATTTTGCTTTGATGATCGCTATCACCTCCTATTGGAGAGTGCTTTTGACTGTTATCACCTACGCGAAAGAGAATCTTGAAAAAAATGTTTTCCTTCATGGATGCAGTCCACTGGTTGCATACGCGAAGAACAACTACTGGCAGTGCCAAAAATAGTAGCTCTACACAGTCTACCTCGACGTCTTTTTCAACCATTTATTTGGCTTAAATGCTTCCTAATACATTATTTTAAGTGTCCACAAGAGCTTTTAACATGTTGGTTTGTTTTGTAGGTGTTTTGAACTTAAAATAGCCTCCAATGACATTGAGATTGACCATGAAGATATTTTGTAGGTGGAAATGGATGAGAACTTTGATCACGACAGGTTCTTATCGGCATCTTATGAGGGGAGATATGACGAACTCCTATCTAAAACCATTGTCAAGGAAAGATGCATCAACATGGATAAGGTTGAAAGTAAGATGTCGGCATTTTACAAGAGATTGATAGAGAGCAAATGGACCTATTTGGATCCTCAACCTATCAAAGCTAATCATACAGTGCTCACAGAATTCTATGCTAATGCTTTGACCACCGACTTCAAAGTTGCCTTGGTTACTATTGTTCAGTGTGTCAAAGTTAGTTTCAACCCCGAAATTATCAATGCGCTCTACAACCTCTCTGATGTAGAGAATGAGGTATATTTTGCAAAATCCAAAGCAAAAGACCATCAATGGTTGGTTGACAAACTGCACGATGGAGTGACTCTGAGTTGGTTAACATTGCAGAAAGGGGTTGACTCGCATGATTTTGCTGCAGAAGTCAAGTCATGGCTTTTGAGTATCTGTGGAAGGATTATGCCTTCTACTCATGATACAGATGTGACCCCTGATAAGGAATTAATTATTGCAGCACTTCAAGATGCTTTGGAAGTAAATATGGGGCTTCATATCGTGGACCAGATTGAAGAATTAAATATGGGGAGGTCCAATAGTCTGTTTTTCCTATTTTTGACTACTCAGTTATGTTATGAAGTTAGGGTGTTGTAACTCCCAACTAATATTGAGAAGAATTCAGCATCCTTGATCCATCCATTGTTGAAAAGGGCAACAGGTGCCAAGCTTAAGAAGAGGAAAATTGATATAGCATCTCCATCCATCGTGAAGTTTCCAGAGTCTTTCACTGAGCCCGCTGGTCCTTCCAATTACTGTATCTGGGTCATCTCATCCCATGTAACCCCTAGAGTTTGGGCCTTACATTATGTGCTATATCTCCAGCCAGATTTATTGAGTGAGTTTGCATGTTCAACAGCTGTTAGCTAGACTTCCTACTTGCCCATCTGGGGCTGATACACCTGTAGGCACTGAGTCTACCCAATCTCTAACTAAAGTGGTCATCAACCAGAAGCTGATCTCCGGGAGACTTGATTCTATGAATAATTGACTTTAATACATGAGTCATAGTCAATTAAAGGTTGAAAAGTGACAAAGGAAATTCAGGGAGCACGAGGAAAAAAAAGCAATTTCTTGAACAAGATGATGGATAGATTGAAATCATTATGTGAGTCGGGTAGATCGGATGATGATAAGGAAGATGATGTGTAGAAGCTCCAATTTCCCTCCACCTCCACTTCAGATTGATGCATTTAAGGGAGCCCCCTAAAACTCATATTTTTTTTTGTTCTTAGGAAATAAGGGCACTGTCATGTTATTAGTTAGGGGTGGCTTTTGAATGTTCTGATTATATCTATGCCCTTGTCCGGCTTGAAATTATCTCATGTTTGACTTTTGCCTTTGTCGGGCTTGATATTTTCATGTATGGATATTGGGGCACCCTTGTCGGGATTGTTTTGAAATTTTATGCCTTTGTCGGGCTGGAGTTTCTATTTTTTGAGATGTGGATGAGTTTGGTGTTTTAGTTCTTTAATTTTATTTTGATATTCTGATTCGTAGTTCTTTATCTTTTATAGTTTGGTGTTTGGAGTCAGGGGAAGTCTGAGTACATGTTAAGCAAAAGTGAACTTGTTTGAAAATTAAAAAAATTGGAGCACTGCTGAACACATGCAAAAATCAAGTACTGACTTGCAAAACGCAGGTGCACACATAAGTGCTTGGCAAAAGGGTAACCTATATTGCCTGGAACCTGCGATTGCACCTACGTGCTACAAGTCTCCACCTGTGAAATACAGGTGCAAACATAGATTTTCTTATGGTTTGGGTTGTATATGTTGGTGAAGTCTGAGTAGCCATGTCGATTTTGATGTATAATTTGGCCTGATGATGGATACGGTGACGTATTTCTTAAGGAAAAATCATTGTATGTTGAGATAATGAGGAATTGTGACTTGTTTGGTACTAATGGAGTTAGTGTTGCATGTTAATTGATTTGAATTGACCATGTCCCTCTGAATGTTTTTTTGTGAGAAGTTGCATAGCAAAGAATGATGTTAGTGACAACTCCTTTAATCTTTTTGTGACTCTTAACTTATTAGTAGTGATAATTGAAAATGTAGAATGTGGCTCTATTTATTCTTGGTTAGGAAGTTAAATTGACCCATCTTGAATAGTTCTCATGACATGTGTGGTGAGAGTTTGTTGGAATAAATTCTTTTGCTTGCTTGTGTCAACTAGAACTTTCCCGACTAGTGTTTCAATGCTAGTCTTGATTGCTTTTGGTTAGAGAAATGATCTTAGGCCTTATTTGTGATTTTTTAAATTCCACTTAGCCTTAAAAGCCTACCATTTCACTAAATATATCACTAGTCACCCCATTTGAGCTTAATACATTTTCTTTGGTAACCTTATTACAAGCCTTAAAAATTTTTGAAAATGGATTCCTCTTTTGAACCTTCCTTCTTTGAACTCTAAAAATGTGAATTTGAGGCCAATAGCCTAAGTTTGTGGGTGATTGAGAAAAACCTTGGAGGAAATGAGTAATACATGGTGGTTTGTGGAAAGCATTAACAGAACTTGTCAAATAAAGGAAAAAGTTGAAAATAAAAGAAAAAGAGAAAAGAAAGAAAAAGAAAGAAAACCTCCAAGGTGAATAGAATAATAAAATTTAGGGCATTAAATAAAATGAGTGAAATAGTGTTTTGTGTTGCATGAAAATGGAAATGAATATGGCATTGGTTGTTGAATTGAAAAAGTGGTATAGTGTTCAAGGAGGATGTAGTCACTTTAATCAAAAATGATTATCCTACGCTTATCCAAGCCTACATTACAAGCTTAGCAGAGTCCTTTGAGATCTCTGATTGATTGCTTTTGAGTTAGTGGCGAATGAAAATAAGGGCAAGCTTATGGTTTGACACTTGTTGGTACTTGAAATTCTTTGTGAGTGTGAGTTTTTGTGCATTTGTAACTTGTGTTATCCTTGTGAATAGAGTGTTTTTGGGACTTTTGTTATTGTGAGGGCATGTGAATTAGGATAGTTGGTGATATTGATAAATTTTGAAAATGAGTCAAATGACAATGTTTGGTAAACTAGTGGTTTTGAGTCACTTCTTGAGGATCGGTTGTTGTCACTTGATTTTTCTTATAGTCCTATTGCATCCTCAAAATTGTGTCTTGAGTAGAGAGGATCGGTTAGATAAAGTTCACATGTGATCGACTAATCATTAGTACCAACAAAATTCATGCATTTGTGCTTAAAGTGAGTCTCCTTGATTTGTCATGATATCATCTCACTTGTGCTTTTGAGTCCTTTGAATAAGAATTTTGAATTTGCTTGAGGACAAGCAATAGTTCAAGTTTGGGGTTTGATAAGTTGGTATTCTACCTACTTATTTAGCTCTTAATCTTATACTTTTGAAAGAATAATTGAGAAAAATAGTGCATTTGACACGATTTACTTTTATTTTACAAGTTTATATGATTTAAAGGTGATCGGGAAAGAAATCGAGGGAGAATAAGTGAAAATGAAGCTATCCGAAGAAGTTAAGAACTAGCAGCACAATTGGCCTTTGCAGATGCAGTGGCCTAGCTACATACACAGAGGTCAACTTAGTCAGAGTTGTGCACGTGGTGAACTGCCCGTGTACGTGAAGGTCAACTAGACAGAGACCCTTTGCGCACGTGGAGGACCGCCCGCGTAGGCGAAGAAGGAAGCGGCAGCAGCTGGGCAGTCTTGGAAATTCACACTTTTGGAAATCCCAATCAATATAAAAGAACTCCCAGCCATTTTAGAAAATTATTATTGATCTTTGGCCATTGAGAGACCTATCTTGGAAGCTTGGAGAGCAAGTTCAACACCCTACACCATTGTAGTTAAGATTGGATGATTTTATTGTAAAATTCTTAGTTCCTTTCTTCAACTCTTGCTTTGTATTGCTAAATTTTTTGGTGTAGTTGTTGATTTGAGATTTGGATATTGTGTTAGAGATAAATAATATGTGGGCTTGAATTCTTATCTTGTGCTTTTGCAATTAATTAAATATTTTCTAGTTTATAAATTGGGTCTTTGATTATCTAATTAATTTTGTGCTTGAATTGAATTCTAAAGAGAGTGATCAATCCTTGGACTTGCCTCTTTTAATTTTATTTGGCTTGAAAAAGTGAATTGAAGTTGAGGAAAGGTTAATTAGCACTAACTTGAGGTTTTAAACCTCATTTTAAGGATTTGTGGCTAGAAATAGATAAATTCTAGTGTTTTTATAATTCGAATATCGTTATTAACACTTAGATAGATTCGAAAGAACTAGTTGAGAAATATTCAACAATTATCGAGAGATATTGGTGGATAGTTGAGATTCCAAGGCTTATTTTAATTGACCCATTATTGATTAGTAAGTAGTTAATTAATTTTTAATGTATCATATGGATTTGAATTAATTCACATTCCCGAGTCTCCCTTGCTATCCTTGTATCAAGAAGGTTTTTAGTGTAGTCAACTGATCTTTTATATTGCAATTCTCAATTTTAAACAAAACCCCCAATCATTTTATTCCCTTTTGCTCTTTGAATTATAGTAAGATGCTTTAATTCCTTATTTTTTCAATTGCCTTTATATTGTTCTCCATGGATTCCACCACGACATCCCATTAGGTTACTTATTATTTTACTTGATGATCGCTACCACCTCCTTCGAGAGAGTGCTTTTGAGCATCATCAGTTGGCTCGGGGCATAACAAATTTTATATTAGAGCATCAAGTTTAAGGTGTCATAGGGTGTCTGAAAGTCACATTAAGTAGATTGTATTTCATGGGTGTGAAGCGAGCCACACCTATGAGGGAGAGGCTACGAAATATTTTAAGAAAAACTCTACTTCTTTCATGTTCTTTATCGTGCAATAGAGTTTAACTCTATTTTTCCCTTCTAATCCATTCATTATATGTTTCAGATCATGCCTCAATGAAGTAACAATGCTCGTAATGCTAACTCTCCAGCTCCAGACCATGAGGATACAAATGCTGAGCTTCATAATGCCATTCAGATGTTAGCTCAGGCAATGACCAACTAGGCTAACCAGCAGGCACCTTTTCCTGCTAACCCAAATGGTGGGACAACTGCTGCCATAGTTTGAGATTTCATCCGTATGAATCCGTTGGAGTTTTTGGGGTCAAAGGTTGGTGAAGACCCACAAAAATTCATTGATGAGGTAAAGAATATTCTTGAGGTGATGCAGGTGATCAGTACTGACAGTGTCAAGCTAGATTTCTACCATCTCAAGGATGTGGCTCACATCTGGTAAACTCAGTGGAAGGATGGTAGAGGCAGAAATGCAGCTCCTGTGACTTGGAAGTGCTTCATTAGGGCTTTTATGGACAGGTTTTTCCCAAGGGAGTTGAGGGAGGCGAAGGCTAAGTAGTTTGTTAATTTAAGACAAGGATTGATGTCAATCAAAGAGTATGGGATGAAGTTCACTCAGCTCTCCAAGTATGCTTCAGAGATGGTGGTCGTGCCAAGGTCCAGGATGAGTAAGTTTGTTTTTGGTGTTTCATATTTGGTGAGGAAAGAGTGCAAAACGGCTATGTTGATCAGGGATATGGACATCTCTAGTATTATGACTTATGCTCAATAGATCAAAGAGGATAAACTGAACAAGAGGGAAAGGGAGAATAAGAGGGCCAGAACAGAGGATTTAGGGTTCAGTTAGCAGATGTCCAGAGGTGGAAACCGGTCTTCATTTCAGAAGAGGTCATCAGGACCAGTGCCATCATTAGCTAGTGCTCTTACCCAGGAACCTAAACCTAGGAATGATCAGGAAGGTAGGGCATCAGGCTCTCATTTATATAGAAGTATTACAAAAGAGGCTTCCTACCCTATTTGCAACAAGTGTGATAAGAATCACCTTGGAGAGTGTGTCTATGGAACCAGAGGGTATTTTGGATGCTGTCAGATTGGTCACCAGATTAAAGAATGCCCCTATGCCAAGCAGAACAATGGAGGTGGCAGGACTCAGTCCATTATAGCAGCTCCAGCAGGCCATACAGCTCAACAAGGTGCCACTTTTGGTACTGGCGGTGGTCTGCGCCAGAAATGCCTCTATGTTATGTCATCCCATTAGGATCAAGAGAGTTCCCCAGACATAGTCACTGGTATATTGCAAGTCTTCTCTTTTTATGTTTATGCTTTGCAAGACCCTGGGCTTTACTATTATTTGTAACCCCTTATGTTGCATGTAAGTTTGGAGTCATTCTTGAACAACTCTTAGAACTCTTTCATGTCTCCATTTTAGTTGGTGAGTCATTCCTAGACAAGAGAGTATATAGAAACTGCCTAGTCTCAGTCCTTCATAGAGTCACCCTAGTTGATCTAGTAGAGTTGGAGATGATTGATTTTGATTAGAGGATATGTTGAGGGCTTGTGTGATTGATTTCAAAGGTAATTGGGTTGATCACTTACCGCTTATAGATTTTGCCTACAATAACAATTTCCATTCTAGCATTCAGATGGGTCTGTATGAGGCACTGTATATGCAGAGATGTAGATCACCTTTTTACTGGTTTGAGGTAGGTGAAGCAGTATTGATAGGGCAAGACTCAGTCCATAAGACTATGGAAAAGGTTTAGTTTATTAGGGAGAGGTTTAAGGTAGCTCAGAGTCACCAGAAATCCAATGTAGACGTAAGGAGAAGGTACTTGGAGTTTGAAGTTTATGATTGGGTGTTACTGAAAGTTTTGCCTATCAAGGTGGTGATGAGATTTGGTAAGAAAGGGAAGCTTAGTCCTTAATATGTAGGTCCCTACAGGATTTTAAGGAGAGTTGGCAAAGTGGCTTATGGGTTAGAGTTGCCCACAAAGTTAGCATCGGTGCACTTAGTCTTTCATGTATCCTTGTCAAAGAAGTGTATTGGTGATTTGTCTTCTGTTGTGCCATTAGATAGTGTGGGAGTAAAGGATAGTCTCTCTTATGAAGATGTCCCAGTTGAGATTCTTGACCGGAAGGTTCGTAAATTGAGAAATAAGGAAGTCGCTTCAGTCAAGGTCCTTTGGAGAAACCAATTAGTTGGGGGAGCTTCTTGGGATGCAGAAGAAGCTATAAAGACCAAGTACCCTCACCTTTTTCCTTCCGATTCAACCTCAACTTGAGGTAATAGCTATATTTCCTCCCTAGTATTCTCCGTTTCCTCATCAGTATTCCCCTCAGTTTCATGTTCTACCAGCTATTTTATGTTTCCAGTATGCATGCAAGTCTCATGAATCTTCTCAGCTTTGTTACTCTTCATTCGAGGAAGAATGATCCCAAAGAGGAGATATTATAACACCTCAGAATTTAAACCAGTGTTTAGACTAGCATTTAGACTGATTTTATGCAGTGTTTCAACTCCACTGGTAAAGCCACGAGCCATGGAAGGTTCCTTGAGCTGTGAGCCCATTTGTAGGAGTTATCCCAGTGGGCACCAGCTCCATGAGCTGGCCCACGAACCATAGGTCCCATTGTGGGATTGGTGCAAAGACCAACCTAGTCCCCTTTGGACCCACGATCAAGGTTATGAGTCATGGTAGCCCCAATGAGCTGTGAGCCTAAATCATGGAATGGTCCAAAGAACCAACAAAGCCATCCCTATCTCGACGGTCCACACCATAAGCCATGGTGTGTCCCACGGGTCATGGGACATCTCGTACAATAGGATTTTCTACAATTTTTTAATTCATAAGTTAGGGATATTCTGGCCTTTTCCTACTCTTTTAAATCCTATACTAAGTTGTTGTAAGCTAAAGGGAGGGGGTTTTATTCTAACTTAGTCAAATTCTCCCTCATTCTCACGATCAATACTTAGAAAGAAAGAAAAATATTCTTCTCTTAAGCTTCAAAGACTAGGGCTTCTTCTCCAATTATCCACCTTCAAGTCCCAGTTAAGAAATCTTCAAGTTCAGGTATGTACGCATTCAGTAAGGGTATACTTTCACCCTTATGCCCAAAATCTCAAGTTTTACTTTGGTTTTTCTAAATTTATAAAGTTAGGGTTCTTACCCAATTATGTAAATTCTTGTAAATTTGATTTCTTTACATTGTAATACAATTTCTATTCTTACTTGCATGAGTTTTTACAAGTGTTTCCTAACTACATGAATTGAAGAACAAACATAGCATAATTTGTTATCTTTACCTATTTTTTAAGAAGAAGTGGCATGTTCATGGCCTCAAATGTTCATGAAAATAGAATGCCTAGTTCCTCAAGTTATAAAATTTAGTAAAAACATGTATTTTTAACTAGGTCCATGCTATACTTTTAAGATATATGTTTTCATGATATGTATGAGTTATATGATATATATTAGGAGTAGTATTTAGCACTGAAAGGACATGGGTTCTAGACAACCCAAGTTCAGAAACTACGTTGCCAATGTAGGTTAAGAGTGTCCTCGTTAGTTAAGAGTGTCTCCTCTACCCCCAATGGGCTCATGATAGTGGTTCCACTCTAAACATGGTTGAATACACTAGCAAGGTATTGGATAACTCTGCCAACTAGGGTTTAAAAGTTAGATTCCTTGTAGCTCCCATGGTCAACTTCGGTTACGAGAAACTCCCCACTAAAATGACTTTAGGTTTAATAAGTTCACATAAATTCTAGGTTTCAAGTTCAGATTCATTACTTTATGACTTATAGTTATTTAATATGATTTCAACTTATGATCTTCCTTTGAGTCATTATATTATGGTTTTTATTATTATTGCATGATTTCAGTTTTAAGAATGATTTCAAGTACCCTTTTCATGACATATGCATATCTACATACTCAGTACATTCCATAGTACTGATTGCATACTTCTTTGTGCCTCATCCTATTATTATCCAGATTCAGGCTCTTATTTCTAGACTAGTAGCTAGATACCAGAACGTTTCCAGTTGTAGTGGTGAGTCCTCATCATTCGAGAACTTAGTTACAAGTTTTACTTTATTTTCATGATTCCTTTGGTACTTTGAGTTATCTTGGGATCTTTTCCCATCAACTCATCTTATCATTTTAGAGGCTTTCAGACATAGTTATTCAGTTGGTATTTGTGCATTCAGATTTGACATTCTTAGACCCATATCTATATGATGATTTAAGTTGCTTATTTCTTCAGTTATACTTTCGCTATAAATGTTTATGTTATGATTTATGTCATGCTAATGCCAAGGGTTAGCTTGGGATCACTTGTGGTCTCAGGTCTCGTATTATGTCTAGGGGATAGGCTTTGGGCGTAACAAACTTAGTATTAGAGCATCAGTCTTAAGGTGCCCTGGGGTGTCTAAAAGCCACGTTAAGTGTCTCTTTCATGGGAGTGAAGCACGCCACACTTATGAAGGGGAGGCTATGATATATTTTAAGAAAAACTCCACTTTTTTCATGTTCCTTAATGTGTGATAGAGTTTAACTCTATTTATCCCTTCTAATCCATTCGTTATACATTTCAGATCATGCCTTCACGAAGGAACAACGCTCGCAATGCTAACCCTCCAACTCTAGACCATAAAGTTACAAATGATTAGTTTTGTAATGCCATTCAGATGTTACCTCAGGCGATGACAAACCAAGATAACTAGCAGGCACCTGTTCCTCCTAACCCTAATGGTGGGACAACTGCTGCTAGAGTTTGATATTTCATCCGTTTGAATCCGTTAGAGTTTTTAGGGTCAATGGTTGGTAAAGACCCACAAAACTTCATTGATAAGGTATAAAATATTCGTGAGGTAATGTAGGTGACCGGTACTAACATCATTGATCTATATTCCTATGAGCTCAAAGATATGTCTCACATATGGTACCCATAGTGGAAGGTTGGTAGAGGCAATAATGCAACTTTTGTGACTTGGGAGTGCTTCATTGGGGCTTTTATGGATAGGTTTTTCCCAAGCGAGATGAGATAGGCCAAGGATGAGGAGTTTTTTAATTTGAGACAAGGATCGATGTCAGTCAAAGAGTATGGGATAAAGTTCACTCAGCTCTACAAGTATGCTCCGGAGATGGTGGCTGAATCAAGGGCCTGGATGAGCAAGTTTGCTTCTAGTGTTTCAAATTTGGTATAGAAAGAATGTAAAATGGCTATGTTGATCAGGGATATGGACATCTCCAGGATTATGACTTATGTTCAACAAATCAAAGAGGAGAAATTGAAAGAGAGAGAAAGAGAGAATAAGAGGTCCATAACAAAGGATCAAGGGTTCAGCCAGTAAAGGTCCAGAGGTGGAAACCGATCATTATTTCAGAAGAGATCATTAAAACTATTGATGTCATCAGCTAGTGCTCCTACCCAGGCACCTAAACATAGGCATGATAAGGCAAGTAGGGCATCAGGCTCTTGTTCATAGAGAACTATTGTAAAAAAGGCTTCCTACCTTATTTGCAACAACTATGATAAGAATTACCTTGGACAGTGTCTCTATGGCACCATAGGGTGTCTTGGATGTGGTCAGATTGGCCATCGAATTGAAAATGGCCTCTTTGCAAAGTAGAACAATAGAGGTGGTAGGACTCAATCCACTGCAGTAGCTCCAGCAGTCGTACAACTCATCAAGGTGCCACTTGTGGTACTGGCAATGGTCAACGCTAAAATCACCAATATGATATGTCATCCCATCAGGATCAGGAGAGTTCCACAGACATAGTCATTGGTATGTTGCAAGTCTTCTTTTTTGTTATTTATACTTTGCTAGACCCTGGGGCTTCACTATCATTTGTAACACCTTAGGTTGCATGTAAGTTTGGAGTCAGTCCTGAACAACTCCTAAATCTCTTTCATGTTTCCACTCCAGTCGGTGAGTCAGTACTAGCGAAGAGAGTATACAGAAACTGACCATTCAAAGTCCTTCATAGGGTTACCTCAACTGATCTAGTAGAGTTAGAGATGACCAATTTTGATGTTATTCTTGGTATGGACTAGTTACATGCCTGTTATGCTACAGTCGACTGCAGAATTAGAGTTGTCAAGTTTCAATTTCCTAAAGATCCTGTCTTAGAATGGCACCAAGGCAGTCCCTCTATTTCACAAGATCGTTTCATATCTTACCTCAAGGCTAAGAAGATCATCTCAAAATGGCGTATCTACTATATATTTTGAGTTATGAATTCTATGTCTGAAACCCTATCTCTCCTATTAGTCCCTAAATTATTTCCTGAGGATCTTCCCCGAGTCCCTCCTGAGAAGGAGATTGACTTTGGGATAGACTTTGTTTCAAATATGCAGACCATATCTATTCTTCCTTACGAAATGGAAATTGAAAGATCAACTAAAAGACCTCTTAGATAAAGATTGTATCAGGACTAGCATCTCTCCATAGGGTGCTTCAATTCTTTTTGTGCATAAGAAATATGGTTCACTTAGAATGTGTATCAATTACCATCAGTTTAACAAGGTCACAATCAAGAATAACAATCTCATTCCTAGGATTAATGACTTGTTCAACCAGCTTCAGGGTGCCAGTTACTTTTCCAAGATAAACCTAAGACCCAATTATCATCAGCTTAGAGTTAGAGAATGTGACATTCCAAAGACAACCTTCAAAACTCGGTTTGGTCACTATGAACTTGTGGTTATGTCTTTTGGACTAAGAAATGATCCTGTATCTTTTATGGACTTGATGAACAAGGTATTCAAATAGTACTTGGATATGTTCATCATTGTTTTTATAGATGACATCCTTGTTTATTCTCGGGGTGAGGAGGAGCATGCAAACCATTTGAGGGTTGTGCTATAAATTATCAAAGATCGTATGTTATTTGCCAAGTTCAGTAAGTATGAGTTTTGGTTTCAGTCAATTGCTTTTCTTGGTCATGTGGTGTCTAAGGAGGGCATTAAAGTAGATTCACAAAAAATAGAAGCGGTAAAGAACTGGCCTAGACCCACTTCTCTTCCATATATTAGGAGCATTTTGGGCTTGGTTGGTTACTACAGGAGATTTGTTGAGGGGTTTTTATCCATAGCTGCCCCATTGAACAGGTTGACTCAGAAAAAGGTTAAGTTCCAGTGCTCTGATGAGTGTGAAAAGAATTTTCAGTAATTGAAGACTAGGCTGACCATTACCCCAGTTTTGAATCTACCAGGGGGTTTAGATGGTCTTTTTGTGTATTGTGATGCATCTCGAGTAGGCCATGGATGTGTTTTGATGCAGCATAGTAAAGTCATTTCCTACAATTCAAGACAACTTAAGGATCATGAGAAGAACTACCTGACTTATGATCTTGATCTTGCAACAGTTGATTTTGCATTAAAGATTTAGAGACACTACTTGTATGTTGTACATGTGGATGTTTTTAGCAACCGAAGAGCCTCCAATATGTGTTCACCCAGAAGTAATTGAACCTTGGACAGAGTAGGTGGCTTGAGATCCTTAAGGATTATGCCATGAGCATGTTTTACCATCCGGGTAAGGCTAATATAGTTGCTAATGCATTTAGCCAATTTTCCCTGGGTAGTGTGTCACATGTTGAAGAAGAAAAGAAGGAGCTAGCTAAGGATGTTCATAGGCTTGCTTGTTTAGATGTTCGCCTTACAGATTCAGCAGATGGTGGTATTATAGTTCAGAATGGCTCAGAGTCTTTATAAGTAGTAGAGGTGAAGGAGATGCAAGACAGAGATCCTATCTTTCATTACTTAATGAGTGTTGTCCACTAGTAGAGAGTAGAGGTTTTCTCTTAGGGAGGAGATGGTGTACTTTAGTATCAGGGTCAGCTATGTGTTCCAGATGTTTATGGGTTCAGACAATGGATTTTGGAAAAGGTTCATACCTTCTGATATTCTATACATTTTGGTGCCACCAAGATTTATAATGACCTAGGGGAAGTCTATTGGTGGAATGACATGAAGAGGGACATTGCATATTTTATGGCTAAGTGTCCAAAATGCCAATAGGTAAAGGTAAAACATCAGATACCGGGAGGAATGACTCAGGATATTGACATTCCTACTTGGAAGTGGAAAGTGATCGATATGGACTTAATTCCAAGTTTGCCTCATACTTGCAGATAGCACCATTCGATTTGGGTGATAGTAGACATGATGCTTAAGTTTGCCCACTTTTGCTTTTCAAGAATACTGATTCAGCAGAGGATTATGCTAGAATCTACATCTGTGAGTTAGTCAAATTACATGGTGTACTTCCCATGTCTAAAATCTTAGATAGGGCAACTCAGTTTACATCCCAGTTCTGGAAGTCTTATTAGAAAGGTATTGGTACTCAAGTGAATCTCAGCACAACATTTAACCCATAGATAGATGGCCAGGTAGAGCGTACCATTCAGACCCTAGAGGTTATGTTGAGGTCTTTTGTGATTTATTTCAAAGGTAATTGGGTTGATCACTTACCACTTATAGAGTTTGCCTACAATAAAAGTTTCCATTCTAGCCTTCAGATGGCTCCGTATGAGGCACTGTATATGTGGAGATATGGATCACCTATTTGCTGGTTTGAGGTAGGTAAAGTTGTATTGATAGGGCCAGACTCAGTCCATAAGATTATGGAAATGGTTCAGTTTATTAGGGAGAGGCCGAAGGAAGCTCAGAGTCATCATAAATCCTATGCAGACGTGAGGAGAAGGGACTTGGAGTTCGAAGTTGATGATTGGGTTTTACTTAAAGTTTCACCTATCAAGATGGTGATAAGATTTGGTAAGAAAGTAAAGCTTAGTCCCCAGTATGTAAGTCCCTACAGGATTTTTAGAAGAGTTGGCAAAGTGGCTTATGAGTTAGAGTTGCCTGGAGAGTTAGCATCGGTGCACCCAGTCTTTCATGTATCCTTGTTGAAGAAGTGCATTGGTTATTCGGCTTCCGTTGTGCCATTAAAGAGTGTGGGAGTAAAGGATAGTCTCTCCTACGAAGAGGTCCCAATTGGGATTGTTTACCGAAAGGTTCATAAATTGAGAAATAAGGAAGTCTCTTCAGTAAAGGTCCTTTGGAGGAACTAGTAAATTGAGGGAGCTTCTTGGGAAGCAGAAGAAACTATAAAGACCAAGTACCGTTGCCTATTTCCTTTCGATTCAGCTTCAACATGAGGTAATAGTTATAGTTCCTCCATAGTATTCTCAGTTTCCTCATCAGTAATCCCCTTAGTTTCATGTTCTACCAGTTGTTTTATGTTTCCAGTATGCATGAAAGTTTCATGAATCCATCTCATCTTTGTTAGTTTTCATTTAAGGAAGAATGATCCAAAAGGGGAGATATTATAACACCTCAAAATTTAAACCAACGATTAGACTAGCATTTAGGTTGATTTTATGTAGCATTAGAGCCACAGGCTGTGGGAGGTCCCAAGAGCTGTGAGCCAAGTCATAGGCATTGTCCTAGTGGGCACCAGCTCCACAATCTAGCCCAAAAGCTATGGGGCCCACCATGGGATTGGTGCAAAGACTCACCTAGTCCGCTTTGGACCCATGGTCAAGGCAACCAGCCGTGTTAGCCCCAATGAGCTATGAGCCTAAACCGTGGAATGGTAAAGAGAACTAGCAAAGCTATTCCCATATCAACGGTCAAAAACACTATCCATGGTGGGTGACATGGGCTACGGGACATCCCGTCCGACGGGATTTTGTTACAACTTTTTAATTCGTAAGTTAGGGATATTGTGGCCTTTTCCTACTCTTGTAAATCCTATAATAAGTTGTTGTAAGCTAAAGGGAGGGGTTTTAATTCTAACTTAGTCAAATTCTTCCTCATTCTCACAATCAAAACATAGAAAGAAAGAAAAATACTCTTCTTTTAAGCTTCAAAGCCTAGGGCTTCTTCTCCAATTCACCACCTTCAAGTCCTAGTTATGAAATCATCAAGTTCAGGTATTTGTACATTTAGTAAGTGGCACCATTACTTGTTTTGAGTCCATGTATATGTGTTTATGGACCAATAAAGTCTACAATATTTATTCAAACAAAAGGATTTAAAGATAAGGCAAAGAAGGTGGTTAGAGTTATTAAAGGATTATGACGTAGATATTTAGTACCATCCAGGTAAGGCCAATGTAGTGGATAATGCACTTAGCCACAAATCCATGGGAATCTTGAGCCATGTGAAAAATAGAAAGATTGAGTTGACAAGAGAACTACATCAGTTAGCTAATTTTGCAGGTTCAACTACTAGACCCAGGTAATACGGGAGTTGTTATTCAATGTGCAATAGAATCCTCACTTATAACAGGGGTAAAGGAATGACAATATGATGATCCAGAGTTAGTAATATTGAGGGAAGAAATTTGATGTGCCGGTATTCTACGGCACATTTGACGCCTTTAACTAAAAATACTCACAAGTTTTTGAGCAACCTTTTGTGGTTTTTGATGTTTTTATGTTGCATTTGCAGGAAATGGAGACAAGGATAGAAAGAAAGTGAAAAATACTCAAAGCTAAGTAACACTGGTTAGGCTTGACCGAGGGCCTGATGGCTCGTCACATAGGTGACTGACCATCAGGGGAGCCACCAAACCTGGCAGCAGCTAAAGGATGCACTGGTTATGGTGACGGTTGGCGTGACAGCCCGTCACACCCGTGACTGCCCGTCAGCCAAGCCGTCAAATTAGAGCTAATGGAGATCATGCACTGGTTATGGGTGACGGTTGACGTGATGGGCCGTCACACCTGTGACTGACCGTCAGCCAAGCCGTCAAGTTAGAGCTAATGGAGACCATGCACTGGTTATGGGTGACGGTTGGCATGACGGACCGTCACACCTGTGACTGACCGTCATCCAAGCCGTCAATGCGAAGCGGGACTCCGAAAATTCTATTTTTGGACTTTATTTCCTGGATTGCTATAAATACCCAGTATTAGGGTTATTTTAATTATTCATTAACTAATATTTTGTCAAACGTTTTGAACGAGTTTGGGAGGAGAAAACACGACACAAACACGTTTTCTTTTTCTTCTTCTATTGTTCTTGGGATTTTGGCTTCTTGTTCTTGGATAATTGAAGCTTGTGTTCATATATCGTAAGAATCTTTTCTCTCTATTATGAATATGATTTTCTTCTCTTTCCCTAATAGCATGAGTAGCTAACTTCCCACAACTAGGGTTGTGGGAGCCATGGCAAAAGTAGCAATATAAATTTTGGGTAGCATTGGGTTCAATCTATATGTTGTCACATTGTTTATCATTCATTATTAATGTTTTCTAGTGGTTTCAAACATTAGGACATGCCTAGGTTTAATTTGCTTGAGCAAAGAGATTAAAACCGGGAAATTTGATTAACTACGAGGATTCGAGACTACCAACTCTCCTCTTATGATTAATGTTGTAACTAGATTAATCTACTTGATGTTTAGGATTGAAATAAGAAAGTTCACCTTTTCAACTTCGAGAGAATTGAAAAGGAAATTCGTCTATTTGGTTGAGAAACGTTTAGATGATACCATTAATTCAATCACATCGTGATATGCATATAGAAAGAACCCGGTTAAGCTTTGAGTCGAAATTGTTATGACGCCATGGTGAACACTTCCCTAGTTCATTCTCGCATTGATTATAAGCTCTTGAAAATTTGGTGCTTGTTAGTTAACTTGGGTGAATTTGACATTTAACCCCCCCCCCAAATTACCGGAAACTATCGATTACTAGTCAACTAAGTCACTAATAACTTAATTTGCACCTTATTCCCTGTGGGATCGACCCCAACCCTAGTTGGGTTCTATATTTAACAGCGACCGCTTACGCTTCGTAATTGGAGTCGTAATTTGGGCGTATCAAATTTTGGCGCCGTTGCCGGGGAATACGGTTGTTTATTAAGTCCGGTGTGTTTATTTGACTCTTAGTCATATTTCCTGTTTTAAATTTTATTTGTTGTTTTTGTTTGTTACAGGGTACAGAGTTGTGCATGCCAATTACCCGACGCTCGGGTGAACCAATATTACCCTACGACCCCGAGCTCGCAAGAACGCTAAGGCAAACCATGAATGCACAACAACAAGAGGCAGCGAGATTTGCTGCAGCTCAGCAAGCCCAACAACATTTGAATGCTGATGGTATTAAGGACGATGTTGAGTTGGATGATGAGGCTGCATCGAGTGATGGTAGAGTTGCGGCGCATGTTGAATATATAGCCCCCGCAAACCAAAGGCAGCAGCAGAGGGGAAGAGGTCGACAGCAACCAAGGAAATTTGCTTTGGATAATGATGAGGATATTGACTTAGATGGAGTTGGTGCCACAGGCGCTATTGTGCTTCCTCCGCTATCGCCTGGGGTCAAGTTCAACATTACTAGCACAATGCTCCAGTTGTATAACTTGAAAGGACTGTTTCGTGATGTTGTTGGTGATGATCCAAACCAACACCTGATGAATTTTGTGGGTATCTGCAAGTCGTTCGAATTGCCTGGAGTAAGTCAGACAACGATCAGGCTCAGGTTATTTCCGTTGTCTCTGTCTGATGAGGCAGCAATATGGTTGACAGAGCTAACCCCCGACTCTATCACAACCTGGGGAGAGTTGAAAAGAGCTTTCCTAGAAAGGTTTTTTCCTCCCTCTAGGATGATATAGTTGAGGGATGAAATTAGCAACTTCAGATAACAACCTCATGAGGCTTTACATGAGACCTGGTTGCGGTTCAAGAAAAAGCTGACACAATGCCCAAACCATCAGTTGACCGACAATTTTTTGATGCAGACATTCTACAGGGCACTGAATTCGGCTACCAAGCCGACACTGGATAATGCTGCAGGTGGAGCGTTTATGGGCCTTACCATTATCGATGCCACAACTATTTTGGACTGGATCACTAAAACCAACAGGGCCTAGCATACACGGGATACAGAGATAGCAGCTAGCACTTATGCAATGGTTATGTCAGAAGAGCAGCGAAGGAAGGAGGAAGAGCAGGATCAAGATATGGCCCATCTGAAAACGCAAATGGATTTATTGACAAAACATTTGCTGTCAAGAGATATGGAGAAAGTGAAAGTTGTGGGTTCCCAAGGTAGAGCAGTAGAGTTTGAATCTGATGAGGAGGCTAATTATTTGGGGAGTTTCCAGGCCAATGGTCAGGGAAACGAAGGTCGGAACTATCAGAAGGACAACTACTATGAAAGAGCTAGCTACAGAGATGGTGATCAGGGGAACTGGAAAAATAAAACAAATAGAGGTGGGTTATACGTACCACCTGGTAATCGAGAAAGAGCTAGCAATGAGACAGGGACGTCCAAATTAGAGAATATGATGGCGAAGATGTTGTTGAAGGTGGAATCTACTGACTCTGAAGTCAAGGAAATGAAATCTGAATTATCATCAATGAGCAAATTGGTGGATTCTCATTCCACCTCAATCAAGCAGCTAGAGCAATAAATGAGTCAAGTCTCGGCGTCTCTAAATCAAAGGAAAACTGGTAAATTGCCGAGTGACACCATTCAAAACCTGAGAAACGACGGAAATTGTATGGCGATCACTACCAAAAGTGGTAATACATTACCGGAAGCACATCTGATAATTCAAAAGCAGAAAGATGATGTTATTGACGAAGATGAGCTCATTGTTGATGAAAAGGTAAGTGATGAGGGTGTGGGTGTTCAAGTTAAAAAACCCATTTTGGTAGATGATGATTCTAAATTGCTCATGGAGAAGAGCAAGGAAGTTGAAAAACTTCCAAAACAAATGCCAAAGCTTCCTCCTCCTTTCCCTCAGAGGATCAAAAAGAAGGTGGAAGACGAGAAATTCCACAAGTTTATCACTATGCTCAAGCAGATCTCTGTGAATATCCCTCTGGTGGATGCGCTTGAACAAATGCCCGGTTATGCCAAGTTCATGAAGGACTTGATCACAAAGAAGAGGTCGGTAAGTTTTGAACCGGAAGACAACTTCCACTATTGTAGCGCCATTTCATCAAGGTCGCTAGTCCAAAAGAAAGAAGACCCGGGTGCGTTCACTATTCCTTGCACCATAGGGGAATTTAACTTTGCAAAAGCTCTTTATGACTTGGGGGCTAGCATAAACTTGATGCCGTTAGCCATCTACCGGTAGTTGGTCTTAGGAGCTCCCAAACCGACGACTATGAGACTGTTGATGGCTGATAGATCAGTTAAACGGCCGATGGGTATTTTGTACGATGTGCTTGTGAAGGTGGGGAAGTTCATCTTTTTGGCAGACTTCGTGATTTTGGACTGCGAAGTGGACTTTGAAGTCCCTATTATTTTGGGACGACCCTTCTTGGCAACCAAAAGAGTATTAGTAGATATGGAGAGCAACGAGTTGTCTTTCAGGTTGAACGATAAAGTAGTGAAGTTTAATGTGTGCAAGTCAATGAGGCAACTGAGGGACATGAATGTCATCTCGGTTATTGATGTTGTTACCGAATCTGATGTGATTGTTTCTGCTGAAGAGAGACTTATTGTAGAGACATTGGCAGCGGTCATGATGAACTTCGATGATGATGACATCGAAGATTATGAAGAAATTGTAAATGTTGTGGTTGGAATGGGTTCATATTGTTACGCCCCAAAGAAATTAGATCTTGACTTGAAGAACAGACCGACACCTCCTGCAAAGCCTTCTATTGAGAAAGCGCCGGTATTAGAGATGAAAGAGTTTCCAGGCCATCTGAAGTATGTATTTTTAGGTGAAAAAGATACCTTACCTGTAATCATTGCGACAGACCTTGTGGAATCACAAGTTGAAGCTTTACTATCCATACTACGGAGACACAAGAGAGCAATCGGCTGGACCATTGCGGATATTATTGGCATCCCACCAGGTATTTGTACTCATAAGATACAGTTAGAAGAAGATTGCACTCCCACCATCGAGCACCAGCGGAGACTGAATCCGCCAATACAAGAGGTGGTGAAGAAAGAAATCATCAAATGGCTCGATGCTAGAGTGGTTTACCCAATTTCTAATAGCAAATGGGTAAGCCCAGTGCAATGTGTTCCTAAGAAGGGAGGAATGACTGTGGTAGCTAATGAAAAAAATGAGTTGATTCCATTAAGACCTGTCACGGGGTGGCGAGTCTGTATGGATTACCGAAAGCTAAACTCCTGGATTCTCCGTGATCATTTCCCCATGCCCTTTATGGATCAAATGCTGGATAGATTAGCTGGAAGGGGTTGGTACTGCTTTTTGGATGGATATTCGGGGTACAACCAAATATCTATCGCCCCGGAAGATCAGGATAAAACCACTTTCACCAGTCCCTATGGTACGTTTACTTTTAGACGCATGCCCTTTGGACTTTGCAATGCTCCTGCAACATTCCAAAGATGCATGATGTCTATATTTTCTGATATGGTGGAGAACACATTAGAAGTCTTCATGGATGACTTTTTGGTAGTGGGTGATGCATTTGATGATTGCTTGACTAATTTGGGTAAAGCATTGCAAAGGTGTGAAGAGTCAAACCTCGTCCTGAATTGGGAGAAATGTCATTTCATAGTGAAGGAAGCATTGTATTATGGCACCAGATCTCTATGAGAGGTCTAGAGGTGCATAGAGCCAAGATAGAAGTCATCGAGAAACTACCTCCACCCATTTCAGTAAAGGGTGTGAGGAGCTTTCTTGGTCATGCCGGTTTCTACCGAAGATTCATTAAAGATTTCTATAAGATTGCTAACCCTTTGTGCAGGTTGCTTGAAAAAGAGACTAAGTTTGTATTTGATGCTGAGTGTTTGAGGGCGTTTGAGTGACTGAAAGAAAAGTTAGTGGATGCTCCTATTATAATTGCCTCGGATTGGTCCAAACCGTTCGAAGTAATGTGCGATGCGAGTAGTGTTGCACTTGGAGCTGTTCTGGGATAGAAGCGAGACAAACCTTTTCACCCCATTTATTATGCTAGTAAAGCATTGAATGGGGCACAAAAGAACTACACAGTGACAGAACAGGAGCTGCTGGCTGTTGTATACGCTTTTGAGAAATTCAGAGCGTACTTACTTGGTACAAAAGTGGGGGTGCACACAGATCATGCAGCCTTGAGGTATTTAATGACCAAGAAGGATGCAAAACCTCGACAAATCCGATGGGTGCTATTGTTGCAGGAATTTGACTTTGAAGTCAAAGATCGGAAAGGGTGTGAAAATCAGGTGGCGGACCATCTGTCTAGGCTTGAGAGGGAAGAGAAAGTAGTAGATGAACCGGAGATTGATGATGCATTCCCGGATGAGCAGGTGATGGCCGCGTCACTTGATATAGTGCCTTGGTATGCTAATTTCGCAAATTATGTGGTGAGTGACATGATCTCGGAAGATTTGAACTTCCACTAGAAAAAGAAATTTCTCCATGATGCAAGTAAGTTTTTCTAGGATGAGCCATATTTATTCTGGTTGTGTGCTGACAACATAGTAAGGAGATGTGTACCGGAAGTGGAAATGACAAGCATCTTGCAAGCTTGTCATTCGTCCCCAGTTGGAGGACATCATGCGGGTAATCGAACCGCCCGAAAAATCTTACAGTGTGGTTATTATTGGCCGATAATCCAGAAAGATTCATACGAATTTGCCAAGTTCTGTGATCAATTCCAATGAAGAGGAGCAATCTCTCGCCGACAAGATTTGCCCATGTCCACTATTTTGGAGGTTGAGTTGTTCGACGTATGGGGGATAGATTTCATGGGCCCTTTTGACAGCTCTTATGGGAACTGTTACATCTTGGTAGCGGTGGATTATGTTTCAAAGTGGGTAGAGGCGGTTTCTTTGGCCGATAACGAAGGGAGAAGTGTTGTGGCTTTTCTAAAAAGAAACATCTTTGCTCAGTTTGGCACCCCTCGCACAATCATAAGTGATGGAGGGTCAAATTTTTGCAATAAGGTATTCCGGGCTGCTCTAGTAAAATATGGGGTGAAGCAACACAAAGTAGCCACACCTTATCACCCCCAAACAAGTGGGCAAGTCGAAGTGTCGAACTGTGAAATTAAAGAGATATTGGCAAAGTCTGTTAATGTGAACCAGCGAGATTGGGCAAGAAAGCTGGATGACGCACTCTGGGCGTACCGAACAGTGTTTAAAATGCCAATAGGTATGTCTCCTTACCAATTTGTTTTTGGTAAAGCTTGTCACTTGCCCGTGGAACTTGAGCACAAAGCCCTTAGGGCGCTCAAAAAGTTAAATCTCAGTTGGAGAGATGCAGCGGAATTAAGGTTGGAACAATTGAATGAGATGGATGAGTTCCGATTGCGAGCATATGAGAGATCCGCTATCTACAAGGAACGAATGAAGCTATACCATGACAGAAAAATTGAGAAGAGGGAGTTCAAAGTTGGGGACTTGGTATTGTTGTTCAACTCCAGGTTCAAATTATTTCCCGGAAAACTCAAATCCAAATGGTCCGGACCATTAAAAGTACACCAAATGTTTCCATCCGGTGTGGTTGAACTCGAAAATACGGATGGTGAGTTGTTCAAAGCCAATGGGCAGAGGGTAAAGAAATACCTAGGCCTCCCGGATGAGGTACATGTTCTGTCTCTGGTGTATCTTGATGAAGTCTGAGTAATCAAGACAACCACCTCATGCCGCGACGTTAAATCAGACGTTGAATGGGAGGCAACCCATGAATTGTTGTTGTATTATGATCTTAGGAAAATTTGATTTGTTAGAATTGGTTAATTTTTGCGTTGAGTGTGCAGGTGCAAAAATGTGGAAGTAATAGTATGTTCTGTCTACGGGTGACGGTTCCTGGTGGCGGGTCGTCAACTGAATGACAGACCGTCACACAAACCGTCACAGTCGGGCAAATATTTGTCCCCACTGTTTAGTGGTGACGGTAAGAGTGACAGACCGTCACAACTTTGGTGGACCGTCATTCCAGGACGTCACCAAGTCACTCGCAAGGGATCACTGTTTATGTAAGACGCACTAAGTGACGGGCCGCCAGGTTGTTGATGGACCGTCACTTGGGCCACCAAATCAGGTAAGTATTCAATTTTTGGTGCCCCGACCCAAAACCAACCTGACCCGCTACTCACCTAAACCCGCTTAAATATATTGAAATCACCTTCATCATCTTCCCACTCATATTCTACTCTCAAGCTCCAACCCTCCATTAAAATCAAAATCCTCTCTTCCCCAAGAAAATCCCACATCCCAATCGTCCCTTTTTCACCAGTCGTCCAAAACGCAAGAACCAAATTACCAGTCGAAGAATAGGGTTGTCCATTGGTTCTATAAATCCAAAAGGAATAGAAGTTTTTTTTTTCTCTCACTAACAAAATCAAGGTATGATTCTAAACTCTTCCTCGTTGGAATTATTGAGTAACATTATGTCAAAATACCGGAGGAAATTGTTGGGTTTGTATATTTGTGAATTGTGATATTGTAAATGTTATTGGGTATGAGTGGTGTTGTTGTTTGAAATCATAAATTTGACATAGGTGAATTCTTGAGTAACCCATGGGATTAAATACATGATGGGTGGTGACTTTGTTAAACCAAATCCCACAAAGAATGGTAAAACCCCGAATAGAGCACAAGGTGTTCGAGGAAATGCCTCAAAGAGAGTAAAACACGCTGTCTCAACCTGACGGTTGGCATGACGGCCCATCACACATGTGACGAACCGTCAGTTAAGCCGTCAACAATAAACAGTTCACTGTCTTAGAGTGACGGCCGGTGTGATGGTCCGTTACCCATGTGACTGACCGTCACCCAAACCATCACTCCGAGACAGTGGCCATAGTTGAGTGTTTTCCTGTTCTCATGTGTTTGAAATTGTTCACGTGCAGGTACATGGCCCCCAAAAAAAACCACCTCGCAGTCAAGCACAAAAGAGGAAAGAAAGAACTACCACTTGGACCCTAATAGATGAATCGAGTAGCGAAGAAGAAGCAGTTGAAGCCTCGACTTACCAGACTAGGCTATCCAAACGAAGAAACACCCAAGTCTCCCAGTCTGAAGAGGAGAGTGGGTCCTCTAGCAGTAGGTCGGGGAGTGACAGTGGATCTGAAGAAAGTGGTAGCTCCAGCCCCAGTTCGGAGGATGTAAGTGGTACTAAAACCACCAAAAATGCAGAGAGGGCACCTATGGATAGAGAATCAATCCGGTGGGCATTTGAGGGTGCTCAGAAGCACTATTTTGACGGTCTTACCAAAACAATGTCGAGGAGCCACAAAAGACCGATAGCTTAAGAAGTTCAAATTATTACCACGAATCTGCCAGAATACCCAGTTCTTCAGACACAGTTTCAGAGGTACCAACTTGAGTGGATGAGCTCACCTCCGGGATTCTATTATCCATAACTAGTCTGGGAATTCTATGCCAACTATTTGGCACTGTTGGAGAGCAGATGTGAGAAAGGAAAAGGGGTTAAATTAGCACCAAGGCAGGACAGGGTTGTGGTTCGGGGTAAACAAGTAAACATCTCCCGAGAGACAATTAACAGAGTCCTCTTCAGCCCTGAATACATTCCTCCACCTGATATGCCGGAGTTTCATGACAATATTGCCAACACATACTCACAGAGACCATGGTTAGCACAGACATTGATTGATGGCTCACCATCTTGGCTAACTCAGAGGGGACGGATATCGAAGCAATCACTAAGCTTCGTAGCAAAGTTTTGGTGGGCTGTTGTGTGATACAGGCTATTTCCAATAGGTGGAGACGCTAATTTGGATTAGGGAAGAGCCATCCTTGTGTCAAGTTTGATAGCCGGGTACGTCATCAACTTCGAAATGATAATTGCAGACGAGATGCGGACCAGGTCCATAAAAACTACTTCTTTTTTGTCGTTCCCATGTCTGGTTACTGAGCTATGCAGGCATTCAGAGGTACCGATATTGGATGGTATTGATGAGCAAGTGACAGCGTCATCCACGCAAAATATTGACAAATCAAAGGATGACACTAAGTTTGACATGAGGATTCATAAGCCTTAGATCTTTGAGGAACCAACTACAACCACCTCCGAGGCGACCGATACTCCATCAGGCATAGAGATGCCACTTCCGGTGTCTGATCCGAAGACTTCACAAACAATGAGAGCTACTGCCGAAAGCTCTGGCACTACAGCAAGGCCTCCTCTACCACCGGAATATAACATGAATCCCCAAAATTTTGCTAAAATGGTGCGGAAGCAGAAAAAGATGGATAAACAAATTGCCGCTTGGATGGACTTGTTCAAACCCACCATTGATGAAGCAATACAGAAGGCTATGAAGCCATTTAAGGGGCTGCGTGCAAGGGTCGATGCGATGGAAACCCGGATGGAGGCAAGGCTAAATGAAATAAGCATCCCAGACCTGGCAAGATTTAATGTGGAATTGAAGAAGGTAAAGGATGGTATCACCGCCCTCAAGCAAGAAAAAGTGCTTTATGATGAGACTTCGGAGTTCGTGGACTTGGAAGAAGAAACCACAATAGTGGATTTGATGGGTCGGCCACTGAGAATTAATGAACCCCAAGCAGGTGAAGGTGGGGTAAAGAAGTCAAAGAAGAGAAAGCACAGAAAGAAATCAGCTGAGGAGGACGAGTTAGAGGTGGCAAAGCAGCGGTCGGTAGTAGACGAGAAGCTGCGATAGGAAAGAGTATGTGCCCAAGCAGGTGGGGCATCATCCAGTGCAGTACCGGAATCCGGAGAGACTCCATATGTTAATGAGCTGCGTACGCCGGCCAAAACCGGTGTGACTGATCCTCATACCGAAACCTAAATTTCCCAGGTACCCCTATGCCTTTGTTCTGTATATCTGTTTCGTTGAGCATTGAGGACAATGCTAGATTCTTTTGTTAGGGGTAGGGGTATTACCACCGAAGGTTTTTGTTGTCGTGTTTCTTTTCCTTCGGTGTGCTATCTAGTAGAACCAGCATGTTTAAGTTGTTTTTATTTTCATTAGTAGGTGATGTTGTAGCAAGCATGGCTGTGAATGGTTAAAATAAAAAGGATCCCCCTCCGAAAAAGTTGTTTTTTGTACTTGTGTATGGAAAATTTACTGTTATGGATCCTTGAGTGTCTTTGTATGCATGTGCGAAGAACGATCTTGTTTAGCCGGAATTGTTGTTTCAATGATTGGTAGTGTATGGTTTCCTGATGCCAAGTGTTATAAAATCTTACTCTGTGCATGCATCTAGAACTTGCTAGGTCTATTTTGTTAAGCTTGAAGTTGGTTTCTTAGGAAAGGATCACAGGCCCTTTTTGTGTGCAGTCCACTTAACCTATAAGACTGTCTAAATGCAAATAATCCCTTTGATCCCTGTTTGATCCATAATTGACCCTATTATTTCAATAACCTGTCACTGTTTCTTTTTAACTTTGAATCCCTATCTTGGCCCTGGTCCTTCCTTGGACATCGTGCACCTCAACTCAGGCAATCAGCCTAAGTTGAGGGTGGCTACTATATAGGTAAATGATAAGAAAAATAGGATGGACAAGATTGGTTGTGGATAGAAGGAAAATTTCATGTGTGTGCCTAAGAAAAGAAAGAAAAAAAATGAAAAAGAGATGAAAAAGAATTGTCAAAATAAAGAGGCCGCACTTGTAGCTATAAAGAAGGAAATAAAAAGGTGAATAAGGATGGACGAAGTAAAGTTAAGTGGAAATAGTAGGTCGGTGATTCCAAGGAGGGTTTAGTCACTATTCCCCAAACATATCTTACCTGCACCTGAAGCCTCATTACAAGCCAAAACAAGTCCTGTAGTGATCATGAGCGGCTTTCTGAAAAACTGAAATAGAATAGCAAGGGCAAGCCTATGGCATCGCATGTGCATTGTTTGAAATCATTTGTGAGCGTGAGCGTTTTACGTAGTTCCAAAACTCTGTGTGTGGGACTTCCTTGTGGTGAGGGAATCGGGATTTCAATATTACTTTCTGATTGTTGGGATAGCGATTCATGTATTTGTAGGATGTTCATTCACATCTTCATGACACCCTTTGATCCTGACGAGTTAGCTTTTCAGAACACTTTTGTAGTACCGGGGGAGCTTGGTTTGAATTGCTTGAATCATTGATTAGCCATGGTTTCTAGAAACATGTTCTATAGAGTCGTAGTTGAGTCATCAGTTTTATTTCTGTTGTCATGTTGCTTGAGGACAAGCGAACATTTTAAGTTGAGGGTGTTGATGTGCCGGTATTCTACGGCACATTTGACACCTTTAACTAAGAATACTCGCAAGTTTTTGAGCAACCTTTTGTGGTTTTTGATGTTTTTATGTTGTATTTGCAGGAAATGGAGACAAGGATAGAAAGGAAGTGAAAAATACTCAAAGCTAAGTAGCACTGGTTAGGCTTGACGGAGGGCCTGACGGCTCGTCACACAGGTGACTGACCATCAGGGGAGCCACCAAACCTGGAAGCAGCTAAAGGATGCACTGGTTATGGTGACGGTTGGCGTGACGGCCCGTCACACCCGTGACTGCCCGTCAGCCAAGCCGTCAAATTAGAGCTAATAGAGATCATGCACTGGTTATGGGTGACGGTTGGTGTGACAGGCCGTCACACCTGTGATTGGCTGTCAGCCAAGCCATCAAGTTAGAGCTAATGGAGACCATGCACTGGTTATGGGTGACGGTTGGCGTGATGGACCGTCACACCTGTGACTGACCGTCATCCAAGCCGTCAACGCGAAGCGGGACTCCGAAAATTCTATTTTTGGACTTTATTTCCTGGATTGCTATAAATACCCAGTGTTAGGGTTATTTTAATTATTCATTAACTAATATTTTGTCAGACGTTTTGAACGAGTTTGGGAGGAGAAAACACGACACAAACACGTTTTCTTTTTCTTCTTCTATTGTTCTTGGGATTTTGGCTTCTTGTTCTTGGATAATTGAAGCTTGTGTTCATATATCGTAAGAATCTTTTCTCTCTATTATGAATATGATTTTCTTCTCTTTCCCTAATAGCATGAGTAGCTAACTTCCCACAACTAGGGTTGTGGGAGCCATGGCAAAAGTAGCAATATAAATTTTGGGTAGCATTGGGTTCAATCTATATGTTGTCACATTGTTAATCATTCATTATTAATGTTTTCTAGTGGTTTCAAACATTAGGACATGCCTAGGTTTAATTTGCTTGAGCAAAGAGATTAAAACCGGAAAATTTGATTAACTACGAGGATTCGAGACTACCAACTCTCCTCTTATGATTAATGTTGTAACTAGATTACTCTACTTGATGTTTAGGATTGAAATAAGAAAGTTCACCTTTTCAACTTCGAGATAATTGAAAAGGAAATTCGTCTATTTGGTTGAGAAACGTTTAGATGATACCATTAATTCAATCACATCGTGATATGCATATAGAAAGAACCCGGTTAAGCTTTGAGTCAAAATTGTTACGACGCCATGGTGAACACTTCCCTAGTTCATTCTCGCATTGATTATTAACTCGTGAAAATTTGATGCTTGTTAGTTAACTTGGGTGAATTTGACATTTAAATCCCCCCCCCCAAATTACCGGAAACTATCGATTACTAGTCAACTAAGTCACTAACGACTTAATTTACACCTTATTCCCTGTGGGTTGACCCCAACCTTAGTTGGGTTCTATATTTGACAGCGACCGCTTACGCTTCGTAATTAGAGTCGTAATTTGGGCGTATCAAAATTCACAGTAGAAGCAACAATTAATAGAGCTTAAGGAAGATAGGGTTCTGAGATATCAAGGTCGTCTAGGTGTACCTAACATCGAGGAGCTTTAGGAGAAAATTTTAGCAGAAGTTCACTATTCTCGTTATTCAATCCATCCAGGAGTGACAAAGATGTATCATGATCTTCAACAAATTTACTAGTGGAATAATATGAAGAGAAATATTGCAGAGTTTATAGTTCGATGCCCCAATTGTCAACAGGTAAAAATTGAACACTAGAGACCCAGAGGGCTAACTCAAAGTATAATGATACCAACCTGGAATGGGAGGTGATCAACATGGATTTTATTGCAGGATTACCTCGTACTTATCGAAAGTATGATTCCATATGGGTGAATGTATATAGACTTACAAAATCAGCTCATTTTTTACCAGTCAGGAAAACGTATACTGCTGAAGATTATGACAAGTTGAATTTTAGTGAAATAGTTTTACTTCGTGGTGTCCCAATTTCCATCATTTCAGACATGGGTGCTTAGTTTACAATAAATTTCTATAGGTCTTTCCATAAAGGCTTAGGTACTCAAATAAGTCTCAATGCAGCTTTTCATCCACAGACAGATGGACAAGTTGAACGCACTATTCAGACACTCGAAGATATGCTATGAGCTTGTGTACTAGATTTTAAAGGGTTTTGGGATGACCATATTCCACTAATTGAGTTTGCTTATAATAATAGCTTCTATGCAACCATTCAGATGACTCATTATGAAGCTTTATATGGTCGAAAGTGTAGATCACCGATTGAATGGTTTGAAATTGGGAAAGCAAAATTATTATGGCCCGACCTAGTTAATCAAGCAATGGGAAGGTGATGCTAATTCGAGAAAGATTACTAACAGCCCATAGTAGGCAGAAATCATATGCAAATGTGCGATGTTGGGATTTTGAATTTAATGTTAGTGATTGGGTTTTCCTAAAGGTTTTTACCCATGAAAGGCGTTATGCAATTTGGTAAAAAGGGAAAGTTTAGTCCAAGATATATTGGACCATATAGGATCATTCAGAGGTTAGGAAAGTGGCATATGAGCTAGAGTTACACACAGAATTGGAGGCAGTCCATCCTGTATTTCATGTGTCAATGCTACAAAGGTGCATAGGTGATCCTTCACATATTATGCCTATCAAAGATATTCAACTTTTTGAAGACTTATCCTATGAGGAAGTACCAATTTCTATCCTAGATCGTCAAGTTAGGAATCTCAGAACCAAAGAAGTACCCTTAGTAAAGGTGTTGTGGAGAAATAATAATGTCGAGGAAATGATGTGGGAAGCCGAGAAAGAAATGAGGAAAAAGTATCCCCATTTATTTATGCCATCAAGATAGTATTGAGGTAAGTCATATCCTTATCTTCTTAATATTTTTTCTACTGTGCAAATATGATCAGGTTTGAACATGTGCAAATGATTGCATTTAAATGTTATCTTTCTAACTCCACCAACCTCTTGTTGATTCAAGTCCAAAGTAAAAATTTATGGGCATTTTAGTGAAGCACTATCAGCTGTCAAAAGCTAACAGGCTGGCCGACGGGCGTGGCTCATTCTCACGGGCTTGCTGACGCCCGTGGTGGAAACCCGTGGGAACCAACCAGTGAGCCCTTTTGTCCCCCTGTAAGGACCGCGGTTTGGTCTGAAGTCCCATGGGGGCCACGATGGCTCGTGGGAAGCCCCGTCCGGTGACTTTTCTGCCTTTTTTTAGCATTTAAGTTATGGGTAGTTAGGTCCTTTCCTTACCTCAGGTCTTTCTCCTCATCTTTTAAACATCCAAAAGGGGTTATTCCTCATAAGAACATCACTCTATCTCTAAATAATTCCCTCAAGACTCTAAGTCAAGGTACCTAGGGTTTCAAGCAAGCAAGATCATAGAAGTTCAAGCAAGGAAGTCTCTCAAGAGTTTTCTTTCAGATTTCTTCTCCAAGTCTCCACCTCCAATATTAAGAATTCCTCTACAAGCTTCATCCCTAAAGTTCTAACTAGAAGTTCTTCATGTTTCAGGTATGTGGGTATTCAACATGAGTTCCTTTCACCCTTGTGTCCAAAAATTCTGCCTTTTAAATTGATTTTATGACTTGCTAAATTAGGGTTCTCATCCAATTCTCATGGGTTTCTCTATAAATTGTTTTCTCATGATTCTTCAATGGATTTTAATTCTAAATTGCATGGATTTTTATAAGTGATTTTCTATTCATAATTTTAAGGCTAATTCTTGTCCAATTTATGAAATTAGGGTTCTTACTCAAATTGGGGAAAATTTAGTGGTTCAGTTTTAAAGCATCAATCCATGGTCTCTCATCACTTATCTATGGTTTATTTGAGTTTACTTAATCGATTTCACAATCCCATGCATGAAGAGTGAATTCTAGTATTCTTTCATTAAAATGAATCTTTTCAATTAAAGGTTTGACATGTTTAGATAACATGGCCTCTAGTATGATGAAATTGCATGTCTACTTCTTCAAGTTATGAATTTAGAAAGAAAAGTGTATTTTGAATCGTGGCTATACTAGGCCCTAAGACTTATGATTTTGTATTGCATGACATCAGATATGTCCTTATGCTTTCAAACAGATTTGACATCAGATATGTCCTTATGCTTTCAAACAGATTTGACATCAGATATGTCTTTATGCCTTCAAACAGATTTGACATCAGATATGTCACTAGTTATGATCAGTATTGGAATCATATATGCCCCAGTATTATATGAGCTATATGTATATTTTGGGAGTAGTATTTAGCACTGAGTTGGACAGGGTGAGAGTACCCTTAGTCCTAGAATTACGTGCCCCTATAGGTTTATAAGTCCCCTCTGTTGGGCATCATATTAGTGATCATGCCACAGTCATGCCTCTATACCCTGTCAAGGTATATTGGGTCCTCTCGATGGGGCATATACATCAGATTCCATGTAGCTCACATGGTCTATGTCCGTTAGAGAACCTCCCACAGAAATAGTTTTAGGTTTTTAAATGCATTGACTCTTTGCTTTTAGATTTTATACTTTCTACTATTACTATGATTCTAAAGGTGTTTTCATCTTATGATATTGCATTGATTCATTTCATTACAAATTTTACTATCATAATATGATTTCAGTTTTAGTTATGCTTTAAGTATGTTTTACCACGACATATGCATGATATCAATTTTAAGCACGCTTTCAAGTATATTTTATCATGATATATGCATATCTCTCATACTCAGTACATTCCATAGTACTTACCACATTTTTTTTGCTGCATCCTATTATGATGTAGATTCTGTAGCCCGCTCCCAAATTTGTGGCTGGTAGATTAGCAGCACATCCAGCCAGCTTGGTGGATCCTCTTCCTTTGAGGACTTGGAGTTTAGCTTCATTTCAGTATTTAGTTTGTTTCCTTCAGCTTTCAGTATTTAGAGTTTGCTGGGGACTTATTCCAGCAACTCCTTAGTAGTAGAGGCTTTCAGACATAGAGTCAAATATCCAGCTGTATTCAGATTATCATTTTTAGACTTATATTTTTATAAATAGATTTAGTTGTGGATTACTTCAGTTAAGCTTCCGTCCTTATGTTTGTTCATTTTTTAAGTCATGCTAATGCCAGAGGGTTATCTTGAGGTCACTTGTGATCTTGAGTCCCATGTTACGTCCAAGAGGTAGTCTCAGGGCATGACAAAGTTGGTATCAGAGCATCAGGTTCAAGAGTTCTAGGGTGTCTGAAAGCCACGTTAAGTAGAGTCTTTCTCATGGGTGTGAAGGGTGCCACATTTATGAGGGAGAGGCTACGAGATGTTTTTAGGAAGACTCCACTTCTTTCATGTTCTTTAAAGTACGATAGAGTTTAACACTATTTACCCCCATATTTATACATTGTTCCCAGTTTCGTTGCTTATACTTCATATATGAGGTTCCAAAAGTAGTAAATGTCAGATTATCTATCAGCGAGGTGCTCTCAGATCTCTTCCAGAACTTTGTTACTAATTATTCCTCAAGAAGGAAAAGTGTGTACCTAGATCCTTGGGTAGTGTTGCCACCCGACAGATGATGTGTTGTAAGCCATTAGTAGTAGCATGGACCTAGAGCTAGAAGTATGAAGTCAGGAGTGTATTAGCCTAGGGGGAAGAATAGCATTTGGTTAGAGCATGCATTCAGAGTTTTCTTCTATTAGATAGGTGATGGGATGATACATCCCTTGGTCTGGACTAAAGAGTAGTAAGTTATTGTTCTAGTACAGACCAAGTATAGGATGGGAATAAAAGGATGACAGTATGAGAGAGATAATGATGGTTTTTGAGGGATTTATCTGGTAAGTATGGTATAGTATAATGTAGGAGTTTAAGTTTGTAAAATTACAGCAAGTGTGAATATGCGAGCATGATATATATATGTGGGCCAGAGAAGGATATACGGTTTTAAGCCTGTCAGTAAAGGCTTTAACGCATTTGGTGTGATATGTAGTAGAAAGAGAGGACTTTGAGAGTTAGAACCATGTAAGCTTGACATGTTATTATGAGGGATATGTTGACAGTTATGAGTATGATATGGACAGCCCTTATATGAGATAGAAAGGTTGAGGCCAAGACTTTTAGGTAAGGGAGAGCCTTAAACTATAGAAGGAAATGTACACTCAGACTAACTTCTAGGGTAGTGTTTGCTCTGTTAGGGTAGAATGATCATAGTTCAGTTGAGAGGTTAGTGAGAGGTCCACAGACTTCAAAAGGTAGCACGAACCCAAGGGGGAGATATTGTAGTAACCTCGGTATCCGGACCAGCTTTCAAACTTAGAACCAAGAAATTGTTTTTGCAATCTTAGACCCAACAGGAAGCTGCCACGAGCGTCAGAGCTCCAACGGATCATAGGGAGCATTGTGTAAATTATCCAGTGGCTCTGAACCATAATTTTCCTGACTCGACGGCCTAGGGCGACAGGTGTGGCATCCTCCATGGGATGTCGACCCTGCCGTGATAATGACCCAGTGGCCTTTTCCCAACCCTTCCTATGTTTTGATGGGCGGTCACCACGAGCGTCGCAGTTGCGACAGGCCGTGAGAACCCACCGTGGAAATAATTCAGCAACCCCAGAACCTCAGCCAGCTGTTCTGATGACCTGGTCTGACGGCCCATCGTGGTTTTGACGACTGTCGGGTAGCCCCTCTGGCAGGAAATTTCCTGCAATTCTTCCTTTAAGTCAGGGGTAATTTGATTTTATCCCCTATTAGCCTAAACCTTCTCCATTTCCCTCATTCTAAATTCCAAAATGGAAAGAACTCCACTCATCCAAGATTCAAGCTCCAAGCTAAGGATCTCCATCTTCAAGTCTCCATCCCTCAAGGTTCTAGCTTAGAAGTCTTCAATTCTATTATGTCTCGTTGTAGAAGTTCTTCAAGTTGCAGCTCCTAGAGATGCTAGGGAAGAGAGTAGAAGTCTTGGATAGTGTAAGATATAAGAAACTATAAGGTGACCATAGTTATAAGTTTTAATATTGTAATGAAATACATATGGGCTTTTGTTGTACGCGACTAGTGATCCCATTCTTAAGAGCTCAAGGTTAGTTGATTTTTGTGATAAGAAGGAACTTTATTCTTAGGGGGTAACTCTAGATGCAAGAAATTTAGTGGAGGTAAGCTTGAACATGGTTGAAGAAGGTAGTCAAACTCAGACCTTAGTATCTACAGGTATGCTTGTGAAACTTTTAGTTACAAATGGTAAGTGTGTTATTCAGATAAGTTAGTGTAGTTAAAAAGGTGTTCTTAATCTTAAAAGTTATCAGCTGTGTTGTTTAGGCGAGAATAGTCTTGTTCTTACTCCCTACCCAGGGTGCTCATATCATATCAGTTTATACCTACCGTTAATCATTCGTAAGGCCATAAGACCCTACGTTCAACAAAGTCCATGGTAGTAAGTTCAGTTTAAGAAAGAATAGTTTTCTCGTATAGCTACTCCTCTTAGTTTAATGTTTTATTTAGTTGATTATGATCCCTAAGAATGTGTTCGATCGCTATGAGTTTTAGTTGAGTCTTTACTCTTAATCCAGACTAGTTATCATGTTAGATATTTGGTTTTATATTCCATTAATTATACCTATGCTCTCAGTATGCATATATGTTTCATGAATCCATCGCAGTTTATATTTCAGGCAAAAATCTGTTACCATGAAATACTTTAGCTATTAGAACTCCATTGATAGGATTTCAACCCTTTTCCCCCTCCAATCTGAACTTAGTAGTCTTCATTCGAGGACGAATGATCCCAAGGGGGAGATATTGTAACACCCTAGAAATTCTAATCCTAGATCCGAATTGTTCTTCATGTGTTGTTAGAATCAAACTAGATGAATTTTTCTATGAATCTAAGTATTTAGGTCAATTCCTATCTTTTGAAGGAGTGTTATATGTGAATCTAAGTCATAAAGGACCCCTAGCTCAAAACTGAGTTGAAAGCGCTTCTACCGATTTAGTTTTCATGTAAGTTCTTACTAGGGTCAACTTCAATTGATCATAACCCCTAGAATATAAATACATGTGTTGAGCTACCAAAGACGTAATAATCCCTAAAGAAGCTATTAAATATATCCTTAAATTAAGGAGTTGGTATAGTTGGCCGTGATAGTGTAGTGATTCTATCTCGAATTTGGATCCCAAATTGACGGGTGCTTTACTTTCTTTATTAGTAGGCTAATCGAGAGGTTACATTGCCTAGTAACCACCAAATTAAAGGTGTTTGAATTATCTTTCCAACACCACTGACCTCTTGTTGATACGAGTCCGGAGTAAAATGTTATGGGCATTTTAGTGAAGCACTGTCAGCTGTCAAAAAAATGACGGGCTGGCAGACGGGCGTGGCTCATTCTGACGGGCTGGCCGATGTTTGTGGCTCCCACGACAGCCCGTCGTGGAAGCCCATGGAAACCAACTAGTGAGCCCTTTTGGCCCCTTGTAAGGGCCACGGTTGGGTCTGACAGCCTGTGGGGGCCACGATGGCCCGTGGGAAGCCCCGTCCGGTGACTTTTTTGCCTTTTTTTTAGCATTTAAGTTGGGGGTAGTTTGGTCCTTTCCTTACCTCATGTCTTTCTCCTCATCTTTTAAACACCCAAAAGGGGTTATTCCTCATAAGAACATCACTCTATCTCTAAAGAGTTTCCTCAAGCCTCTAAGGTAATGTACCTAGGGTTTCAAGCAAGCAAGATAGTCTCTCAAGAGTTTTCTTTCAGATTTATTCTCCAAGTCTCCACCTCCAACCTTAAGGATTCTTCTCCAAGATTCATCCCCAAAGTTCTAGCTAGAAGTTCTTCATGTTTCAGGTATGTGGGTATTCACCCTTGTGCCCAAAACCTCGGCCTTCTTAATTGATTTTATGAATTGCTAAATTAGGATTCTCACCCAATTCTCATGGGTTTCTCTATAAATTGTTTCCTCATGATTCTTCTATGGATTTTAACTCTAAATTGCATGGATTTTTATAAGTGGTTTTCTATTCATAATTTTAAGGCTAATCCTTGTCTAATTTATGAAAATAGGGTTCTTACTCAAACTGGGGAAAACTTATGGGTTTAGTTTTAAAGCATCAATCCATGGTCTCTCATCACTTATCTATGGTTTATTTGAGTTTCCTTAATCGATTTCACAAGCCCATTCATGAAGAGTGAATTCTAGTATTCTTTCATTAAAATGCATCTTTTCAAGTAAACGTTTGACATGTTTAGATAACATGGCCTCTAGTATGATGAAATTGCATTTCTACTTCTTCAAGTTATGAATTTAGAAAGAAGAGTTTATTTTTTATTGTGGCTATATTAGGCCCTAAGACTTATGCTTTAGTATTGCATCACATCAGATATGTCCTTATGCTTTCAAACAGATTTGACATCATATATGTCCTTATGCTTTCAAATAGATTTGACATCAGATATGTCTTTATGCCTTCAAACAGACTTGACATCAGATATGTCACTAGTTATGATCAGTATTGGCATCAGATATGCCCCAGTATTATATGAGCTATATGTATATTTTAGAAGTTTTATTTAGCAACGAGTTGTATAGGGTGAGAGTACCCTTAGTCCCAGAACTACGTGACCCCGAGACTGCCTCCTATATCTCGTGTCCCGTGTTACGTCCAGAGGTCTAGCTTATATTTTGACCATGTTATGTATATGTACAGTTTATTGGTAGTCCAGGGCCCTGTCCTGGATATGAGATGTTTTACTTACTCGTAGAGTCTTGTAGATTTGTATATGTATATCAGTGTTGGGTATGTCCTTATCGGCCTTATTATTACCTATCTACTATGATATTAGCCTTGTCGGCCTTGAGTTGTTTACCTACTGTTAAGCTATCAGTGTTCCTAATTGCTATACTTAGAGACCTTGCCGGTTTCAGACCCCCAATAAGTTCAATAGAGATACACTTGATTTTGGCACTCTCGGCCTTTTAGGGCTCCAGGTGCCGGTCCCACCTCCCCTTTTTTGGGGTGTGACAAAGGTTCTCTCTAAACTTGGAAAAACAATCATTATTTACTCGCTTTTAGTTCTCTCAATTTGTTTTAGATTTTAAGTTACTACAAACTCTTGCTTTAAATACTTGTGTACTTGTTTATTCTAGCGGTATACGAATAATTTAGAATGTTTGTTAAGTTATAAGTATCTTGTGTATGATACTTGGACAAACCAGTCTATATTACTTGGACGACCACATACACTTGCGTGTGAGTTGGAAGTCGCTAATATGTTTTTGGCGCCATTGCCGGGGATATAGAAATAAACAAATTTCTAAATTTTCTTATACGACTCTATGATTCAAGTATTGACAACTGGATCTTAGCTTTTTAAAAATTTGCAGGTACATACTTTGAATTGTTGTCACACTGGCAAGGATTAAAGACTTAGTGGAACCACACCCTGAACCCAAAAGATTATTTCACCATAGGAGAAGGGCAGTAGCACTTTACCTGATTCCACAGGTTCAGGAGGTGGTTGCTAATCCAACCCAGTTAGTTGAACAACTTGAAGTTGCCCTAGTAGAAATGGCAGCACCTAGGCTAGTAAGAGACGCGGAAATCCCACTTGTGACTAATGTCACATCCAATATTCTGAAACCAGCAGCGAGTAGTGATAAACGCTCAAATCATACTCCCCAAGTATGGAGGCACGACAATCGTCAAGAAAAACACATTTATAAGTACCCAATAGGTGTCGGGATCATACCTACAGAGACTTGATGCTAGCTATATGAAGATTGTATCAAAAGGAGTTCACAAGGAGAGTTAATGCTTAAAACACGAAAGTAAAAGATTGGGGGAATTGGGATTCTGTCACTACAATCGCAATTTGTAATGAAGCAAATAAGTAAAGCTAGTGTACCAACTTGAGTAGGAGACTAGGGATGTGTATCCAATGGGGCTTTAATGTGGGATAGGGTGTGTATAAATTAACACTTATTCTCGCTTATTGACACAAGTAGCATTGGCCATGAGTATAGTTGTTTATCTCTCGATCAATAACCATATATCCGATAATCCCTGTTAGAGCATTATCGATTAAATCAACAAGCAACCAATATCTAGCTTGGGGAGGTCACACTCTCTCTAGCTAAGACCCTTAAGTAGGTGATTTTGTTGATATGAGCTATTTTTAGCCTCAAATCTAAATGGAGTCCAAAGTTCCCACTAGTAATCTCACATCTGAAACCATGAAATTTTCTTTCAAGCAACAACATAGTCAAGTAATGAAAAGTAATGTTTGCAACCACAAATTTTAGGATTAAAACTTGGTGAAACTACTAGACCCATGTCAAATAAGTAATTATAAGCGAGAATTACTAACACCCATACCCATTTGTCAAGCACCCATTATCAACACATCCCTAGACAAATGAAATTAGCCACTCATAATAAAGGAGAGAGATATACCAAATGGGTAAGTCAAATTCCTCTTAATTCAAGTGTAACTTCAAGTTCTAAGCTCAGCTTTTGTACACAAATGGTTAACCAAGATTTAAAACAGAGAATAGATTGAAACTCTCTTCTTATTGGAGAGGAAAACTTGTTCTCAAGGTAAAAAGCTCTTTATAATATTCAGGACTAAAGAATGTTATTTACAATTATGCCTAAATTGGCCTTTTATACTTTCCCAAAACGTCACAAATTTTTTGGACAAAATTGCCCTTCGGATGGTGTGCGACGTGACGTATGGTACACACATCGTGATGTGCACATTGCACACCTTCTTCATTTGAACTAGTGACTCAGCCAACTTAGGTGATGCCATGCAAAAGGGGTGCAGTTTGCACCATGAGTTATGTGAATCGCACAACAATCGCACCCTATGACAGATCCTTCAGGCAATCCAAAGCTTCATAGGGTGGGAGGTGTGTAATGCACCGCGGCTTGTGTGTGTCGCACAAGCGCCGCATCTCAAGGAAGAATATTTGTCTTTTTGCGATCACTTCACACTTCACTCCTTTTAAGCTCTTTTTGGGTCAATTTCCTTTTTTCCATCTTTGATCACAAGTACTTGCATAGACATCAATAAAGTCCATAAGAACCTCTAAATCTATTCAAAACATAGCAATAATTCATGGATAAAGGCTTAATAAGTTAGTAGATTACTGACTTATCAAACCCCCAAACATGAACTATTATTTATCCTCAAGAAACATACTCACAACGTAAGGAGTGAATTATGCTCTAGACTCAATCAAGGCACAAAAGACTGATATATACTAAAAATTAAGAAAAATAATAAACAAAAGACTCAACTATGATGCTCATCTCAATTTTAACCACCACAAACTCAAGGCATTTTGCCATTTCAAAACCTTTTCCAAAAGGACTTCATTTCACATTCAAAATCAAGGGAATTTTGTCATTCAAAACAAGACACTTAAGCTTCTCAAGTTATTGGCATTGACTGTCAAGGTTTGCCTCAAGATTTGCCGCACAACTTGTCTTATTCATTCCCCTTAATTGAGAGAGAGACTTTATATTTCAATTTGAGTGCATAATGCCACTCACCACAAGAGAGAATCATATTAACAATCAATCTATTCACAAAACAACAGGATTATAGGAGAACCAAGAAGACTCTCACTCTCTCAAGGAAGTTCAAGTGCACACACGTCGAACTATAGGCTTACCCTTAATGTAAATCGCCACTAATGTAGGGTATCCAAGCTCAGAATCACCAAGGACTTACGGGTTACGATGTTGGCTAGGGCTAAGGTACGGATTTCATTTGATTCAAGTGACTATGCCTCCCTAACGCTCTTTGTTCTCATTTCAAACATTTCTCAGATTTTTAAATTTCAACTTCACCTTATTTCTTCCTCACACAACCCAAGCTTCTCCTTTTCAATCATTATCATTCAAACTCCTTGTATCGCCTTTGTTTGGCAGCACCTATTCTTTCGTTTAATTTTTTCTCATTGGATCAATTTTTGGAGCATTTTTCAACTCAAACCTAAGGTGCTACCTTGCACTTGAAATGCATTGCTTTTCTTCTCCTCATTTGATCGCGTACACCCCAAAACTTAGGCATTTGCCTATGTTGTCTTTTCATTCCACCCCAAACTTAGGCTTTTAGCCTACTTATCACTTTCAAGCAATTAGGGAGGTCGGGTGCCAAGATAGAGATTCAAAAAGGTCAAGGTGTTAACAAGGTGCCAAAGAACGGTTACAAGCTTAAAGGGGTTCACTATGATTGATGTCATGGGTAGTTATTTGGGTGAAGTGTGTATTACAGAGGGACTAAGGTCATCTTCCAAGATCGGTCACACCTAGAATTTCCCCTTTAATCACATTCGGGGCAAGTTCTAGACAACATGCATGCACGAGAATCCAGGTAAATCCTCACCAAACAAGGCATCATGCCATAAGACTTCTTTAGTCTCAAAATCAATTGGGACAAATGATTTTCGATAAGCTATTCTGAGTTCATTACACATTCGTTTGTGAGTCAATCAAGCCAAAGCGAGGGTGTGCAAGTCATAACAAGAGAATACTTTTCCTCAAAAATTCATTTTCCTTCTTTCTTTTATTTTCTAAAATGATTTGCCAAGAAAATTTCTTCGGTGGGCCTATTTTGAGACGAGCAACTACGAACTCAATTTTAAACTAAAACTTGGCATTTTCCCTTAAGAAAGTAGCCTCTCAATCAATCTTAGGGAAACACCAACCTGGTTTGATGTAAAAACAAAACAAAAAGAAATATAAAGAAAACTTTTGCTCCTTGGGAAAGAACCATGGTATTAAGAAAACCCTCAAAGTTTATTGCTAAAATACTATTAACAAGGTGACATCCAAATTGTGCGCTCATTATTCATTAAGAACAAGCCTCGGCGTAGGCCTTTAGCGCATTTGCAAAGCACGGGTAGTAAGACAATGGGGCATGTAAGACTAACCCGGCAACACAATCTCAACAACCAAAAATCAAGCCCGGTGAGGGCGCAATAATAAGCTCAAAATTAAACTAACATAATCTAAAGGCCCGAAAAGGGCAGTAAGCATCACAAACATCCAAAATATGCCCGACAAGGGCAAAATCAAATCTAGCAGGAATGTCAACAAGGCCCGACAAGGGCACTAAAAATAATATCTCAAGCCCAATCACAGGTATCAACAAAAAGAAAGTAAAGCCACACCTTCCCCATAAAAGGAGCATCGCCCTCAATGCTAATAGCTGAAGGGAAAGAAGGGTGAACTCCCTAGAGGACTATGCATCATCATCATCATTATCAGCTGCTCTTTCATCATCACCGGGTAGCTCCTCTTCATTTTCAACAAGGGATGCCAATAAGTTGTCCATGGGGCCAGGAATGGTGCGAGGTTAAGGTAGGGTATTCAAATTTGCTTCTTCGACTAGGGCCTTACCTATTGCCTTGTCAAGGTCCTTTCAGAGTGTCTTGATATATTTTTCACAAACATCCACCCTTTGGCAAAGAGTGGAAACTTTCTCCACAACTCTTTTGATGGCTCTCTTCACCCCCTCTCAATCAATCCTGGTAGATTATTTGACAAATTCCTCAATTGCCTCTCATGGTTGTATGTTTTGTCAACCATATCTTGGAGTCCATTTTTAGGTCTAGGTGCATCGACAGTGGGTGTGTGCATTTTTGAATCAGTATGAGAAAGTGAGGAGGCATGTAGTTCAACATCAGAGTCATCATCCTCATCTTTCACCGAAACCTCTTCCCTATGCCTTTTGAAATGAGGAGCATCCCGATCAGTTTTCTTATCAACATATAACACACTAGTGGCTAGAGTAGGGGCATCACAGTCAAAGTAAGGAATGCCAGCTTATGCACAAAGTTTACTGATTAACACTGGAAAGGGGAATGAATCACCACCCCTATGAGCCTTTCTTTTTATCACCAATGTGATGACCTCACCAGCATTAATATGATCCCCCACCATAATTGCAGCTATTAGAATGGCCCCATCATGCGTGACCTTTTGGTCGTTCTGAGAAGGCATAAAGCGGGAGCAAATAAAATCATACCATAGGCGTGCCTCGAAGTACAAAGTCTGGCATGGGATTTCACCCCCTAAAGTAGCCCAGAGAGGTTCATCAAGAGAAATAATAGGAGCCGCCCATTTGAGAGGTTTGCGCTTGAGAAGTAGCTTAGCCATGAGCTCAGGGGCTGGTTCAATGGGAGTGCTCCAATAGATAGCATTAATTGTAGCTGAGGTATTTCTGATTTCTTTACCCCAGACAAAGACCGAGTCCAATGCGGGTAATGTTGCACAACCCCCTTTATAGCCTTTAGCATCTTGTGTGGCCTGGTATGAGGCAAAGAACTCCCTGACTAACTCCTTGTAGTAGTTTTGGCATACCTCCTAAAATGGTTGCCACTGTCAATTAGCGAACTGAGTGGGGATGTTGGGTACGTTATCCCCCACTGCATCCAGGTTAAAGCTTTGCTCTGTGTTGAAGGACCTACCAATATCACGATCATAAACCACTTTCATGCCCTCCATTCCAAATTTAACCCTCTCCTCCTCTGAGACTTGGTTACGGGAAGATGAGACTTTCTTTTTCCCCTTTGAGGTAGGGTTTAATGAGGAGGGATCCATTGGCCATAGTAAACTCCTCTCGGCGTTACCCTTGTTAGAAGACATATTCTGCATACAGAGATTGTGAGCCTCAAACAAAAACAAACTGTAAAAGAACTTAGCAAACTACAAAGGATGGAATGCAATAGACTAGAAAAACAAAGTAGGTGACTAATGGCTTGTGCAGACCACATGCAAAATGCTCCAGAAGGAGTGCACGTCACATGTTAGATCGCACGAGCTAACAGAATCCTACAAGGATTTTTCCATCGAGGTGCAAAGATGGTGCGAAATGCACTATCCAAAGTGCATGTCTCACCATGCGTCTCCCTCACAGTAGTGACTAGCCTTCTTTGTCAACAAAGTGTGATGCCTTGTGTGACCCGCACATCAAGATCTATGCATCGCAAGCGAAATGCACAAAGGCACAATTGGAATTTTTTTGGTTCCTTGTGTTCTTGTGAATTATGCATGTGATCCGTAGAGCAAGATGTTCTTAGGCACTTGGCACCACGTAACAAACCAATCAACATTAAATAAGGGAGGCAAGGGCTATTCTGACCATATCTTCTGGGTACTCAGACTTCCCTGGATTTCCATTAATAATAACAACAAGGAAGCAACGAACTTAATGACTTCCCTTAAGATGGACATTACCCCGTCTATCATTGGAAACATCAAGCCCTTACTTGCAATAATGGGCACCAACAAATTTTAGCAATAATTAACCCCTCCCTGCACAAGATCATACACCCAAGGAAAAAAATTTAACAAGGAATCATGGGTATATAATTAGCAAAAATTCAGCCTCAATAACAAATTTTCAATCAAATCTCATGACTAACGACGGTTTTCCCTTAAGAACAATATCACCCAATTTATCATCGGGCTAAACGATTCATCAACCACAAGTGGGTTACTCAAACTTCACCCCAAACACAGATTTCAAGGACAAAATTCACTACCAATCAACATGCATTAACAAAATTCAAGTTCTACCAAGTTGACAATAAGAAAAATTATCAATACAACTCAAAATTGGGGACCCAAAATTTTTGGATCTCACCCAAAATCAACATGGCAATTCTACTAAGCATGCTTCACAATATGAGTTCCCAACCTTCAGAAAAACTAGAATTTAACGTCGGGGGACTTACCACATTTGAAGATAAGATAGAGAGGAGTGAAAATTGAAGCTTCTTGTAGTGCAACAATGGTGACCCACTTGGCTTGCCCAAAGAGACTAGTGGCAGGGACAGTGGCGGAGCAGTGGAGATGGTTGGGTGAGGAAAGGAGAAGATTTTAGGGAATTTTGAGGGATTTAGAGAGAATTTTGAGAGGGAAATTGATAAGTTGGAGAGAAAAGTAGGCGGTTTTAAGAAGAAAAAAAAAGAAAGTCGGTCGGGTCATCTCCGGGTCGGGTTGGTCAATGAGTTAGGTCAATTAAAATCTAATTTTACCTATTGTGCACCGCAAAATGTGATTCGCACCAGCCTTGGTGCGAACCGCATGGCGTTTCGCACATCGCCCTTTTTCTCCCTTGGGTTTGCCCAGGCTTCTAGATTTCCATGCGACAGAGGTGCGACGCGCACTTGTGCTTGTGCGGACTGCATGGCTTAGCGCATGACACCTCTAATTGTTCAACTTTCTTCCAGGCACTCTATTTTGGCATGCGTTGAGCTATGCGACACACATAATTACTTGTGCGGTCCGCAAAGTCCTCTGCACAACCCATGTTTTCACTTGTCCATGTTTCTACTCCATGCATTCCCTACAAACACACCAAAAATAACAAAAGATAAACAAAAATAAAGTAAGAAAACTTTGGTTGCCTCCCATGAAGCGCTTGATTTAACGTCGTGGCTCGACGATGCTACCTCAAATCACTCATTCTTTGGATTAGTGATGGTATCACTATGCAGTGTCGCCTTTATCCTCAGGTTCATTTGACTTAAGAGGTGGTTCATTTGGGCCTCAAGATTCTTGATCGAGGCTGAGTGAGAGCTCACGATTTGATAAAGTGTTGAAACTTCACTCTTTAGCTCACTCACTTCAGTATTTATTGTATCCACCTTCTAAAGAACCAACTACAACATCTCCTCTAGCTTGGAATGGCCGGGGTTGCTTATGCCTAATTGGTACAGAGAGTCCGCCTTTGTTCGGAGCTATATAGGGATTTTAGCTCTGGTGATTGAAACGATCACCATCTTTGTCTCTATCCCTCCATTTTCTGTCCCTTTCATTATCCCTTATCCAACCTTTTTTCTCCTCCCTCAGGCGATAATACTCGGTATGGGAACCCACTGACACAAAGCACAGTTTACCATCAACAATTGTCATCAACTCATCATCACTCGCTTTGATTTTTGGTGTACTCATAGCATTCACCGTCTTAGCACCACCAGCTCCCATTACATGCTTGGACATCAAATCAATTTGTGTCATCATTTTTTCCATTATCTCATCTCGCTTCTCATCCATCTTCCTTATTTCATTTGTCAATATGGATAAGGGTCCTCCCGTAGTTGGCACATCTGCTTCTCTCGTATGCCAAGCTTGGTTGGTCTTTGTCATTTTCTCTAAAAAGGTTGAGGCAATGTGAAACTCTAAGTCCATCAAGGTGCCACCTCCAAGGTTGTTAGCCACTGACTTATTCATGGAATTCAATGACCGGTAGAAGCTTTGGAGCAATACATTGTCCGATAACTCATGATTCGGACACAAGATAAGCTTCTTTTTGAACAGTAACTAAACTTCATGTAGAGGCTCATTCGGGAGTTGCCTAAAGTTAGAAACGTCATCTCGTAGATACATTATGCGAGATGGTGGAAAGAATCTTGAAGTGAATGCCTCAACAAACTCGGCCTAAGATGTTATAGACTCGTTCAGCAATTCTTCCAACTACGCTGTGGCTTCTCCCATCCAAGAGAATTGAAGTAGGCGCAATCGTATGGATTCTTGGGAGATGTTTTGAATAATATATGGTTGGAAAATCTCCATAAAATTTTGAATATGCTGGTTGGCATCTTCATGTGTTGCTCTACCAAATAGGACCTTCATTTGGATTAAGTGGACCATGGTGCTAGTCACGTGAAAGACAACATTTCTCACTGTGGGGGGTAGACGGATTGCACCCACACACCTTGTATCACAGGCTCAGCAGCGTTGGCATCCATGAAGCCGCCAATGCTTTCTTCGATGGTGGCTTTGCTTATAGTCTAGCCTGCTTAATCACAACACAAACAACAAACAAAAGAAAAAGAAACAAGTACACTCGAAGTGACTTCAAATCAACAATCAAAAATAGCTATCAACTCAAGTCCCCGACAACAGTGCCATTTTTGATAAATGCTCAAATCATACTCCCCAAGTATGGAGGTACGACAATCGTCAAGCAAAACACATTTATAAGTACCTAACAGGTGTCGGGTTTGTACCCAGAGAGACTTGATGCTAGCTATATGAAGATTGTATCGAAATGGGTTCACAAGGAGAGTAAATGCTTAAAACACAAAAGTAAAAGGTTGGGGCAATTGGGATTCTGTCACTATAATCACAATTCGGAATGAAGCAAATAAGTAAAGCGGGTGTACCAAATTGAGTAGAAGACTAGGGATATGTATCCAATGGGGCTTTAATGTGGGATAGGATGTTTATCAATTCACACTTATTGTCGCTTATTGACACAAGTAGCATTGGTCATGAGTATGGTTGTTTATCTCTAGATCAACAACCATATATCTGATAATCCCAGTTAGAGCATTATCGGTTAAATGAACAAGCAACCAATATCTATCTTTGGGAGGTCACGCTATCTCTAGTTTAGACCTTTAAGTGCGTGATTCCGTTGATATGAGCTATTTCTAGCCTCATATCTTAATGGAGTCCCATGTTCCCACTAGTAATCTCACATCCAAAACTATGAAATTCTCTTTCAAGCAACAACATAGTCAAGTAATGAAAATTAATGTTTTCAACAACTAATTTTAGGATTAAAACTTGGTGAAACTACTATACCCATGTTAAATAAGCAATTATAAGCGAGAATTAACAACACGCACACCCATTTGTCAAGCACCCATTATCAACACATCCCTAAACAAATGAAATTAGCCACTCATAATAAAGAAGAAAGATATACCAAATAGGTAAGTCAATATCCTCTTTATTCAAGTGTAACTTCAAGTTTTAAGCTCAGTTTTTGTATACAAATGGTTAACCAAGATTTAGAAGAGAGAATAGATTTAAACCCTCTTCTTCTTGGAGAGGAAAACTTATTCTCAAAGTAAAAGGCTCTTCAGAATATTCAGGACTGAAGAATGTTATTTACAACTGTCCCTAAATTGGCCTTTTATACTTTCCCAAAGCATCACTAATTTTTGGGACAAAATTTCCCTTCGAGTGGTGTGCGGTGAAACCTATAGTTTATACATCATGATATGCGTGTTGCATACCTTGTTCATCTAAACCAATGACTCATCCGACTCGGGAGACGTCATGCGAAGGGGGTTCGGTTTGCACCATGAGTTGTGCGCGTCGCACAGTGACCGCACCCCGTGACAAATCCTTTGGGCAATCAAAATCTTCATACTGTGGGAGGTGTGGAATGCACCACGGCTTGTGCGTGTCACATAAGCACCACATATCAGGGCAGATTCTTTGTATTTTTGCGATCACTTCACACTTTACTCTTTTTAAGCTCTTTATGGGTCCATTTCCTTATTTTCCACCTTTGATCACAAGTACCTATATAGACATTAATAAAGGCCATAAGAGCCTCTAAATCTATTCAAAATATAGCAATAATTCATGAATAAGGTCTCAATAAGTTGGTAGATTACCGACTTATCACCTACCTATGTCAATGAGTGAGAATTTGCGTGAATAGGAAGTCACCCTATCCCACACTAGAACCTCATTAGACGCACATCCCTAGTCGTCTACTCTCATTTGTATAACCATTTTACTTTACTATCTTGCTTGAATTGAGATTATTATGATAGAATCCCAATTCCCCCCCATCCTTTACTTTTGTGTTTTTAAACACTTACTCTCTTAGTGAAGTCATTTCAATACAATCATAATTGATCTATCTACAGGTCTCTGTGGGTATGACCCCGATATCCATTGGGTACTTATAAATGTATTTTGCTTGACTATAATTGATACCTCTATCTTGGAGAGTATGTTTGAGTGTTTATCACGCCCCAGTGCTTGCCAGCCGGCCAGCGCGATGGCGCTGTTTTAGCGCAATAGCACCTCAGCACCTGCCTTCTTCAAGCGCTATAGTGCTCTTTTAACACGATGGCATTGTCCTTTGTTACCACACTATAAACTCTTACCCCTCTTTGTTTCTCACATTTTCACAACTTTAAACTCATATTTCTCTCAACCAAATTGCTCCCAACAGTTCCTAGTCTTGAGGATTTCATCAAGTTGTCAGATTTTATCGCTCCCTTGACATTTGGTAAGTCTCTTTCTTCCCAAAAGTTTTCCTTCTCTTTTTGCAAACCTCCATTGATGATTTTCTAAAAGCTTGAGTTTCTTGGATTGAAGTTGCCCATTTGGATTGCATGTTCATGGGTTTGGTAGTTTCACTTTCTTGGCGTATTTCATGTTATCGTGGTAAGTGAATTCTCCATTTTATTTCCAGTTTATTCTTGAAATTTCTTCCTTAATTATTTACTTGAGTAGGCTATTTTGAGCCCCTTTCTTTTGGCTAATTTTGCTCATTTTTGGAGCACACATTCTTTAGATTGTTGTGCTCATCGTGCTTCCTTCCATTTTTGATTTTGGGTTGTGGGCCCTGCAAGCTTGCTTTTGACCCAAATTTTGACCCGGTTACACTTGTAGCAATGTAGGTATTGATGTTCTTTTTTTGATGCGTAGATTATTATGTTGATAGTGTTTTCATGAATTTGAGATTCCCGAAGAAATTTGAGCTTGGTCGATGCTGTTTATAGAGCTAGTCTTCAGATGATAGGTAGGTTATGATTTTCCCTACCTAGAATCTACGTATATAGGCTATAACTGCATTAATTAGCATCATTGGGTTGGTTTTCTCAGTTGGTACCCTTAGACCTTGTCCTCCTCTTCTTTCCATTTATTTCATGCGTTATTTGTAGTATTTGTGGTAATGTTGTGCTTTTACCCTTGTGGCCCTGTGTGGACTTTGTATATTCCTCTACACCATAGACAGTGGGATATTTAGAAATGTCCACGAATCCCGGATATGGTGATATTTCTTTAGGCTGGCTATTTGTGCTGTCGAACTGATGGTGCCTATGCAGGGCTGATAGAAATATTTGTGAGTCATTGGGCTAATCTATTGTTTACGAGCATATCATTCAAGCAAATGATTTTCTGCATGTTTTACTACTGATTTGGCTTTGGGCCTACTTTGTGCAGTTTTCCAAACTTTGCATTACCCCAATGGTTTATTTTCGATAAAATGATTATGAAAGGGTTTTGGAACTAATTTTCATGATACCTCTTGGGGTAGAGAGGGTATTTAGATGATTTTATCATTGGTTTCCAAATTGATTCTAGGCTTGGTTGTGCCATAATGCTAGACATGATTTTCTATGAATTTAGACCCGGATACATGCCGGGCACCCAACTTAGGGATTTTGAGACTTGGTTACTGATTTAGACCTGGATACGCTTCAGGCACCCTTTGACAGAGTTTTGAGATAACTACTACTATTTTAGACCCGGTTTGATTCTGGGCACCTACTACAAGATGCCAATTGTTAAGCTATACTTTGAGATTTTGTAGTTTTACTATGTGGTCTACGAGTAGACCTCCATGGACCCTACCATTCCTCGACCAATGGCTATGGGCTGATGAGCGTTCCAGAAGAGGGGTATATCGTAGAGTTGAGGTATACAATTTGTGTCCTTTCATAGATCCTACCTCTATTGGGCCTTTAGGGTACTGAAGGGGGTAACATACGAGTTACTATCACACTGGATTCATTATATTATCATCATCATGCATATTGTATTTTAATTTCACCCTTGTTTTCTATGTGCTCAGTGTATGCTCAGGCTGTATGGGTGGTCAGAGGGTTTGTTTTCACTTGATTGTGTTCCTTGGTTGTATGGGCAGCCGTTGGGACTGTAAGTATACCTCATATTATTGAGCTTGCTATGGCCTTTGGTACTTGGTGATTTAGCGGGTTCTAGCCTGTTGAGGCTTTAATTGTTGGATATTTTGATCGTTGATGGATTAGTGGGTCTCTTATTGATCTGAGGTGCTATTTATGTGGCCTTCTGGGTGGTTGGTAGATAGGGATTCCTATACTTTTTCTTATGGTTCTGAGTAATGGCTTTAGGTTCTTTGTGGCATAGTTTATTCCACCTTAGGTTTGAAATTGGGAGGTAGTTATCTTTTCCTCATATCATAAATGTTGTTTTAACATGATTCTGTTCGTGTATTGCTTTTAGCTTGAATATGTTGTCTTTCTTTCCTTCTTTCCCTTTTTACTTGAGGTTATCAGTATACCGCCATGTTTCTAAAATTTCTCTTTATATATATTGTTGTTGCAAAGATTCCACATGCGTCCTCTTTTATTCACCTGTGTTTATATGTTATGTATATTTTTTGTGCTAGCATTGTATGCTTATAACTCTTGGTTGACTATTCTCCATGCTAGTTTCGATGTGTTGTTCTCTATTACTTCAGTGACTACTTCTTTGTTATCTGCTATATTACTATTTTTATATCTTATATGCGCTTAGACGATCGATGATGCCTATTGGGTACCCGTTGCTTAGCAATTGGTACTCATACTACACTTTTGTATCTTTTTGGTGTTGATATTAGTGTGAGATTATGTTGTTGATCACATGGAGACTCGTGCAACTTTTGGATACTCGAGACTATGGTGAGCACCTGACGACCAGGACTTGACCACATCTCATCTTTTGGCACTGTTACTCTTTATACTTTCAGAGACAATTGTACTTATTATTTTGTTACTTCTAGCACTTGTATTCTATTTAGAAGCTCATGTACTATCGATACCAAGTCTTGGAGTTGGTGTAGTTTCCTTATGTTTATATATATTCAGGTTATTTTCTTTTGCATCATCTTTATCTTATATCTGCTTTCTCTTATTTCTGCTTATTATGCATGTTGGTTTGGTAGTAGCCTATTACTAACCATTCTGGGCTACGGGGATTGGTTAGCTTATTGGGGGTTGTAGGTGCCATCATGACCTGAGAAATTGGGTCGTGAAAGCTTGGTATCAGAGCCCTAGGTTCACCAGTTTCATGGTACAGAAGAAAGTATGTACATAGAGTCTCGCGGATCGATACGATAACATACATATCCAATCTTCAAGAGGCTACAAGGTATTATTAGGAAAAGTTTCATATTCTTGGCTCCTTATCGTGAGTTCCTGGCTCTAATGATTTCTAAACTTCGATTGTTTCATTCCTTCCCAGATGCCTAAGATGAGTGTGATAGCGCGTGATCGAGGCTTCTGTTCCTGTTGCTTCAGTGCTTTTGTCAGTACTAGGATTTTAGAGTGGGAGCATACCGCATCAGATGGGGGGTGTGGGGCCAATCCAGTCTCCGGTAGGGTTTTATGCTACCCCTGTCCTTCAAGACACTATGGCTAGGACTTTAAGTCCTCTGGTGGATGTTTCAGTACCTCAGGTTGAGGCAGTACCCAACTTTTTGAGTGGTGCTTCAGTTAGTTTTGAGATCCCATTTCTTTAGCAAGGTTGTATGACAATATTGGTGTATGGGGCAAGGTTTCACGAGATGGTTAGCCATACTGCTAGGACTGTGCCTAGAGAGTTTGATAGAGTTCAGAGCTTTGTTAGAGGTTTGATTTCACCACTTTGTTTGGTGACCGAGCACTTGGTTACAGTTGGGACTACCTTTCTTAAGGTGGTTGATCATTCTTCGGCTATTGAGGGTTTGTGGCGTGAGCCTTATGGATGTAGTACTAAGAAGAGTCATTGTCAGGTCAGTTTTCGAGGTTCCCAGACTCAAGGTAGGAGATTTTCTTCTACGGATAGGTTCCATTGCTTCTTATCTAGCAGACCAGTTTCAGTTGCTCCACAAGTTCCAGAGGGTAGTTGTACAGAGCATGTTGAGTTGAGTAGACATGGTACAGGTCAGGTTCTTCAAGTTTTGCATTCAGGGTGTGTAGGCCATGGTGGCCAGTCAGGTTCCATGAGATCTTCCCATTCGACTTTATTCTGTGGGATTTGCATTCAGTGTGGTGAGCATGGGAACTTTGCTAGGGATTGGCCCATGTTCGCATATCCCAGTAAGCATAGGTGTTATGATTGTGGAGTGGTTGGTCACTTCTTTAGAGATTTTCGCCGGCGAGGGACGGTTGAGCCTTAAGCTTCGACTACTGAGTTTAGAGTTAGATCCCATCTGTCTGATGCCCTTCTTGGTAGGCCTGAGGTAGAGGTTCCTAATACCATTGCTCCAGGTATGACTTTTGTTACCTTCAGTTAGTGATAACATTTCTCGCATTGCGATTCTCTCCTTTTTGAGTATTTTCTTATATGCCTTTCTGTTCTCCTTATTTAGTTGTTTTACTACTTGAGTTTTCATTTTTATTCATGTGTTTTTCTCGCTAGATTATTCTTTAGTAGTTAATGGGGTGAGTTATCCTTGAGAGGTGATTACCCGGGGTTGTAGCTCGTAGGTAGGACTTGTTAGCCTTGTTTCCAGTTGGTTGTTGTTCTATGCTTGGTTTGAGTCTTCCTTTATTAGCGATCCTAGATGGTTGTCACCTGGGATGTTATCTAGCGCTTGCTAGAGGTCCTTTAGTTGGTTGTGTTTTCTCAGGTGATTAGAGTCGACCCTCTTTGTTTGGTTGGTTTAAGGGATTGGCAGGTATATGGGTTGTTCCCATGGTTTTCTTTAGTTTCTTGTCTGGTTGGGTTTTCTTCTTATTTTCCCCAGTCCCAGTCAGGATGAGTTTCGATCGTGGTTCTCTGGTTGAGTTTTTAGTTATGGCATTAGGATTGAGCTATGGCTATAGCATTTTGGCTAAGTGTTGACTACAACATTATGGTTGAGGTATGATCGTAGTATTTTGGTTGGGTTAGGCATTCGGCCTTTTCTTCTCCTGCCTTATTGAGTGTTGACAATATAGAAGTAGGGAACTAAGGGAACATCTTCAGAGTCTTATGAGGAAGAATTTGTGGAATTCAGTGTATCCTTGGAAAGAGTTTTGTTTGGTTTGCAAAAAGGAGTGATGACTCCTTGCATGTATATATGTGTTCTAGTAGCTGACCGAGGTAATGACTAGGGGTTTGCTTTGGTTTGTGTGTTGGTGAATTGATTTGACCTAATGAAGATTACAGTGGCATTGTGTTAGATGAATTCGAGGTCAGATTTCCTTCTAGTATGAGATTAAGGTAGTGGTCATTTCCATTACTACCTTAGGGAGCTTTTTTCATCGACTGTGGCTTCCTTATTATACTCTTTGGAGGCCCAAATTCCAATAGCATCTATGGATTGGGCAACTTGTATCTTCAGAGCCTAGTTTGCTTCGGTTCGTAAGTGTTCAGCGGCAGCATATGGGTTTACTCATGGGTTTGACAGAAGCATTGACTGGCAATTGGAGTTGTATTTTAGAGTCGTGGGCTAGCAGGTTACATCGAATAGGAGTTTCTCATCAGTTACAACATGCTTGTGCTAGAAGGTAGTGCGTACGGGCAACTTAGCTTCTCTGCTTCAAGTCATTCCAGATCTCAGCGATATTCTTGTCAATATAAGGTTCATTCTACTTGGGTTGGACAGATTTAGTGGTGTCAGTTTGAGGATCAACGGTTGTTTGTTATGTATGATCAGGTTGTGCAGGTTGAAGCCTGCAGGGCTACTTTGGATTCAAATTGTACTTTGAGAATAATGGTCATCTTCGTGTTATGAAAGTTGAGGTTTGATTAGCTAACTATCCAAGTGGTTATCTATTGTATGGGATTCCAATGTTGGTTAGACTTGGCCAGTGTGGTCTAGAAGCTCAGTATGTTGTATGCTTTAGGGTTGGTGGTTTGTGTGCTGATGCAGTAGAGCGGTTGTTGTGAGTCAAAGAGGTGAATTGATGTATTATGCAAATTTCAATAGCTAGGTGGCGACCTTGGACTTTAGACATCTTTCCTTTGCCTACGAGGTGCTTTACTTGATATATGCGGCATGGTGGACTTCTTCCTGAGGTGATACTAGTACGGTGATCTTAAAGTTTGAGTAGTGTTTAAGTGTTCAAAGCAACATCGGTATTTTTGAGAGTTTGGAGCTTAGTTGATGGCTACGGACTTCGTGGTAGGCTTACAACACTCCTTAAAGGATCTTGGTTTTGGTTTGGGTCTTTTGGGCAGGTTTTCCTGGCTCATTTGCTTTCAGTCGATTCGGGATTGGCACGGTTCAGTGAGGTTGGTTTCGTTCTACAGTTGGGAGGTTCTCTATTGACACATGGTGTTTATGCATGCCTTTTCCAACCCTAGTGTACGAGTTTCAATTACGCTTTGATTGTTGGTTCAGATGGGTTTAGGTGTTGTGATTGATCTTAGCAAAAGTATTCGTTTGTTGGTTGATGGTCAGTCGGGATAGGTTACTCCAGTTTTTGAAGATATGCTATGAGTTTGTATTTTTGATGTCACCAGTTAGTAGACTAGAGCTTAGCTTGCATAGAGTCTGAGTGTAAAGGTGACCATGTTCGAGGTCGAGTGTAGCGGGAACTACGGATGTCTGGTAGGTCAGTTGATGTTTTGAGGGTACCTCGAGTACTCGACTTGTGTGAAAAAATCTTCATGATTATGGTGCAAAGGGTTCAGTTTGGTCTAAAGAGTTTGCGAATCTATGAGTTAATGAGTTTTAGTTTTGGTTGGTGACTTTCTGGGTGAGCTTGGTTGTGGTATTGAGGATTCGGGTTCTGTGTGTCTATTGCTTTGGTTCTCTGGTTTTGGTGTTGTGTTGGTTCTTCTAGTTGAGATTCTTGAGGGTCAGTTTGGTTGGTAGATCTTTGGAGTTTTGGAGTTAAAGGTTGGAATCTAGCTTGGCTAGTAAGGAGTTAAGGCTTGTTTGCTTTTCTTGGTCTCATTCCGTTGGGTGTCGTCCACCTGAAGAGGCTACCTGGGTTGTCTGAAAGAGTGGTGCAGGATTTGTATCCATAGTTCCTTAGTCTCTTCTGTTTCCTTGTTTCTTAACTTTCGAGGATGAAAGTCATTTTAGTAGTGAATGATTTAATAACCATTTTGGTCAATTACACATTTCCGCCTTCTTTGTACTTTTAGAGCTTGTGTGTAGCGGCCCTAAGTCATATATGGCTTGTTGGGACCAGTAGTTCGATGCCCAGGCCGTTTGCATGGTCTTTATGGCCATTTCCTTATTTTAGAGCTTTAACTTTGGAAATCATTGCCCTTAGTCAACATTCTTATCTATCGTGCTCAGAATCGAATTCGGATAGTTTCGTAAGCTCTCAAGCATTGACTTTGGTCTGGTGGGACCTTTGGTCGGGATCTGAGAGCTTTTTATCTTAGAATTCTCTATCATTCTGTGTTTTAAGGTCAGTTGGGCTTGTTTGGTGACTTTGGTCAACATTAAGAAAAGACGACCTCAGATGAAAATTCTGCCATTGTTGTTATCTTTGAAATGCCGAGTTTGTGTTAGGTAGTTGGTTGGTTGGAGTCCCGAGTGAGACGGGTTCATTTAGGATGTTTGGTTGGCATTAGCTAGTGTTGACTTGGGTCAACATTCCTCCAAGAAGACCTTGTATGGATGTTTCGTCAATTCTGTTTGGTTCAAAGTGTCGTTTCCACTCTAATAGCATTATTAGTTTTTGAGTATCAGGTTCCGATTATCCCGAAATACCCCGTTTAAGTTTTACCATTTGTTGGTTTTTGTTGCAGGCCAGGCCTTTAGCATCAATGGCGCCCAGGCAGCACGATCGCGCTAGCTTGCATGTGCCATCAATCCCTGTCATGCCCCGAGGTTACCCCCTAGATGTAACACGAGACTTGGGACCACAAGTGCCCCAAGCTAACCCTTGGCCATAACATTCTCAAGCATAACAAAATATAATCGGAAGCATAATAGATAAATTCAAAATAGCATAAATGGATAGTCAAGCCAAATAGGCATACAAGATCCAAAGGACTCGAATATTGTCTATGTATGGAAAGCCTCTACTTATAACATAAAGAGTTGCTGTGGACAAGACCCTAGCTAACTCAAAGTACGGAAATGAAAAGCTAACACAATATAATAACATGACTAGTCCTCGACCTAAGAAGACTCACCAACAACTGACAGATAGAGTGGCCTGGAAGCTCTAGCCACGTTCCTGGGAAGGAACTCCTGAATCTGCATCATTAAAGGATGCATCGCAAGATATGCGGCAGTACTATAGGATGTATCGAGTATGTGAGCGATGCATGAATCATGATAAAAATAGTTTAAAACATTCTTAAGGATGAACTTGTTACGTAAAGAAAGAACAGGAATAAATATCAAGGTATAAAACATGAAACATGAAATAAAGCTTAAGTTTCGTAGTATAGAATCATATGTCTTCATAGCTTGAAAATAAACATGTGGAAGTTTCTCTTAACCGACATAAACCATGTTGAGCTACATGGAGTCCAGTGTCATGCACCCACACTGAAAAAGGTTGTCCTAACCGTCCAAAGTTCGAACCATGTCATAAAGGATCCTGTCATAAGCCACAGAGGGCAACCTACGGTGGCAACGTAGTTTTGGACTTGGGTTATCTAAACCCTCGTCTCTCGGTGCTAAATACTACTCCCAAAACATAATAACATGAGCTCATATACAGGTGACATATCTAATGCCAAACTTGTTCATACTTGTTCATAACTTGTTCATACTTGTTCATACCCCAGATCGTTATACTACTCATGAATTTTGGTTTAGAAATTGATTCATGAGCATTGATGGAACAACGGGTGTCTTGTCTTGCACAATACTTCATGACATGGAAAATTTGCATGGATCTAGTTCAATTTCATAAAACATATACTTTCATAGAACATAGAAACTAGGAATGCACATGCTTGAAAATCCATAAGGAACATGCTATCAAATCCAATTTGCTTAAATCAACTTCATGCATGTAGAAATTTCCATGGTTAAACTTCAATTCATGAAATAAAAGTTAGCATGTAAAAACCCATATCATGTAATTTAATAGTAATTTCATAATCAAATCATGAGAAGATCATAGTTAGAAAAACTCATAAGGATTGGATAAGAACCCTAGTTTAGAGATCCATGAAATCAAAATTTGAATTAGGGGTTTTGGGCACAAGGGTGAAAGGAACTCATTGTTGATTATCCACATACCTTGATTGAAGATAACCCACTTGAATTGGAAAGACTTAGGAGGCTTGAACTTGGATATTGAGACTTAAAGCTTGGAGAAGAATTTTCCCGTTTTTGGGAGATGAGTAAAGTAATGAGAAGGAACTTAGGCTAATGAGGGTAAAAACACTTCTTGAAATAGTCAAAACGACAACATTTAGGAGTTAAAAGCGTGGGTAATGACTAAAATACCCCTGGTACTTAATTAGGAAAAAGCTGATTTAAAATTCAGCTGTTCCACAGGTGGAGTCTACGACTCGTAGACCAAACCATGACTCATGGTTCCTTCTCGTGGAAAGTTCCCAAGATTTTAGGATGCTAAAAGTTCCCCAGGACTCAACAGGGTGACTCGTGGAAGCCTCCATGGGTCATAGAACCAAGTCGTGGGAATCAGGGCACCTGACCACTCTCTGTATGACTTCCACGGGTTGGATCCATGACCCGTGGAAACTTCCATGAACCGTGAACCTGAGTCATGCTTCTCAAACCTGAGGATGGTTTGCAGTATTGGAATCATGAGTCACTTCCATGACTCGTGGAACCACCCACGGCTCGTGGACTTGACCCGTGATCCTCGAAAGTTCAAAAATCTCTGGAAGTTCTGAGCTTAAAAGATGGATCAGTTTCCAGGGTGTTACAATATCTCCCCCTTGGGATCATTCATTCTCGAAAGAAGACTAAGCAAGGGAAACTAAAGATAAAATAGCCCAACCAGCAACAAAACAAGGAAATCAAGGAATAAACATGAAAATTGAACTTTCCAACTTAAAACATGGTTAAATCAACTTCAAAAACATGAATGCATGCTAGGATCATGAGAGTAACTGATGGAACGAAATCAGAGGAACATACTAAGGCTGAAACTATTACCTCAAGCTGGAGAAAAATCGAAAGAAAAGATATGGGGTATTTGGCCTTCATGGCCTCTTTCGCTTCCCAAGTAGCTCCTTCGACAAGCTGATTTATCCAAAGAACCTTTACCAAAGCAACTTATTTATTTCTCAACCTCTGAATCTGATGATCAAGGATCTCTACAGGAACTTCCTCATAGGTGAGACTATCCTTCACATCTACATCCTCAAAGGGACAATCTAGCTCGGATCACCAACACACTTCTTCAACAAGGAAACATGAAAAACTTGATGAACCACTTCCAACTCCGTTGGCAACTCAAACTCATACACAACGTTACCAACTCTCCTCAAAATCCGATAAGGACCTACAAAATAGGGACTAAACTTTTCATTCTTTCCAAACCTCATCACACCCTTCATGGGTGACACCTTTAGGAAAACCCAATCATCAACTTCAAATTCCAACTCCCTTCTCCTCACATCCGCATAAGATTTTTGTCGACTCTGAGCGGTCTTCAACCTCTCCCTAATAAGCTGAACTTTCTACATAGTCTCATGAACCGAATCTGGACCAATCAAGGCTGCCTCACCCACCTCAAACCAACCAATAGGAAACCACATCTTCGGCCATAAAGTGCCTCATATGGAGCCATCTGGATGCTAGAGTGAAAGTTTTTGTTGTAGGAAAACTCGATAAGAGGTAAGTGATCATCCCAATTACCTCTGAAGTCGATCACACACGCTCTCAACATATCCTCCAGAGTCTTAACAGTACGCTCTGCTTGGCCGTCTGTCTGAGGGTGAAAAGTTGTGCTAAGCTTCACCTGGGTACCAAGAACTTTCTGAAACAATCTCCAAACTGAGATGTAAACTGAGGACCTCTATCAGAAATGATAGACAAGGGAACACCATACAATCAAACCATCTCCCAAATGTAGAGTATGGCATAATCATCTGCTGAATTGGTAGTCTTAAAAGCCAAGAAGTGGGATGACTTGGTCATCCGGTCGACAATCACCCAAATGGAATCATGTTGCCTTTGAGTATGAGGCAAGCTAGTAATAAAGTCCATATTGATTTCTTCCCATTTCCAAGTTGGAAGGTCGATATCTTGAATCGTGCTACTTGCCCTTTGATGCTCCATCTTTACTTGTTGACAGTTGGGACACTTAGCCACAAACCCAGCTATGTCCCTCTTCCTACCATTCCACCAAAAGACTTCTCATAGATCACGGTACATCTTAGTAGCACCCGGATGAATGGAATATCTAGAACTATGAGCCTTAGTCAGAATCTGTTATCTCAACCCATCTACATCTGGCACACATAAGCGACCCTGATAACGAAGCACACCATCTCTCCCTTGGGAGAAAACCTCCACCCAATGCTGGTGAACTACACCCTTAAGCTAAAGTAGAATGGGATCCTTTTCTCTCTTTGCCTTCACCTCAGCTACCAAAGATGATTCAGCACCATTTTGTACAATCACACCACCTTCTATTGATTCTATAAGGCGAACTCCCAACCAAGCGAGCCTATGAACCTCCTTAACCAATTCCTTCTTCCCATCTTCAACGGAAGACACACTTCCCATGGACAGTGTACTTAAAGCATCCGCCACGACAATGGCCTTACCCGGATGGTAAAGCAGACTTATATCATAATCCTTAAGAAACTCAAGCCATATCCTTTGTAACAAATAAAATTCCTTTTGAGTGAACTCATACTGAAGACTCTTATGATCGGGGAATACATTCACATGCACCCCATACAAATAATGTCTCCAAATCTTCAAAGCAAAGACCACGGCTGCCAACTGTAGATCATGAGTAGGATAGTTCTTCTCATGAGTCTTAAGTTGTCTCAAAGCAGAAGCAATCACCCTACCACATTGTATCAAAACACAACCCAAACCAATCCTGGAAGCATCACAATACACAACAAAATCAACTAGGCCCTCGGGTATAGTTAACACTAGAGTTGTGGGCAATCTAGTCTTCAATTCCTGAAAGTTCTTCTCACATAAGTCAGACCATTGAAATTTTACCTTCTTCTGAGTCAATCGGGTCAAAAGGGCAGCAATAGAAGAAAATCCTTCCACAAACCTCCTGTAGTAACCAGCCAAACCCAAAAAGCTCTTAATATCATACGGGGAAGTGGGTCTAGGCCAATTCTTTACTTCCTATATCTTTTGAGAATCAACTCGGATACCATCACTAGTCATAATATGACCCAGAAAGGCAACTAACTGCATCTAGAACTCACACTTGCTAAATTTAGCAAACAACCGTCTATCCTTGAGAGCTTGCAACACAACACTCAAGTGGTCTATATGCTCCTCCTCACTCCGAGAGTAGATGAGAATATCATCAATGAAAATAATCACAAACATATCCAGATACTATTTGAACACACAGTTTATCAAATCCATAAAGGCTGCAGGAGCATTTGTTAGACTAAAAGATATCACAACAAATTCATAATGACCATACCGAGTTCTGAAGGCTATCTTCGATATATCACACTCTCTAACATGAAGCTGATGATAACCACATCTAAGGTCGATCTTGGAGAAGAAACTAGCACCCTGAAGCTGATCGAACAAGTCATCAATCCTAGGAATGGGATATTAATTCTTGATTGTGACCTTGTTCAATTGTCGGTAGTCAATACACATTCTAAGAGAACAAACCTTTTTCCAAACAAACAAAACTGGGGCACCCCATGGAGAAATGCTAACCCTGATGAAACCTTTATTAAGAAGATCCTTCAACTGATCTTTCAACTCTGTGAGTTCTGCGAGAGCCATTCTATAGGGAGTAATAGAGATAGGTTTCGTATCCGAAAGAAGATCTATCCCAAAGTCAATCTCTTGCTCGGGAGGGACTCCGAGCAAATCCTCAGGAAACACTTCTGGAAATTTATTCATAACAGGAACGGACTGAAGGGATGGGGTTTTGAACTCTGTTTCCATAACCCGCAATATATGATAAACATACCCCTTTGAGATCATCTTGCTAACCTTAAAATAACATATGAAATGACCTTTCAAGGAAGGGGGACTACCTTGCCATTTTAAAATGGGTTCACTAGGAAACTTAAAACTGACAACTCGAGTACGATAATCAATAGAAGCATAACATGCATACAACCAATCCATACCAAGAATGACATTAAAATCAGTCATCTCCAACTCTACTAGATCCGCTGAAGTGACTCTATGAAGGACTAGGGCAATTTTGGTAGATCGTTTTGGCAAAGACTGACTCACCAACAGGAGTAGAAACACAAAAGGGTTCTAAAAGCAATTCAGAACAAACATCGAACTTGCATGCTACATAAAGGGTTACAAAAGATAAGGAAGCACCGGGGTCCAACAAAGCATACACATTGAAAGAGAAGACTTTAAACATACCACTGACAACATCTGGGGAACTCTTCTGGTCCTGATGAGAGGACATAGCGTAAAGGCAGTTCTGGCGCTGACCACCAGGACTAGAAGTTATGCCCTGCTGGGCTGGTCTACCTCCTAAAGCTGTTGGGGCAGACTGAGTCCTACCACCTCCCTGCCCCTTCTTAGCCGAAGGGAAATCTCTAATCAAGTGTCCAGCTTGGCCACACCCAAAGCATGCATCCGTGCCCAAACGACACTTTCCCAGGTGATTCTTCCCATACTTGTTGCAACTAGGATGGGGAGGTCCCTTAACAATACTTCCCTTAGACTAGGAATATGAACCAGGTCCTCTACCACCCTGATCAGGATGAGGCCTCTGAGCCTGGGTAGGAGCACTAGCAGAAGAATGCACGAATCCTGATGACTTTTTCTGGAAAGAAGAGTGATGTCCACCTCCGAACCTATGATGACCAAAACCTGATCCCTCGGATCTATCTCTCTTGTTTTCCCTCGCCATCTCCCTTAGCTTGTCACCCTCATCTATTGGGCATGAGTAAGTAAGGAAATATTCATATTACTCAACAGCAAAGCAGACCTACACTCCTTCTTTACCGCATCAGAAACCTCATAGATGAACTTGCTCATTTGATTATACGGGTCCGCTACCATCGAAGGAGCATATCTAGACAACTGAGTGAACTTCAGACTATACTCTTGAACCAACATCGACCCCTGTCTCAAGTTCACAAATTCCTCCACCTTTGCTTGCCTCAACTCTCGGGGAAAAAACTTATCAATGAAAGGCCCTCTCAAAACACTCCCAAGTCATGGGGACCGCGTCTCTCACCCTAGCCTCCTTCCATTGCGTGAACTAAATATGAGCTACATCCTTGAGTTGATAGGATTCAAGCTCAACATAATTGACCCCAATCACTTACATAACTTTGAAGATCTTTTGCACTTCATCAATAAAGTTGAGCAGTTCCTCACTCACCCTCGAACCCCAGAATTCAGGCGTGTTCATACGGATAAAGTCACGAACTAGGGCTGCTACCCCACCTTGAGGATGGACTGGGGCAGGAGCCTGCTGATTGGCCTGAGTGGCAAAAGTTTGGTCTAGAAAATGAAGGGCGTTCCTGAACTCCTCATTCGTGACATCGGTCCCTAAAATGGGAGGAGAAGCATCCTGAGTGGCTCGGAGAGGCACAGCACATCGAGGAAGCATAATATGAAATGTACAAGATTAGGATTAGAGGAACATAAGAGTCAAGCTTTATCACATGACGTGATCATGAAAGAAGTGAATTTTTCTAAGATATCTCATAGCTTCCCTCTCATATGTGTGGCGTGCTTCACACACATGAAAGAGATTCTATTCGATGAGGCTTTCAAACAACCTAGGACTCTTGAACCTGAGGCTCTGATACCAAGTTTGTCATGCCCTGAGGTTACCCCCTAGACGTAACATGGAACTTGGGACCATAAGTGCCCCAAGCTAACCCTTGGTCATAGCATTCTCAAGCATAACAAAAGATTAAAGGAAGCATAATAGATAAAGTCAGAATAGCATAAATGGATAGTCAAGCCAAATAGGCATACAAGATCTAAAGGACTAGAATATTGTCTATGTCTGGAAAGCCTCTACTCATAACATAAAGAGTTGCTAGGACAAGACCCTAGCTAACTCGAAGTATGGAAATGAAAAGCTAACACAAGCTAATAATATGACTAGTCCTCAACCTAAGAGGACTCACCAACAGCTGACAGATAGAGTGGTCTAGAAGCTCTAGCCATGTTCCTGGGAATGGACTCCTGAATCTGCATCATCAAAGGATGCAACGCAAGATATACGTCAGTACTATGGGATGTACTAAGTATGTGAGCGATGCATGAATCATGATACAAATAGTTTAAAATAGGCTTAAGGATGAACTTGTTACGTAAAGAAAGAACATGAATAATATCAAGGTATAAAACATAAAACATAAAATAAAGCTTAAGTTTCGTAGTATGGAATAATATGTCTTCATAGCTTGAAAATAAACATGTGGGAGTTTCTCTTAACCGACATAAACCATGTTGAGCTACATAGAGTCCAGTTTCATGCACCCACACTGAAAAAGGTTGTCGTAACCGGCAAAAGTTAGAACCATGTCATAAAGGATCCTATCATAAGCCACAGAGGGCAACCTACAATGTCAACGTAGTTTTGGAATTAGGTTATTTAAACCCTCGTCTCTCAGTGCTAAATACTACTCCTAAAACATAATAACATAAGCTCACATACATGTGACATATCTAATGCCAAACTTGTTCATACTTGTTCATAACTTGTTCATACCCCGAATCGTCATACTACTTATGAATTTTGGTTTAGAAATCAATTCATGAGCATTGATGGAACATCGGGTGTCTTATCTTGCATAATATTTCATGACATGGAAAATTTGCATGGCTCTAGTTCAATTTCAACTTCCATAGAACATAGGAACTATGCTTGCACATGCTTCAAAATCCATAAGGAACATGCTATCAAATCCAATTTGCTTAAATCAACTTCATGCATGTAGAACTTTCCATGGTTAAACTTCAATTCATGAAATAAGAGTTAACATGTAAAAAACCATGTGAAATCATGAAATTTAATAATAATTTCATAATCAAATCATGAGAAGATCATATTTAGCAAAACCCATAAGAATTGGATAAGAACCCTAGTTTGGAGATCCATGATATCAAAATTTGAATTAGGGGTTTTGGGTACAAGGGTGAAAGGAACCCATTGTTGATTACCCACATACCTTGATTGAAGATAACCCACTTGAATTGGAAAGACTTATGAGGTTTAAACTTGGAGCTTGAGACTTGAAGCTTGGAGAAGAATTTTCCCTTTTTTGGGAGACGGGTGAAGTAATGAGAAGGAACTTAGGCTAATGAGGGTGAAAAGCCTTATTGAAATAGTCAAAATGACATCATTGAGAATTTAAAAGAGTGGATAATGACTAAAATACCCCTGGAATTAATTAGGAAAAAGCTGATTTAATATTTGGTTTTAGGTTTCATGGGTGGAGTCTATGACTCGTAGACCCAACCACGACTTGTGGTTCCTTCTCGTGGAAAGTGCCCAAGATTTAAGGCTTATAAAAGTTCCCTACGACTCAACAAGATGACTTGTGGAATACTCCACGGGGCATAGAACCAAGTTGTGGGAATCAGGGCATCTGACCACTCTCTGTCTGTGTTCCACGAGTTAATTCAATGACCCGTGGAAACCTCCACGAACTGTGAACCTAACTCGTCGTTCTCAGACCTGAGGATGGTCTGCAGTACTGGAATCACAAGTCACTTCCATGGTTCATGGAACCACCCACGGCTCGTGGACTTGACCCGTGATCCCTAGTAGTTCAAAAATCTCACAAGTTCTGAGTTTAAAAGTTGGATCAGTTTCTGGGGTGTAACAGCACTGATGGCGCCGTGCCAGTGCGTTAGTGCCCTAATTCCTGCTAGTCGACCAGTGCAATGGCACTATTTTTGCGTGATGGCACCTCAGCGCCTTCCTTCCTCTAGCGCTATAGCGCTACTTTAGCGCGATGGCGCTGGCTTGTGTTCCAGCACTCTAAACTCTTGCCCCTCCTCATTTTCCAGCTTTGTTTCTCACATTTTTACAACTCTAAACTCATATTTCTCTCAACCAAATTGCTCCCATTAGTTCCTAGTCATTAGAATTTCATCAAGTTGTCGGATTTTATCGCTCCCCTGTCATTTGGTAAGTCTCTTTCTTCCCCAAAGTTGTTCCTTCTCCTTTTGCAAACCTCCATTGATGATTTTCTAAAAGCTTGAGTTTCTTGGATTGAAACTGCTTGCTTGGATTTCATGTTTGTGGGTTTGGTAGTTTCACTTCATTGGCATATTTCATCTCATCGTGGTAAGCGTATTCTCCATTTTATTTCCAATTTATTCCTTAATTTTTTACTTGAGAGGACTATTTTGAGCCCCTTTCTCTTTGCTATTTCTACTAATTTTTGGAGCACACACTCTCTGGATTGTTGTGATCATCATGCTTCCTTTCATTATTTATTTCGGGATATGTGCCCTACGGGCCCGCTTTTGACCCAAATTTCAACCCGGTTACACTTGTAGAAATATGGGTATCGTTGGTCTTATTTTGACACGTATATTATTGTGTTCATAGTTTTTTGTGAATTAGAGCTTTCCGGAGAAATTTGAGCTTGGTCGACACTATTTCTGCAGTGAGTCATCGGACGACATGATGGTTATGTTTTCCCCTACCTAGACTCTGTGTATATAGGATACAACTACATTAAATAGCATCCTTAGATGGTTTTCCAGGTTGGTATCCTCAGACCTTGTCAGCCTCTTCTGTCCATTTATTCATGCGTTGTTTGTAGTATTCATGGTAATGTTGTACTTTTACCCTTGTGGACCCGTATGGCCTTTGTATATGCCTCTGGACCATAGAAGGTGGGATATTTGGGAATGTCCCCAAGTCTCGGACATTGTGATATTGCTTTAGGATGGCTATCTGTGTTGTAGAACTGATGGTGCCTGTGCAGAGCTGATAGGAATGTTTGTGAGCCATTGGGCTAATCTATTATTTGTGAGCATATCATTCATGCAAAGGATTTTCTGCATGTTTTACTACTGATTTGTCTTCGGGCCTACTTTGAACGGTTTTCTAAACTTTGTATGGCCCTAAGGGCCCATTTTCGGTAAAATAATTATGAAAGGGTTTTGGAGTTGATTTTCATGACAACTCTTGGGGTAGAGAGGGTATTTTGATGATTTTATCACTGGTTTCCATATAGATACTAGGCTAGGCTATGACGTAGTGCTAGACATGATTTTTTATAGATTTAGACCCAAATATGTGTCGGGTACCCTATTTAGGGATTGTGAGACTTGGTTACTAATTTAGACCTGGATACGCTTCGAGCACCCTTTGACAGGGTTTTGAGATCACTACTACAATTTTAGACTCGGTTTGATTCTAGGCTCGTACTATGAGATGCTGATTGTTGAGCTATACTTTAAGATTTTAAGATTTTAGTATGTGGTCTACGAGTAGACCTCTATGGACCTTGTTATTCCTGGACCAATGGCTACAGGCAAATGTGTGTGCTGGAGGAGGGTTATACGGCAAAGTTGAGCTATACGGGTCATGTCCTTCCATGGATCCTGCCTCTATTAGGCCTTTGGGGTACCGAAGGGGGTAACATATGGGTTACTATTACACTGAATTCATCATATCATCATCATCAATCATATTGTATTTTGATTTCACCCTTGTTTGTTGTGTGCTCAGTGTACGCTCCAGTTGTACGGGCAGCCGGAGGGTATGTTTTCACTTGATTGCATTTCTCGATTGTATGGGCGTTCGTTGGGATTATAGGTAGATATTATTACTTACCTCATATTATAGAGCTTGCTATGGCCTTCGGTACTTAGTGATTTAGCGTGTTCTAGACTATTGAGTCTTCGATTGTTAGATATTTTGATTGTTGGTGGATTAGTGAGTCCTAACCTTTTTCTTGTGGTTCTGAGTAATGGATTTAGGTGCTTTGTGGTGCAGTTTATTCCACCTTAGGTTTGAAAATTTGAGGTGGTTATTTGTTCCTCTTATCTTCAATGGTGTTTTAGCATGATTCTTTTCGTGTATTGCTTTCAGCTTGAATATGTTGGCTTGCTTTCCTTCTTTCCCTTTTTACTTAAGGTTACCGGTATACCGCCATATTTCTAAACTCTCTCTTTATATATATTGTTGTTGTTATGATTCCAGGTGTATCCTTCTTTCTTTCACCTGTGTTTCTGTGTTATGTATATTTTTTGTGCTAGAATTGTATGCTTATAACTCTTTGTTGACTATTCTCCATGCTAGTTTCCATGTGTTTTTCTCTATTTCTTCAGTGGCTACTTCTTTGCTGCTATATTACTGTTTTTATATCTTATATGCGCTCAGTTGGCCGATGATGCCTACTGAGTACCCGTTGCTTATCAATTGGTGCTCATACTACACTTCTGCATCTTTCTGGTGCAGATATTAGTGTGAGCTTTTACCGTTCTTCGCATGGAGACTCATGCAGCTTTTGGATACTCGAGACTAGGGTGAGCACCTGACGACCGGGGCTTGACCACATCTCATCTTTTGGCACTGTTACTCTTTGTACTTTCAGAGAAAGTTGTACTTATTATTTTGTTACTTCTAGCACACTTATTCTATTTAGAAGCTCCTGTACTACCGATACCAAGTCTTGGAGTTGGTGTAGTTTCCTTATGTTTATATATATTCAGGTTATTTGCTTCCTCATTGTCTTTATCTTATATTTGCTTCCACTTATTTCTGCTTATTGTGCGTATTAGTTAGGTAATAGCCTATTACTAACCGTTCTGGGCTACGGGGATTGATTCACCTACTGAGGGATTGTAGGTGCCATTGAGAAATTGGGTTGTGAGACCTACACTGACAACGTAGTTCTAGGGTATGTGTTGTCTAAACCCATACTCCCTTGGTGCTAAATAGTAATTTCAAAAGTACATATAAATATATATATGCTCAACACATATCATGTAAAATATCTGAAATCATAGAGTGAGTCTTTGCTCCAAAAATCTAATATGTAAAATTGTATTATTGTGAGCCTATGCTTAATTTCTTAATCATAATCAAGTTCTGAACCTTCAAGTAAATCGAGTTTTCTTTCAAAAACTACTTTTTGAACTGGATATGATGAAAATTAGTCAAAAGCATGGCACCACTTCAAAAATCACAAAGGTTTTCAAGTTTCTTGAAACAGTCCCAAAACATGATTCATGGATTTCAACGAAAGAGAATACACAACATCATAGAATCCAACACATTTCATAACTAGTTTTCAACAAATAATCAACACAAGAATTTTCACGAAGGTAGATCTGAGCCAACCTTTTAGAACTGTAGGAAGTCTGAATTGGCAGAAAGTGAGAAGACTTCGTCAATCTATCCACAATAACCAAAATAGCATCAAATGTCCGCAAAGTACGTGGCAAACCAACTACGAAGTCCATAGTTATCCGCTCTAATTTTCACTTCTGAATGAGTAGCCTATGATTCAAACAACCTGGTCTCTGGTGCTCAAACTTCACCTGCTGACTGTTCAATGACCTAGACACGAAATATGAAATATCCCTCTTCATCCCACACCACCAGTAGTACTGCCTCAAGTCACGATACATCTTAGTTGCCCCAGGATGAATGGAATACCTAGAATAATAAGCCTCCTCTAAGATCAATCTGACCAGGTCACCAACTCTAGGAACACAGATACAACCCTCAATTCTCAAAGCACCCTCTAAATCTAAGGTTGCCTTCCTAGCCTCACCACTCAACACCTTGTCACGAATGATCCTCAACCTTGTATTATCAAACTGATGTGACCGAATCTGCTCTAACAAAGAAGATCTAGCCTCAACACAAGCAAGAATATGACCCGGCTCAGAAATATAGAGTCTAACCAACTTGTTAGCCAAGGACTAGATGTCCCAAGCTAAAGGTCTCTCCTCTGTCGCTAAGAAATCCAAGCAACCCATACTCACTGCCTTCTGTCTCAAGGCATCCGCTACTATATTCACCTTGCCCGGATGATAAAGAATGGAGATGTCATAGTCCTTCAATAGCTCTAACCACCTACGCTATCTCAAATTTAGATCCTTTTTGCTAAAAATGTTCTGAAGACTATGATGGTCGGTGAAGATCCCACAATGCACACCATACAGATAATGCCTCCAAATCTTCCATGTGAAGACTACCATTGCTAACTCCAAGTAATGAGTGAGGTAGTTTTTCTCGTGAATCTTCAATTGTCTGGAAGCATAAGCAATAACTCAGCCCTGTTGCATCAACACACAACTGAAACCAACACCATAGGCATCACAATATACTGTAAACCCCTGACCCTCAACCGAAAGAGTCAAAATCAAAGTTGAAGTCAACAAGGCCTTGAGCTTCGGAAAGCTTGCCTCACACTCATCTGACCACTGAAAGGGCACATTCTTCTGAGGCAATCTAGTCAACGAAGCTGCTACAGAAGAAAACCCCTCCAAAAATTGTCTCTAGTAACCTTCCAACCTGATGAAACTGTGAACCTCAATAGGAGAAGTAGGACTATCCCAATCATGAACTGATGTAATCTTTGCCAGATCCACTATAATTCCATCCTTGGACACCACGTGCCGCAAGAATGCCACAAACTCAAGCCAAAACTCACACTTAGTGAATTTGGCATATGACTGATGGTCTCGCAAGGTCTGAAGTACAACTCTCAGATATTGCTCATGCTCCTCTCTACTTCTCGAATATATCATAATGTCATCGATGAACACAATCACAAAGGAATCCAAGTAGGCACTGAACACATGGTTCATCAACTCCATAAAAGTTGTTGGGGCATTAGTCAACCCAAAAGACATGACTAGGAACTCACAATGGTCGTATTGAGTCCTAAATGCAGTCTTTGGGATATATGCAGCCCTAATCCTCAACTGGTGATAGCCGGACCTCAAGTCTATCTTAGAGAACACTGCTGCACCCTATATCTAGTCAAACAAATCATCAATACACGGCATTGGATATCTATTTTTAACTAACACCTTATTCAACGACCTATAGTCAATACATATACGCATAGACCTGTATTTGTTTTCACAAATAGAACTAAAGCACCACACGGAGACACACTAGGCCAGATGAACTCTCTACTCAACAGATCTTGGAGTTGATCCTTAAGCTCCCTGAACTCAGCTAGTGCAATCCGATATGGCAGAATAGAAATGGGCCATGTGCCCGACTTAACATCAATACCAAAGTCAATGTCACGATCAAGAGGAAGACCCAGAAGAGCAGAAGGAAACACATCTGAATACTCGCAAGCCACAGGAACTGACTCAAGTGAAGATGTGGTGGCACGAGTATCACAGACATAGGCAAGATAGGCTAAGCAGCCCTTCCCAACAAACTACTGGGAACTCAAGAAAGATATAACTCCCCTTGGCATGTGGCCATCGGTACCTTTCCATACAATAGGAGGGATACCAGGCATTCGTACAGTAATAGTCTTAGAAAAGTAATCCAAGACCGCATAGTAGGGAGATAGCCAATCCATGCCTAAGATCATGTTGAAGTCAACCATGTATAGAACAATCAAGTATACCCACGTATCATACCCCAGTATAGTCAACCACACAGGCCCGATACATCTGATCTACTACTAAAAAATCTCCTACTGGGGTAGCTACACGTAAGGGCACATCCAAAGACTCACAAGCAGACTCCAGACGAGTAGCATAATAGGAAGATACATAGGAGAAAGTATACCCCATATCAAACAAATCAGAAGCAGACAGATGACAGATTGAGATTGTACCTGTGATGACAACATCTAAAGCCTCGACCTTTGTCCAGCCTAAAATTTCATACATATGGCCCCGACCACCACGACCACCTGATCTACCAGACTGAGGACCACCTCTAGTACCCTGAGGGCAACCCCTACTACCATGTGTACCACCTTTGGCTACTAGTGTTGGAGCCTTGGGGACCTAAACTATCTGATCATGTCGCATATGGTGCAGTACTGATAGGCACTCTCTAGCAAACTGGCCTATCTCGTCACACTCGTAACAACCACGGCCAAACATACCCAACTGTGATGACCTAGGTGAATCAGAATGACTACCACAATTTATAGATTTGGAGTGAGTACCCCATGGATCTGGAATAATACTTTAGCTACTATGACCCTCAGCAATCTGAAATATCACCTGAACAGGTCGGCTCAGTTGGAAATGCTACTGGTTGTGACCGCTACCAAAGTAGTCCCAATTATGTTCCTGTGAATCGTTGAAACTGCCCTGATTGCGGGTCCTCTTATCATTGCCCCCTTGGGCCTCGTGAAGTATGCCCTCAATAGTATAGGCATGGTCTACTAGCTCTAGAAAGGACTGGCCTGATGCTACCATACCCTTTGTAGCCAAGTGAAGGTGTAAAGTCAATCCTTGGACAAAGCAACGCATCCTCTCATACTAGGTGGGAAAAATCATAGTGGCATTCCTAGCTGATAACGCTCAAATGTACTCTCCAAAGTGGAGGTATCGACGATCATTAAAAAAACACATTTATATTCCCGACAGGAGTTGGGGTCGATCCCACAGAGAACAATGTAATCACGATTGAGCTAATAAAGAATCCAAGCAACTTAATGGGGTTAAAATAGCAAAAAGAAAAGATAACAATAGGGGATTTTAAACTAAAAAAACAAAAAATAAAAGAAAATCAAATAAAGGATATATTTGACCAATGGTTTTCACCTTGCTTTCACCAAACAAGGACAACAACAGAGAATTGAGAATGGGAATTCAATTCACAAGACTTGCACCCAATTAACACATGGGTAGTCTTGGTTAAAGGTATGCTTAACTGTCTTTCAACCAATCAAGCAACTATCATCATGGGTTCTCTCGAATCGCCATGAGTGAACAATAAATTACAAATTAACTTGGGTAAGTTGGGTTATTTCTAACCCCAACTCTTAGATAGGAGTTTTCGGCAACCAAACTATCTCTGGCCTTGATCTAGAGTAGAAACCCTAAATCCCCACTATTAAACCTTCCCGAATTGAGGAACTCCTCTTTCAAGAAAAAACACAATTAGTATGCTAAGTCAATGTTTGCAACAATCAACTATAAGATTAAAGCATGGAAGATTCAATAGACCCACATGATTAATCAAGAGAAAGCACAAGATAAGAATTAAATACCCAAATTTAGTATTATCTTTAATACAAAACCCAAATTTCAATTCAGCAATTAAACCTACAAATTATAAGTTAAGACAAGAGTTGAATAATGGAAATAAAATATTTTACAATAAAGATCATCGAAATCATCACTCCTATGGTGTATGAAGATGAACTTGATCTCCAAGATTGCCAAGAGTTGTGAAATTTTCCAAAGATCCTTGCCAAAATAACTAGGAAGTGTTTTTATGTGGATTGGGGTTTCCAAAAATGGACATTTCCAAATTTGCCCCACACCTGATGCTTTCTTCTTTGCCTACGCAGAAGGCTCATCGCATACGTGAAGTGTCTTCATCTGGTTGACCTTCGTGTATGCGGTCGCATCAGTGTATTCGTAGAGCACTTCTTTGATTGACCTTTAGGTACGCATATGGGAAACTGTGTTTGCATAGGCATATTCTGCTACCAGTTAATTGCTTCTCCAATTAGCTTCCTTTTGACTTGTTCTCATCCGAATTCTTCCTGAACTCTTCTAAAACACAGAGACCTGCAAAATAGAAGTAATCAATTGCACTATCTATCTACTTTATACTAGCAAAAGCATTAGATTAAAAGCTAAATATGTAGGTAGAATACCAACTTATCAAACCCCCAAACTTGAACTATTGCTTGTCCTCAAGCAACTAAAAATCCTAATTCAAGAGGCACACAACACAAGTGCAATGACATTACCATAAGCCAAGGAGAACCCATTTCAATCAGATAACATGACTTCGGTTTGTACTAATAATTAGTCACTAACACGATAACTTAATCTAATCATCCCCTTCTTTTCAAAACACAATTCAATGATGCCATGGCACTACAAGGACAATCAAGTGACAACAACCAATCTTCAAGAAGTGACTCAAACCACTAACTTACCAAAACAGGATCATTTGACTCATTTTCGGAGTTTATGAACATCACCAACTATCATAATTTGCATGCCCTCACAAGAACGTCCCAAAACACACTATGTACAAAGATGACACAAGGGACAAGTGTACAAACACTCACACTCATAAAGAATTTCAAGTACCAACAAGTATCAAACCACAGGCTTGCCCTTATTTTCATTCGCCACTTGCCCAAAAACAATCGGTCGGAGATCTCAAAGGACTAATCTAAGCTTAAAATGTAGGCTCGAGGAAGGGTAGGATATGCATTTGGGTTTAAGTGGCTACATCCTTCTCGAACTCCACACAACTTTTTCAAATTAAAACCAAAGTCATTTCTTTTCATTTTCATTCGAAGAAAGGCACCGTTTCATTTATTTCATTTGAAGCTCCAATTTTTATCATTCTAATCACCATGGAGGGTTCATTTCCTTTCTTTTCTTTCCCTTTTTTTCCTTTCATCCTTTCTTTCTTTTTCAAATTCTTCCTTCTTTTTGATAATTCTTTTAGTATTTGACTAACAAACCAAGATAAAGTCATTTAGTACTCCTCCAAGGCACTTTTTACCAACCCCCAAACTTAGGTTTTTAGCCTCGATTTCACACTTGTACAGTTCAAAGAGGGACGTGTTCAAGAGAGGGATTCATTTTCAAAAATGGTTCAAGGTTTGTACCAACATTGCTAAAGAAAAGGTATTAGGCTTAAGAGAGGTTACTAATGATTCAATCTAAGTGCAATGGTGGATTTTAAGGCTAAGTAGGCTTCAACAATCACAATGAAGGCCTAAGATTATTTCTCCAACCAACACAATTTTGACTAGCATTAAATGAATAATTGGGCAGGTTCTAGTTAACACAAGCGAGTACAAGAATTATTCAACTAAACCTCACCACACGTGGCATGCGAATCATTCAAGAAGGGTCAATTTTTACCTCCTAAACAAGAAAAAATAGAGTCACATTTTTCAATTTCAAATTATCACCACTAATGCATTAGAGTCGCAAAAAACTTAAAGGGGTTGTCACAAACATCATTCTTTGCCATGTAACTTTTCACAAAAAAATTCGAAAGGGTATGCCAATTTCACTTATCATACAATACTAACTCCATTAGTACCAAACAAGTCACGATCCAAAATTATCTCAAAAGGTGACGATTTGCCCTTAAGAATGACATCATCCAATCTATCATAGGGCAAAATCATCAATCTAAATTCATATGGGCACTTATAATTCACCGTACATACCCCAATGCACATGCAATATCATCTAGCCTAATGGGTACTCAAACATCCCCTTGCTCCACTCACCAAACAAAGCGACAGTTTCCCTTAAAATGTTGTCACTCAATTTATCATTGGGAACCGTCACTCAAACCAACTACCAAAGAAATTAATAAAGCTAAGAAAAATAAAGAAGTAACAAAAGCAACTAAACCATCAATTCTATCCATAGCAACTACAAAACTCAACAAAGGCATAAATCCATAAAACACACTCGACAAGGGCACAATAATATCCAAATAAACAAAACAAGCCCGGAAAGGGCATAAAAATATCAAAAATGACAAAAACAAGACCGACGAGGGCACAATAATATCCACTAATAAAGCAAGCTAACCTAGATAGAGTGTGGTTCAACATGTCACCCCCATCTAAAATAGGACAGTGCCCTCACTGCATCAAAACTAGAGATAAGTTTGAGGGGGATCCTTGAGGTGTCTCAATCTGAACTGGAGGAGGAGGGAAACTGAAGTCTCTCATCATCCTCATCCTCATCATCCTTTGGTGTACTCGATCCACAAAAAGACTTCAATCTATCCATCATCTTGTTCAAGAACTTTCTCTTCTTTTTTTCATGCTCGCTAAACTTTCTTTCGCGCTATTCAATCTTTCTTTGCATGTGGCTCATGTGCTACAATCGGGTGTTCATCGCATTCAGTTGCCCAGTGATCAACTTCTGCTAAGTGGCCAGTTTGGCAATCGATAGGGGATACTCAGTGCATGCGGGTGTGTCAGCTCTAGATGAGCTAGTGGGAAGTCCAGATAACAGCTGTTGAACATGTGCATCCACTCCCTGAATCTGGATGGAGAGATGGCGTATAATGTAGGGCCCAGACTATAGTGGTACCACTGGATGAGATGATCTATATGTAATCATAGAAAGGCCAGTGGGCTCAGTAGAAGACTCTGGGAACTGCCCAAATAATGGAGAAGCTACATCAATCTTTCTCTTCTTAAGCTTTGCTTCTGGGGCCCTCTTCAACAATGGATGAATCAAGTTCACTGGCTTCTTCTCAATATCAGTAGGGTGTTTTAACACCCCAGCATCATAGCACAACTTGGTCACCAATGGAGGGAAGAAAAGGCTTTTTGACTTTACCATAGCTACCTCTTCCATCTGAGCCACAATATGGACCCCAACATTTATATCTAACCCATCAATGAGTGCTGCAATCAAGCTCGGTCAGGGGTCACATTAGTGGCATAAGAGGATGGTATAATCCTTTCATATATAATTGAAACCATGACTTGGCTTCTGCAGTGAAATCATATGAATCAACCCCCTTTTGCAAAGTCAACCAAGTCAGAGTCACTCTGTCGTACAACTTGTTAACCAAATTAATGACAGTATTAAAGCGGGTAAGTTTCATACCTGATGGGTTGTACTTTGTTGAAATGATTAGAAGAATTGATGATCTTATTGTGTTCGAAAGTAGGAAAAAGAGTAACCTTCATTTAGAGAAATATTTGGGTCCTTTTCATATTTTTGAGCATTTTAAATACCCAGAAACTGCTGATACCTCCGCATACGCGGGCGGTCCAGCGCCTACACACCAATTGGATTTTTGATTGGCCTTCACGTATGCGGTTGATCTGACGCATTTGTGAAGAAGGCCTGTTGGACCAGATTTTTACATTTTCTCCCAGCTTACTATTTTGTCGTGCAAATTTAGATGCGGCGGGCACTTTGGGAAGTGCAAAATGCACAACCTTCACGCAAGCCAATGTTTTTGTCTAGTTCACTGGTTGCTTGTGGGACGGGCACTCTTCCAAGTGCGAAATGCATGTTTTCCAGAGGTATTTTTGGTGTTACTCAATACTTGGTTCCTCCTCTCATTCCTTTGGGCACCTAAAAAGAAATCAAAAAGAAACAAAAATTGAAGTAAAGCATAAAGAAGAATTTTTTAAATGATGGGTTGCCTCTCATCAAGCGTAAAATTTAACATCACGGTGCGATGCAAGGCACGTCACTATTTGGATCTCCACTTTGAGGATTTGAACCTTAGACCCAAACTTGAATCGGACTTCTGGTGACAACACAAGGTGAATCTGAGATCATGAGAAGGCCATTTTCTTGGTGTCACTGTAACACCCCAAAAATTTATCCAGATATCTAAGTTAAAAACTCCAGATTTCCCATGTTCTAGGGTTCACGGGTCCAACTACGGATCATGGTACGAACCACGACTCGTGGAATGCCTTCTGTGAGTCTGCTCTCAGGTCTGAGAACCATGAGTGGTTTCCATGGACCGTAGTTTGTTCTACGGGTCATGATACCACTCGTGGAAATCAGAGATGGAGACTGTCAAGTGTTCCAGCAATCATGAGTAAAATGATGACCCATCATTTGAACAACGGATCCTTCCTGTTGACTCGTGAAGCGGGTTCAGAGGGATGATATTTTTCCAGGTCCCTCCCAGGGACCACGAGTCAATTCTATGACTCGTCATTTGAATGAAGGATCGTAGTTTGACCAGAGTCAGTTGAGTCTCTTGAGAACCATGAATGCAAATGATGACCCGTCATTCATTCTACGGGTCCATCCTGTTGACCCATAGAAACGAATCTGCAGCCTGACTTTTCCAGCTTGGTTTTACGAATTAGAACCATGACCCATCGTCCCTTTGACGACTCGTAGATGGAGTCGTGATCACTAACTTCGACTGATTTTCCAGTTTTCTTCTAATTAAATTCTAGGGGTATTTTGGTCATTGCCCACCCTTTTAATTACTAAGTGAAGTTGTTTTGGCTACTTTTAGAAGGGTTTTCACCCATATTATCCTAAGTCTCTCCTAAGTTCCTCATTCTTCATCCAAAAGGGAAAGGTTCCTCTCAAGCTTAAAGTCTCCAAGCTCCAAGTCAAGCCTCCTAATCTTTTCCAAATCAAGTGGGTAATCTTTCACCAAGGTATATGGGCTTTCAACAATGGGTTCCTTTTACCTTTGTGCCAAAAACCCCCAATTCTTATGTTGAAGTATGGAGTTATGAAATTAGGGTTTTGATCTAAATTTGGGGAAAGTTTATGAAATCAGTTCCTATGTTTAAATTCATGGTTTCTTATTGCTTAAGTATGATTTGATCATGATTCTCTTATTGGTTTTAAAGTCCCAACTATGAAAGTTGATTTTGTATGATTCCTTTCAAGTTATGAATTTCTAAGTTGGGGTTTTTACTCAATCTTCTTGGGATTTCCTATTAAGTGCTTTATCATGATTTCCCCATGAATTTCAAGTTTGACTTTATGCATAGATATTATGATCTCAAGTACCTTATGGAAACTGCATGCCTAATTCTTCAAGTATGATATAGAAGGAAAAGTGTGGTTTGAACTATGATTATGCTAAGTCTAGAGAATTTATGGCTGACCTTGCTAGACATTAGACATGTCTTTATGCTTTCAAATTATTTTGACGCTTGTTATGTCTCGGATATTATATGGGTTATAAGCATGTTTGTAGAAGTAGCATTTTAGTACCAAGCGATGATGGTCTAAGTAACCCAAGTTCTAAGCTAGGTTACCTAGGTCGGGAAAGAGGACCTCGTTAGTAGAGAGCGTCACCTAAGGACCTCGTTAGTAGAGAGTGTCACCTAAGGACCTCATTAGTAGAGAGTGTCACCTAAGGACCTCGTTAGTAGAGAGTGTCACCTACGGGCCTTGTTAGTAGAGAGTGTCACGTACGGACCTCGTTAGTTGAGAGTGTCATCTAAGGAACTCATTAGTGGAGAGTGACACCTCATATTTTTAAATAAGGACCTCGTTAGTCGAGAGTGTCATATCTTCTATGAAAGGAAGTCCTCGTTAGTTGAGAGTGTCTCCTCGGTTATTTATGAAAGTAAAAACTCCATGTAGCTCCTATGGTCTAATGTTGGTTATAAAAACTCCCTTATGAACGATCCAGGTTTTCTAAACCTTATGATGTCTTAAATCGAGGCTTCGACTTCCAAGCTCATATTTTATTACTCAGGATTACGATATTTACTCATGATACCCTTATTATACACCCACTCCATTCTCAGTTATGTTTTAAGCATGCTTTCTGTATTACTTATGTATATCTCACATATTCAGTACATCCTGTAGTACTGACGCATATTTGCGCTGCATCTTATTGACGATACAGATCCAGGTTTCCATTCGCAGACACGTGGCTAGAGTTTGTTGGCAATTCAGCAAGGGTTGGTGAGTCCTCATTTTCCGAGGGCCAGTAGAGTTTAGTTCAGTACTTCCCTTTTTCACTTAGAGTTAGTTAGGGGCTTATCCTAGCAACTCCTTATGTCCTACGTAGAGGCTTTTTAGACACAAACAGTATTCGAGTCTTCTTATAGATCTTGTATTACTATTGACTTGATTATCCATTTATGTTATTTCGACTTTATCTACTATGTTTCCGCTTATCTTTGTTATTCTTGAGAATGCTATGACCAAAGGTTAGCTTAGGATCCTTGTGGTCCTAAATCCCATGTTGCGTCTAGGGGGTAACCTCAGGGTGTGACAAACTTGGTATCAGACCCTCGGGTTCAAGAGTCCTAGGATGTCTGAAAGCCACATCAAGTAGAGTCTCTTTCATATGTGTAAAGCGCGCCGCACATGTGAGAGGGAAGCTATGAGGTGTCTTAGAAAACATCACTTCCTTCATGATCACATCGTGCAATAGAGCTTAACTCTAATGTTCCTCTAATCCTTATCTTGTACGCTTCAGATTATGCCTCCCCGACGTGCTATGCCTCCCTGAGCCACTCGAAATGTTGCTCCTCCCATTCCGGTCCGCGATGTCACGAATAAGGAGTTCAGAAAAACCATCCATTTTCTATCCCAGACTTTGGTCACTCAGGCCAACTGGCAGGCGCCTATCCCCATGAACCCAATTGGTGGAGTTGTTGCTGGCAGAGTTTGAGTTCATTCGCATAAGCCCGCCCAAGTTTTGTGGTCGAGAGTTTGTGAAGATCCATTGAATTTTGTAGATGAAGTGAAGAAGATCTTTAATGTGATGCGGGTGATTGGACTTGAGAGTGTGGAGCTAGAATCCTACCAGTTAAAGGATGTAGCTCATATCTGGTTTTCACAGTGGAGAGAGGCTACAGCTAGGGATGTGGTCCCTATGACTTGGGAGTGTTTTGAGAGAGCTTTCCTCGACCGGTTCTTTCCCCGAGAGTTGAGGAAAGCTAAGGCCGAGGAGTTTGTGAACTTGAGGTAGGGATTAATGTCAGTTCATGAGTATAATTTGAGGTTCACTCAATTGTCAAGGTATTCTCCGTCTATGGTAGCGGACCCACAGGATCAAATGAGTAAGTACATCTACGGAGTATCGTATTTGGTAAAGAAAGAATGTAGGTCCGCTATGTTGTTGAGTGATATGAATGTTTCCAAATTCATGACTCATGCTTATCAAATCAAGGGAGACAAGTTGAGAGAGATAGCTAGGGAGCACAAGAGAGTCAGATCTGAGAGTTTAGGGTTTAGCCATCTGAGGTTCGAGGGCGGACACCGTTCTTCTTTTCGGAAGAGGTCATAAAGACATGTGCTTTCTTCATCTAGTGCTCCTGCTCAGGCCCCCAGGGTTCTTCATAATCAGGCAGGTGGTGGATCAGGTTCTTATTCGCAGGGTAGTATTGCAAAGGGGACTCCTTACCCTACTTGCGACATATGTGGTAAAAGTCATCGTGGTGAGTGTCTAGATGTTTTAGACGGATGTTTTTGGTATGGTCAGGTTGGGCACAAGCTTAGGGATTTCCCTTCAGCAAAGAAGGGACAGAGAGGTGGTAGTACTCAGTTCACTCTAGCAGCCTTAGGATGTTAACCGTCCCTGCAGGGTACAGCTTCTGGTTCCAGTAGCGGTCAGCACCAGAACCACTTTTATTCCATGTCATCCCACCAGGACCAGGAGGTTTCCCCAGACGTTGTTACTGGTACATTGAAAGTCTTCCCTATAAATTTGTATGTTTTATTGACCCCCCCTCCCCCCGATGCCTCTTTACTCTTATATGACTTCCTTCATTGCCTGCAAGTTCGAAGTTAGTCCTTAGCGGCTTTTAGAACCCCCGTCGTGTTTCATTTATGTTGGTGATTCAGTCTTAGCCAAAAGAATTTGTTGGAAATTTCTCTATCTCAGTCCTTCTCAGAATCACTTCAGCGGGTCTAGTAGGGTTGGAATGATTGATTTGATGTACTCTTGATATTGATTGGTAGCAGTTTGAGGTTGAGGAGAGTTGGTGGTGTTGCTTGTAAGTTGGGAGTCTCACCATGTTTGGAGGTGGTTCATCAGGTATCAGTTTGGAGTAGTAGTTTATCCTTAGTATTTTCCTCTGATCTTACTCTACCGGTTACTTCCATGACCCTAGCATGCATGTATATTTTTCGGAATTGGTCAAGTTATGTTGAAAGAAAGGAATTCAGTTTTCATGATTATTCTGTAGTTTTCGTGTTTTGATGTTTGGTTGGGCGGTTTCTCCTCAGTTTCCCTTGTTTAGTCTTCATTCGAAGATGAATGATCCCAAGGGGGAGATATTGTAACACCCCAAAAACATATCCAGCTATCCAAGTTAAAAAGTCCAGAAATTTCCCATGTTCCAGGGTTCACGGGTCCAACTACGGATTGTGGTTCGAACCACGACTAATGGAATGCCTTCTCTGAGTCTCCTCTCAGGTCTGAGAACCACGAGTGGTTTCCATGGACCTTAGTTTGTTCTACGAGTCGTGATCCCTCTCATGGAAATCAGAGATGGAGACTGTCAAGTGTTCCAGCAATCACGAGTCAAACGACAACCCGTTATTTGAACGATGGATCTGTCCTATTAACTCGTGGAACGGGTTCAGAGGGATGATATTTTTCAAGGTCCCTCCCATGGACCATGATTCGAGTCTATGACTCGTCATTTTAATGATGTATCATAGTTTGACTCATGGTTTTACCAAAGTCAGCTGAGTCTCCTGAGAACCACGAATGTAAATGACGACCCATCATTTGTTCTACGGGTCTGTCCTGTTGACCCGTAGAAATGAATCTGCAGCCTGACTTTTCCAGCTTGGTTCTACGAATTAGAACCACGACCCATCGTCCCTTTGATGACTCATAGATGGAGTCGTGATCTCTAACTTCGATTGATTTTCCAGCTTTTTTCTAATTAAATTCTAGGCGCACTTTGGTCATTGCCCACCCTTTTAATTACTAAGTGAAGTTATTTTGGCTACTTTTAGAAGGGTTTTCACCCATATTATCCTAAGTCTCTCCTAAGTTCCTCATTCTTCATCCAAAAGGGAAAGGTTCCTCTCAAACTTCAAGTTTCCAAGCTCCAAGTCAAGCCTCATAATCTTTTCCAAATCAAGTGGGTAATCTTCCACCAAGGTATGTGGGTTTTCAACAATGGGTTCCTTACACCCTTGTGCCCAAAACCCCTATTTCTTATGTTTAAGTATGGAGTTATGAAATTAGGGTTTTGATCTAAATTTGAGGAAAGTTTATGAAATCAGTTCCTATGTTTAAACTCATGGTTTCTTATTGCTTAAGTATGATTTGATCATGATTCTCTTATTGGTTTTAAAATCCCAAACAAGAAAGTTGTTTTTTGTATGATCCCTTTCAAGTTATGAATTTCTAAGTTGGGGTTTTTACTCAATCTTCTTGGGCTTTCCTATTAAATGCTTTATCATGATTCCCCCATGAATTTCATGTTCGACTTTATGCATAGATATTATGATCTCAATTACCTTATGGAAACTGCATGCCTAATTCTTCAAGTATCATGTAGAAGGAAAAGTGTGGTTTGAACTATGTTTATGCTAAGTCTAGAGAATTTATGGCTGACCTTGCTAGACATTAGACATGTCTTTATGCTTTCAAATTATTTTGACGCTTGTTATGTCTCGGATATTATATGGGTTATAAGCATGTTTGTAGAGGTAGCATTTTAGTAACAAGCGATTAGGGTCTAAGTAACCCAAGTTCTAAGCTACGTTACCTAGGTCGGGAAAGAGGGACCTTGTTAGTAAAGAGCGTCACCTAAGGACCTCGTTAGTAGAGAGTGTCAACTAAGGACCTCATTAGTAGAGAGTGTCACCTAAGGACCTCGTTAGTAGAGAGTGTCACCTACGGGCCTCGTTACTAGAGAGTGTCACCTACGAACCTCGTTAGTGGAGAGTGTCATCTAAGGATCTCATTAGTAGAGAGTGTCACCTTATGTTTTTAAATAAGGACTTCGTTAGTCGAGAGTGTCATATCTTCTATGAAAGGGAGTCCTCATTAGTTGAGAGTGTCTCCTCAGTTATTTATGAAGGTAAAAACTCCATGTAGCTCCTATGTTCTAATGTTGGTTATAAAAACTCCCTTATGAACGTTCCCAGGTTTTCTAAACCTTATGATGTCTTAAATCGAGGCTTCGACTTTCAAGCTCATATTTTATTACTCAGGATTATGATATTTACTCATGATACCCTTATTATGCACCCACTCCATTCTCAGTTATGTTTTACGCATGCTTTCTGTATTACTTATGTATATCTCACATATTCAGTACATCCTATAGTACTGACGCATATTTGCGCTGCATCTTATTGACGATACAGATCCAGGTTTCCATTAGCATTCATGTGGCTAGAGTTTGTGGGCTATTCAGCAAGGGTTGGTGAGTCCTTATTTTCCGAGGGCGAGTAGAGTTTAGTTCAGTACTTCCCTTTTACACTTAGAGTTAGTTGGGGGCTTATCCCAGCAACTCCTTATGTCTTACGTATAGGCTTTTTAGACACAGACAGTATTCGAGTCTTCTTATAGATCTTGTATTACTATTGACTTTATTATCCATTTATGTTATTTCGACTTTATCTACTATGTTTTCGCTTATCTTTGTTATTCTTGAGAATGCTATGACCAAAGGTTAGCTTGGGATCCTTGTGGTCCTAAGTCCCATGTTGCGTCTAGGGGGTAACCTCAGGGCGTGACAAACTTGGTATCAGACCCTCGGGTTCAAGAGTCCTAGGATGTCTAAAAGCCACATCAAGTAAAGTCTATTTCATATGTGTAAAGCGCGCCGCACATGTGAGAGGGAAGCTATGAGGTGTCTTAGAAAACATCACTTCCTTCATGATCACATCGTGCAATAGAGCTTAACTCTAATGTTCCTCTAATCCTTATCTTGTACGCTTCAGATTATGCCTCCCCGACGTGCTATGCCTCCCTGAGCCACTCGAAATGCTGCTCCTCCCATTTCGGTCCCCGATGTCACGAATAAGGAGTTCAGAAAAGCCATCCATTTGCTATCCCAGACTTTGGTCACTCAGGCCAACTGGCAGGCGTCTATCCCCATGAACCCTATAGGTGGAGTTGTTGCTGGCAGAGTTCGAGTTCATTCGCATAAGCCCGCTCGAGTTTTGTGGTCGAGAGTTTGTGAAGATCCATTGAACAGTTAAAGGATGTAGCTCATATCTGGTTTTCACAGTGGAGAGAGGCTAGAGCTAGGGATGTGGTCCCTATGACCTGGGAGCGTTTTGAGAGAGCTTTCCTCGACCGGTTCTTTCCCCGAGAGTTGAGGAAAGCTAAGGCCGAGGAGTTTGTGAACTTGAGGTAGGGATCAATGTCAGTTCATGAGTACAATTTGAGGTTCACTCAATTGTCAAGGTATTCTCCGTCTATGGTAGCGGACCCACAGGATCAAATGAGTAAGTACATCTACGGAGTGTCGTATTTGGTAAAGAAAGAATGTAGGTCCGCTATGTTGTTGAGTGATATGAATGTTTCCAAATTCATGACTCAAGCTCATCAGATAAAGGGAGACAAGTTGAGAGAGATATGTAGGGAGCACAAGAGAGTCAGATCTGAGAGTTTAGGGTTTAGCCATCTGAGGTTCGAGGACGGACACCGTTCTTCTTTTCGGAAGAGGTCATAAAGACATGTGCTTTCTTCATCTAGTGCTCCTGCTCAGGCCCCCAGGGTTCTTCATAATAAGGCAGGTGGTGGATCAGGTTCTTATTCGCAGGGTAGTATTGCAAAGGGGACTCCTTACCCTACTTGCGACACGTGTGGTAAAAGTCATCGTGGTGAGTGTCTAGATGTTTTAGACGGATGTTTTTGGTATGGTCAGGTTGGGCACAAGCTTAGGGATTTCCCTTCAGCAAAGAAGGGACAGAGAGGTGGTAGTACTCAGTTCACTCTAGCAGCCTTAGGATGTTAACCGTCCCTACAGGGTACACGGTCAGCACCAGAACCACCTTTATTCCATGTCATCCCACCAGGACCAGGAGGTTTCCCCAGACGTTGTTACTGGTACATTGAAAGTCTTCCCTATAAATTTGTATGTTTTATTGACCCCCCCTCCCCCCGATGCCTCTTTACTCTTATATGACTTCCTTCATTGCCTGCAAGTTCGAAGTTAGTCCTTAGCGGCTTTTAGAACCCCCGTCGTGTTTCATTCATGTTGGTGATTCAGTCTTAGCCAAAAATATTTGTTGGAAATTTCTCTATCTCAGTCCTTCTCAGAATCACTTCAGCGGGTCTAGTAGGGTTGGAATGATTGATTTGATGTACTCTTGATATTGATTGGTCGCAGTTTGAGGTTGAGGAGAGTTGGTGGTGTTGCTTGTAAGTTGGGAGTCTCACCATGTTTGGAGGTGGTTCATCCGGTATCAGTTTGGAGTAGTAGTTTATCCTTAGTATTTTCCTCTGATCTTACTCTACCGGTTACTTCCATGACCCTAGCATGCATGTATATTTCCGAAATTGGTCAAGTTATGTTGAAAGAAAGGAATTCAGTTTTCATGATTATTCTGTAGTTTTCGTGTTTTGATGTTTGGTTGGGCGGTTGCTCCTCAGTTTCCCTTGTTTAGTCTTCATTCGAAGATGAATGATCCCAAGGGGGAGATATTGTAACACCCCAAAAACGTATCCAGCTATCCAAGTTAAAAACTCCAGAAATTTCCCATGTTCCAGGGTTCACGGGTCCAACTACGGATCGTAGTTCGAACCACGACTAATGGAATGCCTTCTCTGAGTCTGCTCTCAGGTCTGAGAACCACGAGTGGTTTCCATGGACCTTAGTTTGTTCTACGAGTCGTGATCCCTCTCATGGAAATCAGAGATGGAGACTGTCAAGTGTTCTAGCAATCACGAGTCAAACGACAACCCATCATTTGAACGACGGATCTATCCTATTAACTCGTGGAACGGGTTCAGAGGGATGATATTTTTCAAGGTCCCTCCCAGGGACCACGAGTCGAGTCTACGACTCGTCATTTGAATGATGTATCATAGTTTGACTCGTGGTTTTACCAAAGTCAGCTGAGTCTCCTGAGAACCACGAATGTAAATGACGACCCATCATTTGTTCTACGGGTCTGTCCTGTTGACCCGTAGAAACGAATCTGCAGCCTGACTTTTCCAGCTTGGTTCTACGAATTAGAACCACGACCCATCGTCCCTTTGATGACTCATAGATGGAGTCGTGATCTCTAACTTCGATTGATTTTCCAGCTTTTTTCTAATTAAATTCTAGGCGCATTTTGGTCATTGCCCACCCTTTTAATTACTAAGTGAAGTTATTTTGGCTACTTTTAGAAGGTTTTTCACCCATATTATCCTAAGTCTCTCCTAAGTTCCTCATTCTTCATCCAAAAGGGAAAGGTTCCTCTCAAACTTCAAGTCTCCAAGCTCCAAGTCAAGCCTCCTAATCTTTTCCAAATCAAGTGGGTAATCTTCCACCAAGTTATGTGGGTTTTCAACAATGGGTTCCTTACACCCTTGTGCCCAAAACCCCTATTTCTTATGTTTAATTATGGAGTTATGAAATTAGGGTTTTGATCTAAATTTGAGGAAAGTTTATGAAAGCAGTTCCTATGTTTAAACTCATGGTTTCTTATTGCTTAAGTATGATTTGATCATGATTCTCTTATTGGTTTTAAAAGCCCAAACAAGAAAGTTGTTTTTTGTATGATCCCTTTCAAGTTATGAATTTCTAAGTTGGGGTTTTTACTCAATCTTCTTGGGCTTTCCTATTAAATGCTTTATCATGATTCCCCCATGAATTTCATGTTCGAATTTATGCATAGATATTATGATCTCAATTACCTTATGAAAACTGCATGCCTAATTCTTCAAGTATCATGTAGAAGGAAAAGTGTGGTTTGAACTATGTTTATGCTAAGTCTAGAGAATTTATGGCTGACCTTGCTAGACATTAGACATGTCTTTACAACAACAACAACAACATACCCAGTGTATTCCCACAGCGTGGGGTCTGGGGAGGGTAGAGTGTACGCAGTCCATACCACTATCTCAGAGGAGAGGTAGAGAGGCTGTTTCCGATAGACCCCCGGCTCAAGGCAAAACAGTCTAAAAAAAAAAAAAAAAAAAAAAAAAAAAAAAAAAAAAA